>CM062804.1:486028186-486628186 GCA_031772625.1 Pinus tabuliformis | reverse complement strand
ATCTCAACTACAAGAAGCAAGGAAACAAGCACAAGGAGCTGAGAAGACAATGGAAGCATTGGAAATCATAGAAGGATAGGTTGATGAAGCAGAAAAGGAAAGAAACACCATGATATGTCAACTAAAAGCAAAGGATGAAATAATATTCAAATTAAAATCTAACATCAAACTTCTCAAGGCCGAAACATGTAAAGCCACAAGGATGAAGGAAGAAATGGAGAGCAGTCTAGCAAAGGAAAATGAAGAAATCCTCAAAATGAAGTCAGATATCATCTCCCTTAAAATAGAAGCAGATGAAGCTACTCGTATCAAGGAAGAAACTGAGAAACAACTTGCTAAGAAGAATAATGAGTGTGAAAGATTGGAAGAAGATATTGGCTTCCTCAGAAAAAAGGTTGAAGGGATGAACAAAATCTTGAAGAGCTCTCAAGCCTTGGATGACATGCTCAGCTATCAAAGATGTCCATTTGATAAATCAGGTCTCAGGTATGCTAGTGAATCCTCAAACAAGAATGATAATGCTTCAAACAAAAGGGATGTGAAGAAGCCAGGAAGAAATGGTGATGCTCCCAGTTCCAACAAAGGCAAGGAGAAAAATCAAGGCAACAATGGAAGAAATCCTGCTCCAAGAAGAAATGTAGATGATGTCAAAGATGCAAGAGGCAATGGTTATCATCAAAGGATCTCAAGGTAGAAAGGCTTCAGAAGTACATCAAGGAAATCTCCATCTCCCAGGTACCAAAGTTCATTTTTTGGTTATTGTTATTCTTGTACAAACTTTGGTCACATGGCAAAAGATTGTAAAGCATATCATAAAGATAGATATTATGGTCCCCAACAATCTCCAAGAAACAATTTTGTAGGAAGAAATCATGAATTCTTATTCATGAACAATGTAGAATGCTTCAAGTGTCATAACACTTGTCATATGGCACGTGATTGTAACTTAACTTGGGCTCTTACACAAGCTAGAACCATGCAAAAGAAGAAAGTTACACAAGTATGGAGAAGGAAGCAAATACAATCCGAAAGTCCCTTGAACTCTCCAGCCAACAACACATGTTATTGGCCTAAATTTTGACAATCTAAACATTTGATGGGAAGACTCTACCAAAAGAGATGACGTGTACAGTTAGAGGGAGCCTGTGATTCTTGATCATTATTGCAGAAGCTATTAGTGAAAGGGTCCTTATGAAATCCTTGTTGAGCTATATTAACAATCATTCTGTGATAAAGATCATTTCTCAGGAGTACTCCATTGAAGAACATGATCTTGTAACCATTCTTTGGACTGTTGTTAAAGATGCTTTCCACTTAATCTCTAAGTAGTATTTGGAGCAACAGAGAAGGTCATCTAATGCTAGAGAAATAGGGCAAATAACTATGGTGCTGATATTACAGATGTTAAATGTCTTGACTCAGGGATTTAATGTGAGAACAGGTAAATTATGGACACAAATAGAGGCAACCTTCAAACAAATAGATACATCTAGAATGGAGTTTGAAGTAAGAGTAGCTGGAAACATATAACAAAACTGAAGCATTGCAAGAAGATGCAAATCAACAAAATGAATTTAAAAGACAGTCACAGATTGGATATCTAAATCTGCTAGCGGAAATAACTTGCAGAGATATGTACAAGAACACAAGGAAAAGATGGCTCATAGAAAGGAGAATGTTGTGCAGTCAAATATAACTTAAGCTGATACTGGTCACTTAGAAAATATAGCAATAGTGAGGCACAACCTCTCACCATTTCATCCAAATGTAGTGATGTTGAATACTAGATAGCAGTGACTCAAGGAGAAGCACAAAGACACAAAGGAACTCGGATATGAAGAAATATAGCAAGAAAGACAATTTCAGTGGCATTTTCTCTTGATTTGGACTATTAAGGCCTCTCAAATCTGACTGTGGAGACAACAGAATATGGATTGAAGCATAAAAACCTGGACTTGGACACTTGGTGTGTGGCTATTTGCAATCTGGTTGAAATCATTGAAGTAGAGCATCTTTAAGCATTGTAGAAGCCATAATAAATTAGTTTTGAGACATGAAGAGGGGATAATGTGCTAATTGATGATAAAGCATCAATCCTTCTATCTTGAGTAAAAAGAAGAGCACTATGACAGGGGGAGTAATAGACCCATGAAGATCTACCATTCATAAAGAACATAAGTAGTTTGAAGGGGGGAGTCCCAGAGCATTCCTTTGCCATTGATGTCAAAGGGGGAGAGAAGAAGAATATTGCCATCAATAACAAAGGGGGAGATTGTTTACCTAGGTTTTCATTGATTTCAATATGGCAATATTCTAGATACTAGATGACCCATGAAGGGGAAGTAGAGCAGATCCATGAAGAAATAGGAGCAAGGCCATTAGGAAAGCCAAGCCATGAGTAAGAGTCTATTAACAGAGGAGTTAACAAAGGAGGCATATCAAAGCTATCGCTTATGCTTAAGAGTATTGCAGAATATCAGAGAAAGAGAGGCATATTAGAGAGGCATATCGGAAAAGACAGAAGCCATTGAAGTATGAAGGTATCAGGCAAGACATTGGAGCAAGAGGAGCCACATTGGAGGAGCATCGCATGTAATACATGCCCAAGAAGAACCATGAGGAAGAAGTCATCAAAAGAGGAGTTAACATATCGGAGGAGCATAAACAGCGCTATCAGAACTATCGGAGGAGCATAAAGAAGAGCGGAAGAGTTAAAAGAGGCAAAGCAGTATATAATATATCTATCTATCTATCTATCTATATATATATATATATATATATATATATATATATATATATATATATGTGTGTGTGTGTGTGTGTGTATATATATATATATGTGTGTGTGTGTGTTGTGTGTATGTGTCAGAATACACTATCGGAGGCAGAATATACATATATATAAGAGAAATCATATCGGCGGGTTCTACTATGTGCCACTACCCGAAACCCCCGACTGCGATATACATGTGCGGACCCAAAAATATATATGTCCAGGGGCATAAATAGGTGAAGTTTGCTAAGTGTTCTGATGCATGCTTTTCAGTGTATTTAATATATTCTAGCTCTATGCCTTGCCACATTAAAACATGTGAATTGCAATCTATATATATATATATATATATATATATATATATATATATATATATATATATATATATATATATATATAATTGCGATATGTTGTGGACCCGCTGCAACATTATGAAATTCTCTATTGTTATATCACATCCGCCTATCAGAACTCACATATCACAATGTACAAAGGGCTGTCACCCTTGAAAGCGCAGATTGCAATAAAGTATGCGGACCCGCTACAACACTGCAATATGACTTAATGCTATGTCGTATCCACCATATCGCAAGTGCTTAAGGCCTTGCTTCATTGGAAGCGCCTATTGTGATATATGTTGCAAACCCGATGGTCCTATTGTAACACAGCTTAATACTATATCGCATCCAGCAGGGCCATCGACCATCAGCGATGTAATGAGCTCGACTTACAAAAGACTTCAGGAAGCCACGATTGCCGATTGCGATAATGTTGTGGAGGAGCGGACCTGATGCATTTATAGATGCGGGTGTAATGAATTTGAAGTCCGACCTTAAGCGTTTTGGTCGGGTTTTTCCATATATTCCTGTGTAGTTTAAATAATTGTATTGCCCAAGGTTTTGAAGGCCAAAATGCATAAATAACGGTTTCGATAGTTCAGTGGTTCTGAACGATAGCTATTGCGATTGCAATGGTGACGTGGAATGTGGGGCCTCCTGATTGGTACAGTCTCTCCGTAAACAATAAAGCCCTGTGTATGAATGTTATTAAAGAGAAAAAGGGATCTCTTTGATATTGTTTAATAAGCATCAATTCCTGTGTAATTCGGCCTTCTCTTCTGAATTAACATGTCCGTGAAGCACTGGTTAATTCGAATAGGCAGAGGAAACTACAGCGACCGAGGAGGGAAGCCGAAGGATCAAGCGAGCGCAGAGGAAACTACAGCGATTGAGGAGGAAGCCGAAGAGCCAGTGGAAAGAGGAAACTGACAGTCAGAGGCATCAGGAACATACAAAAACAGAGAACAAGGAAAGTTGAATGTTGATTAAAAAAGGGGCTAGAAGAAAAAGAGGTAGTTGGAGGGTCCAACAGAACAGAAAAGGGTCGAAGGACCAACAGGACAGGAGGCATTCGAAGAGCAAGCATCTTCATTGATCGTGTTACCCTGTGAAAGACTCAGACTTGTGATGAATTAATCAGGTACATAATGCAGTCTGTAGAACAATTCTGGGATGTAATAAATAAAGGTTTATCTGACATTGTTTGAAGGGAGAAGTAGTCAACATAGAAGCAGTCATGCTGAAGTATTTATTGTGACAGTAAGAACAGATGCTTGAACAGAAAGTTTGTTCTTGTCCAGAGCTTAGTGTAGCTAATAGTAGACTCACTAAAGCTGTGTGGAGACATTATCAGAGATCATGAAGGCTATTGCAGACTCTATGTGGACAATATGAAGAGTTGTAAAGACTCCTTCATAAGAAGACTGGTTGTCATTGATGCTGTAGCATGGAGACTACAGTGAAGCTGTAAACAGATAGAACTCAGTAAAGAAGAGTTCTGAGAGTAGAACATTACTATCAAACATGCCTTTACAATATTGGGTCGGAACCCTTGGGGTTGGTGCCTCATAAGTAGGAAGGATTGGTGTCCTTGGGACTTGTGCCTCAGGAATTGGAAGGATTGGAGTCCTTGGGAGTTGGTGCTCCTAAGTCCAGGATTGTTTCCTTGGCAAAACATAGTTGGTGCTCTGGAGGTTGTAGCCTCACAAAAGTCAAAGTTGGTGCTTGGCAACTGCTTGCAACCATTTATATATTGTATCTATTTTACTGCAAAGATTATATTAATAAAAGCATTGATACTTGTTGTTCATATTGTGTTCTGAATATAAATGTTTTAACTGGTAAAATAATAGTTGAAAAAGTAATACTAATTCACCCCCCCTCTCAGTATTTCCAACTTTGCACATAGAAATTTATGTTTTGCAAGAATATGCCAAATTGGATTAATTGCATAGAGTTAAGATCAAGGTTTGTGTGCCTCAAATAAATGCACACCTGGACCTGTACTTAATTGACTGTGTGATAATGATCATTCCGACCTAAATATTAAACCATTTTATCTAACATATCATAGTCATTTTCATAAAGGAAATGTTATACATTGAAATCCAAGTTTGTCAGTATAACAATTGATCATATCTGCCAATGATCACAATCGAAACAAATGTGCACTTCCATTCCAAACCAATTACACTCTTGGTAATGAAATTTGAAATAAGACATGATTGGACAATTCCTAACCTTATGATATAATCTTACATCACGTCTGACAAATATCCTACATAATTATGTTTCACTTATACACAATTTTCACATAAGGAAAGTTGAAGCAAAACTTAGAATGTTGTATGAAATCCGAAGTATAAATATTTAAGCTCAAACTAAAGATATAATGATGTAAAAGTGTGTAAAATAATTAAATAAACAATATACAATTTGAATCAATCATATTGGCCAATAAATGAAGTTAGGGGGTGCATTTTAGTGAAGCAAAGCAATTCTGGCCTGCTTCAAAAAAATGCACACCCAACCTTCATTTCAAGGCCAAATTGAATGTTTCAACATGGAGAGTACTTTTTTACTCATAAATAATATTAATAATATTATTTTTTTCTAATTTAGTGACTTGAAGGTGAAATTTAATTTAAATGAAAGTGTTGGAGCAATTGTAGTTCACAATGTCTCTCGAAAAGTGTCAACAGTTTGTGAACAACAAAAAATTACTTGAAGAAAATTACTGTGTAAAATTAGTAATTAAATATATATAATGTGAATCAATCAAATTGGCCAAGAAATGAAGTTTGGGCATGTATTTTAGTGAAGCAAGACAATTTTGGCCCGCTTCACAAAAATGCATGCCCAACCTTCATTTCAAAGCCAAATTGAATGATTCAACTTGGAGAGTATTTTTTTACTCATAGGTAACATTAATACAATTAAATATTTTAAATTTTTCACATATATATTTATGTTGTTCAAGAATACTCCAAATTTCATGGATTTCATAGGGTAAAAGGCAGGTTTTGTGTGTCTCAAATAAATGCACACTAGGAACGTTTGGGAACAAGGGGATAGACTAAGAAAAATCAAATTTAAATTTTAATAGTTGAAACTTGTAGTTTCTTAGTTAAAACCCTATAATTAAGGCTGAATGGCCTTATTTTAGTAGTAATTAGGTTTAAATGTTTCCAAGGGACAAATAAAGAGATAACACCTAGGGTTTGCAGGGTCTATTTTAGGTTTTTCTATATTGTACATAGTTATTAAGGTTTTAAGTTTAATATTAGGTCAAGTGACCTAGTTAGGGTTTGAAGATAAATAGGTAAGAAGAATGGAGATAAATAGGATTAGTTCTTATTTGTTGTTTGTCAATGAATTCTAAGTAGATATAGGGTTTCAATGCCACTCATCAATTGAAAAAATCCTAAGAAGGAATTCCCAACACACATGAAAATGGTGACTAGAATTCTAGGGTTTAAGAGAATGAAGTAACTTATGGGATTCACTATCAACTAGGGCCTTTCTACTAGAATTCAGTATTTAAGATCCACCCAGATGCTAACATGCCATGATAATACCTCAAGAAAATACATAACATTTCAATGTTAAACAAATATTAAAAGATGAAAACTTAAAACCAATCTCAGAAAAACACATAGTACCTCATAAACCAACAAATTTCATCATCATGAGCATCAATTCCACAACAATGCTACTTTTCCTCAATAGTAGTAGAATTCCAAATAAGAAAAAGAAAAAGGTAAAAGATAGTGAACTTGTTCCTCTTGTCACCAGTGTGTTACGGTTTACAAATTGGAAGTCTCTTCCTATTTATACATGACCTAAGATGCCTTTGAAATGTGTGGGGAACAAGCATCCCCACATAGCATGAAGTACATACTCATTAAATTTTGGTGGAAAATAAATCATCCTCATACAATTTCTGTTGTGCATAAACACTCCAAATTGGATTGATTTTATAGGGTAAAATATAGGGATTGTGTGCCTCAAATAAATGCACACAAAAACCTACAATTAATTGGCAGTGCAGTAATTAGCATTCAATCCTAAATATACAAACATTTTCTACAAAATATCATACTCATTATCCTATAATAAATCTTACTCACTAAAACCCAAGTCTGCCAACGTAGCAATTCATCATATCTTCCAATGTTCAAGTCGGAACAAATATGCACTCCCATGGTAAACCAATTACACACTTGGTAATGAAATTGTAAATGGGACATGATTGGACAATACCTAACCTTGTGATATAACCTTGCATCATTTATGACAAATAGCTTACATAACCATGTTTCCTACTTATACACAACTTTCACATAAGGCAAGTCGAAGCAAAACTTAGAATGTTATATGAAATATGAAGTATAAATATTTAAGATCAAAGTAAAGATATAACAATGTAAAAGTGTGTAAATCTTTAATTAAAAAATATACTATTTGAATCAATTAGATTGGCCAATAAATGAAGCATGATCATGCATTTTAGTGAAGCAACACAATTTTGATTTGCTTCACAAAAATGGATGCCCTGCCTTCATTTCAAGTCCAAATTGAATGATTCAACTTGGAGAGTATTTTTTTACTCATAAGTAACATTAATACAATTAATTTTTCTAATTTAGTGATTTAAAGGTCGAAGTTAATGTAAATGAAAGTGTTGCAACAATCACAGTTCACGGTGTCACCCCAAAAGTGTCAACAGTTTGTGAACAACATAAACTTACTGGAAGAAAATTAGTGTGTAAAATTAGTAATTAAATAGTATACAATTTGAATCAATTATAATGGCCAAGACATGAAGCCCGTAAATTCATTTTAGTGGAGCAAGACATTTTCGGCGTGCTTCACAAAAATGCATGCCCAACCTTCATTTCAAGGCCAAATTGAATGATTCAACTTGGAGAGTATTTTTTACTCATAGGTAACATTAATACAATTAAATATTTTTAATTTTTCACATATATATTTATGTTGTTCAAGAATACTCCAAATTGCATGGATTTCATAGGGTAAAAGGTAGGGTTTGTGTGCCTCAAATAAATGCACACCATGAATGTTTGGGAGAAAGGGGATGAACTAAGAAAAAACTTGAATTTTAATAGTTGAAACTTGTTGTTTCTTGGTTAAAACCCTATAAGTAAGTTTGGATGACCTCATTTTAGGATTAATTAGGTTTAATTTTTTCCAAGGGATAGATAAAGAGATAAAACCAACTAGGGTTTGCAGGGTCTATTTTAGGGTTTTTCTATATTGTACATATTTTTTAGGGTTTTAAGTTTAAGATTAGGTCAAGTGACCTAGTTAGGGTTTGAAGATAAATAGGTAAGGAGAATGGAGACAAATAGGACTAGTTCTTATTTTTTGTTTGGAAATGAAGTCTAAGTATATCTAGGGTTTCAATGCCACTCATCGATTGGAAAAGTTCCGAAAAGGAATTCCCAACACACACGAAAATGGTGACTAACATTCTAGGGTTAAGAGAATGAAGGAACTTATGGGATTCACTATCAACTTGGTGTGTGTATGCACGTCCATCTATATACATAAGATGAACTCTATTCATTTCTTATCCATTTTCCAGTTGGAGATGATGTGTATACATATTCGAATTTAGACCATATGTTGACACGCTATGCTTATATTTTGCTAGCCTTCTCCATTCACCACTATATTATGTTGAGCCATAATATGGCATTAATCTCCTAGTGGTTTGTTGTGAATTTTTTCTATGTTTGGATCCCACATGGAAATTTTGGACAATAAATGGGCCTAGATTCACTCCATGAATATTGTACGGTTGTATCATATAGTTGTATCCCCAAAATTCAAACACCTCATACACTTTAGGTAGTTGTTGATCACTGGGCCAAGCGCAATATAGTTGAAGATCAAATGTCTCTTTGTAAATTGATCTCAAACTCAAGGGAAAGTCATCATCTCCATCACATTCATTATCATAGGGTATGTAGCCCACCTTCCCCTTGTCTTTAAGCAAATTATGCATATTTAAACTAGTTCTCGTTCTGTTACTTTTTTTCATCAATTTTGTTGGCATTATGATGCATGTGTTGTACTTGATGGCAACCCTCTCATAGAAGATCATCTCACTTATATACATTCAGATGAATCTACAGAAGAGATATCAGATGTGACATCATACATAGATGCAGGACAGCTCAAAGGAATCAAATGGCAAGTTCTTAGTAAGCTTTGCCATCAAGTCCAAAGGGGGAGATTGTTGGCATTATGGCTAAAGTATTGTCCTTGATGGCAACCCATACAGGTGATAGATCACAGTACTTCAGGTCAGTAGCAGAGATTGATGATCAGCTCTCAAATATTGAAGAAAATAAGGGGTACGCAGGTACACCGTGCAAAAGATGCGTACACGCAGGCATGTCTTAGATAAACTGCGTACATACACGCAGGTCACCCGTTCAGAAGGTGCGTACCCCCAGTTCACTTACTTCAAGGCAGAGAAGCGCGTTCACGTGGGGTTTCCTATGTTTGGCCCGTGGTATTTAGCCCGCCGTTCTTGATTCTATGGTTTTGGCCCGTGGTATTGTTTTATATTATTATTATTATTATTGAGCCCCTATTGATCCATGATTTTAGGAAGAGCTTGCCTATATAAAGCAAAGGAGATCATTTGGCTAGACACTTGTGAAATAAGAAGATCTTAAGAGAAGCTAGATCTGAAATTCTAGTGATGGGTTTGTGAGAGAAAGCTAGATCTAAATCAGGAGAAACATGAGAACTACAAGTCGGATCTACTAATGGGTTGATATCTCCTCGGCGCATGTTCAGATCTGTAGATCTGACAGTTTGGGTTAATCTTGAAGTCTTGGAATTATCTATACCTGCAGGTACGCAAGTACAGTGAAAGAAAAGTGCGGAGATACGCAGGCACAGAAGCGCTGCAAGTGCGCAGATACGCAGGCTCAGAAGCACTGCAGATGCGGAGGGGCGCAGGCAGTTCATTGGACACAGAGCACAGGTACGCAGGAAGTCTGTGAGGCAGAATGCGTGGGTACGTAGGAACTCAGTTGGAAACAGTGCGTACTTCTACGCAGGTGTTATATGGGTGAAGCTGCGTACTTCTCATGAAATCTATTTAGCTGCCCCTATTTATTGTTGTGTTCTGGGTTTTGAAGTGATGTCTGGTTTCTGGTATTAAGTTCTGATAACAGCAGTGATTGATTAAATGTTTATACATTGATGGATGAATGGATCAGGTTCTTATTGACTCATTCTATGTGATCTAATGGACTAGATCTGATTGATGACTCACTTGTATATGTATTGATCTAGTGCTTGGGTAATTCAGAAGGTTGTTTGATTATGAGCTTCAATGTTGTTGGGTCCAGTATGAAAATTGGATGAAAAGTGGCCTTTCAGATTATGTGTTGTGCTTCAGTGTATCCAGTCTAAAATTTGATGAAACGTGGTACCTGGAGGAGAAAAGATTGTAGGCCAGCACCTACGTACTAGTATTTAAGCTAATACAAGAGCTAAAGGAAATCTTTGGAGCATTGTAGCAGGTGGTAGCCTGCGTACTAGTAAATGGACCGACTAGTACAAGAGCAAAGGGGGTTGTAGCTCCCGTACTGGTATAAGACTACACCAGTACAAAATATTGTAAAAGGATTTTCTTATTAAGAAGAAGATTGAGATGACTTGCAGCAGGTGGTTTTCTCCCGCATTGGGTTTCCACCTTATATCATGGTGTTCATGTGTGTGCCTTATGTGTGATGATCTACTCTATGTTACTGCATCTGTTAAATGCACTCATTGAAGATCAATTAACTAAATCATAAGAAGTTGTGGAAGTAGCATATATGAATCTGACTATGGAAATGAAAAAGTTTTATTAATGTGATAATACTGATTCACCCCCCCCCCCTCTCAGTATTATTTCCAACAATTGGTATCAGAGCAGGTCCTTTGGTAGAAGCTTGATCGCTTGAAGGAGATCCGTGGAACAATGGGAAAGAAGCTTAAGAAGAAAGCTCATAAGAAGAAGAAGACATCTCAGAAGAACTATGACAGTGGGAGAATAGATTGGGGATTAGGTATAAGAAGCTCTTCAGATTCAGAATCAGATTCAGAATCAGTTCAGAATGAAGATGACCATTCAGGTATGAATTTGCTATCCTCTGATGTTCCAGCTATCTTTCCTTTTGGAAAAGATGAAAGTGATAGTGAGACTACTGAATTTGCTCTTATGGGTGAGCAAGAAAGATATCAAATAGAGGCAGAATTTAACAGGCTGACAAACAAAATTAGTGAACAAGAAAAACTTTTGAACATAAAGAGTGGTGCCCTCAAAGAAGTTGTTACTAGACAAAAAGCTCATCAAAAGTTATGCAATGAAAAGTATCAAAAGTTGCAGGATGAAACAACATCTCTAAGAAATGAAGTCATTGAAAAGAACACAACAATCAAGGAGCTCAGAGATCGATCCAGTTATTATGAAAGTCTTGAAGCCACGATCCTCTCACTAAAGGAAGAACTTGAAGAATCAAAGAAGCAGAATGAAGATCTACACCAAGCAATTGAAAAACAAGACAACGAAGTCATCAGCTTAAAATCCCAGCTGGAAAGTGCCTTCAGAGTTCGTCAAATGCAGCAGGATCTGAATGAAGAACAAGAAAAGGAGATTCTCAAACTAAGGGAACAAATGGAAGAAGGAAGGAAAGCTGAAGAAGATTTGAAAAAGCAATCTCTTGAAAAGGAAGAACAGCTTCAGGTTGAGGTAAATATCTTGAAAGGTAAATTAGAAGAAAAGGATAAGCTTTTACGATTTCAAGATAGTTCTAAAGTCTTGGATGATATTCTTAGTAGTCAAAGGTCTCCTGCTATAAAGACTGGTCTTGGTTTCCATGAATCTGTTGAAGGTGAATCTAGTTCACAAGGTGAGGCAAGGAACTCTAAAGAAAAATCTAAAGTGATCAACGAAGAAATGAAAGATCAATCTCATCATCAACCAAGGAAAGAGATTCCTCAAAGAAAATCCTTTACTCCTATGAATAATGTTGATTGTTATGTATGTCATAACCTTGGACATGTTGCAGCCAGATGTAGAAAAAGAAGGGTTCAAGATTATCAAACAAACAGATCTTCTCAGTCAAGGTACTTTAATGGATATTGCTTTGCTTGCAATATGTATGGTCACAAAGCTGCTAATTGCTACAAAAGGAATATGAAACATGTAAGATGTTATGCATGTAACAAGCTTGGACATATAGCAAAGGAATGCAGGAACAAAGAACGGACATCACACCAAAAGGACAAAACATCATTACGCTTGAAGATATGGAGGAAAAAGGAAGTACAGTCAGAAAAAGGCAGCACAACACAACGTACAGACATACCAGAATCAGAGGGAGCTGAAAGTACAAAACTTCAGTGCCCTGAGTCTCATATGCAAACTCCATAAAGGGAAGTCGCGTATATACGCGAGTTGGATACTGCACAATCGCGTATATGATTGTTTGAAGAAAGGCAGTAGGGAAAGTGAAGTTGGAAGTGAATCTATGAAGTATGATCTCTCAAGCACAAGATCAGATCTGGGAATTTGAATGTCAGTAGCACAGAGGAGAACTGTTAATTGGGTTCTAATCAGAGGTACGCAGACCATTCACTGTGAATGTGCGGGCGTACGCAGGTGATACACAGTGAAAATGCGAGGATACGCAGCAAAGGCACAGTCCCAGTGCGGAGGTACGCGGCGCGACAGAGGTTCAGGTGCGTAGGCACAGTGAAAGTACGCGGCGCGATAGAAGGATAACCTGCGGATGTACATAGAAGTACGCGGCGCGATAGAAGCAAAGGTGCGTGAGGTACGCGGCGCAACTGATGGTACAGGTGCATGGGTACGCGCTGTAGTGGAAGGCTGTCTGCGTGAGTACGCAGAAACACAGAAGGTCATGTGCGTGGATACGCAGAGGAGCGAAAGACGAAGTGCGGAGCCACGCAGGCCATATAATGAGAAACTGCGTATCTGTCTTAAGGCATTTAATGGCTGACTTTTCTTGTTGATAAGATCTGACAGATGGCACCAGTTTAGGGGGAGCATATGTTTTAATGCATTGTTGGCATTATGGGTAATAATCCTTGGTGATGATGCTTAAATGATTCATCTTGCTATGAGTTGTTCACATGGTTCTTGGATCAGATTTGTGGTTGATTCTCTAATGAGGATAAGGAGAAGCACTTAGCTTAAATTCACATCTTCTTGATGATGAGTCACTCATATGCTGCTGTTGACATATGCATAAAGATCAATTATGATGCATGATTCCTTTCATTCTTGGCACAAATGGATGAGGATTGTTGGCTAGATATAGGGATGATTATTCAAAGTTGCATTGTTGAAGACATGATGATGATGAGCTCTTACCTATATGATGATAGGTTGTTTCGTACATATGTTGATATTCCCAAATGATGATCATGATGGTGTTTGAAATTTTGTTGGTTCGGACATACCTTGATGATTCATGCACTAATGCAAGTTGCTGATCTAGTTGCTGTTGACAGATACTATGGAGCAGATCATACAGTGTTGTTGCTGATGTTTATCTCAGGTGATTGATCTCTGTTATAAATGTCATAATATGCCTCTATCTATTGTAGTCATCTCTTCAGGTCATGTAACGACCTATGTTGGTTTCCCCACTATGCCTGGGATGAAGATGTAATGTATTTAGTTCCTGATGTATCCCCACTTGGTTGGGTGATGGATGTATGTATTAAGTCTTTTGGTGATAGGAAGGTCATTTATGATATATAGAGTCATGTTCTTCTTGTAGAACATCTTTTTGCAGACCTTGCTTATAGTCAGGGGGAGCTTGAGCATGAATAGCACTATATAGCATAGCAGATATTTCAGCTTGTTCTCAGAAAGAGCATTATCAGATTGGTGCACCATGGCATATACAAAGGGGGAGCTCATTCAGAAACTTCAGCAGATCTGGTTTATAGTCAAGGGGAGCATGTTCTTAGGGGGAGCATAACCCTTTGCCCTTGATGTCAAAGGGGGAGAGTGATTTGGTGTTGTTGCCATCAAGTCCAAAGGGGGAGATTGTTGGCATTATGGCTAAAGTATTGTCCTTGATGGCAACCCATACAGGTGATAGATCACAGTACTTCAGGTCAGTAGCAGAGATTGATGATCAGCTCTCAAATATTGAAGAAAATAAGGGGTACGCAGGTACACCGTGCAAAAGATGCGTACACGCAGGCATGTCTTAGATAAACTGCATACATACACACAGGTCACCCGTTCAGAAGGTGCGTACCCCCAGTTCACTTACTTCAAGGCAGAGAAGCGTGTTCACGTGGGGTTTCCTATGTTTGGCCCGTGGTATTTAGCCCGCCGTTCTTGATTCTATGGTTTTGGCCTGTGGTATTGTTTTATATTATTATTATTATTATTGAGCCCCTATTGATCCATGATTTTAGGAAGAGCTTGCCTATATAAAGCAAAGGAGATCATTTGGCTAGACACTTGTGAAATAAGAAGATCTTAAGTGAAGCAAGATCTGAAATTCTAGTGATGGGTTTGTGAGAGAAAGCTAGATCTAAATCAGGAGAAACATGAGAACTACAAGTCGGATCTACTAATGGGTTGATATCTCCTCGGCGCATGTTCAGATCTGTAGATCTGACAGTTTGGGTTAATCTTGAAGTCTTGGAATTATCTATACCTGCAGGTACGCAAGTACAGTGAAAGAAAAGTGCGGAGATACGCAGGCGCAGAAGCGCTGCAAGTGCGCAGATACGCAGGCTCATAAACGCTGTAGATGCGGAGGGGCGCAGGCAGTTCATTGGACACAGAGCGCAGGTACGTAGGAAGTCTGTGAGGCAGAATGCGTGGGTACGTAGGAACTCAGTTGGAAACAGTGCGTACTTCTACGTAGGTGTTATATGGGTGAAGCTGCGTACTTCTCATGAAATCTATTTAGCTGCCCCTGTTTATTGTTGTGTTCTGGGTTTTGAAGTGATGTATGGTTTCTGGTATTAAGTTCTGATAACAGTAGTGATTGATTAAATGTTTATACATTGATGGATGAATGGATCAGGTTCTTATTGACTCATTCTATGTGATCTAATGGACTAGATCTGATTGATGACTCACTTGTATATGTATTGATCTAGTGCTTGGGTAATTTAGAAGGTTGTTTGATTATGAGCTTCAATGTTGTTGGGTCCAGTATGAAAATTGGATGAAAAGTGGCCTTTCAGATTATGTGTTGTGCTTCAGTGTATCCAGTCTGAAAATTGATGAAACGTGGTACCTGGAGGAGAAAAGATTGTAGGCCAGCACCTACGTACTAGTATCTAAGCTAGTACAAGAGCTAAAGGAAATCTTTGGAGCATTGTAGCAGGTGGTAGCCTGCGTACTAGTAAATGGACCGGCTAGTACAAGAGCAAAGGGGGTTGTAGCTCCCGTACTGGTATAAGACTGCACCAGTACAAAATATTGTAAAAGGATTTTCTTATTAAGAAGAAGATTGAGATGACTTGCAGCAGGTGGTTTTCTCTCGCATTGGGTTTCCACCTTATATCATGGTGTTCATGTGTGTGCCTTATGTGTGATGATCTACTCTATGTTACTGCATCTGTTAAATGCACTCATTGAAGATCAATTAACTAAATCATAAGAAGTTGTGGAAGTAGCATATATGAATCTGACTATGGAAATGAAAAAGTTTTATTAATGTGATAATACTGATTCACCCCCCCCCGCTCTCAGTATTATTTCCAACAAATTTCTCATCTTCTAAGTTGGTATATGTGAACATATTTTTGTTAGATGTATCATTAGATAAATGATTATCACCCTCTAGGCTGGAAATTGGTGCTTCAGGAAACTTTAAACCAAGAAATTTATCCTACAAGTAATATAAAAAATGTAATATAAAAAATGTTTAAAAGAAGAATATATATTATTTATTTCAAATTAGAAAATTCCTTACCACAATTCCTATTGGATTCAAATCGATTGTAGGAGGCATACTACCCACTGGAAGCTCACCATCTATGTAATGTCTTTGTACAATCGCTCATTGGAATTGTTTCTTGGTCAATATGATTGATTCAAATTGTATACTATTTAATTAGTAATTTTACACACTAATTTGCTTCCAGTAAGTTTTTGTTGTTCACAAATTGTTGACACAGTTGGGGGGACACCTTGAACTTTGATTATTGCATAACTTCTATTTACATTAACTTTGATCTTCAGATTAGTAAATTAGAAACTTTAATTGTATTAATTCTAATTATGAGTTAAAAAATACTCTCCAAGTTGAATCATTTAGTTTGGCCTTGAAATGAAGGTTGGGTGTGCATTTTTGTGAAGCAAGCCAAAATTGTCTTACTTCACTAAAATGCAAGCCCAAACTTCATTTCTTGGAAAATATGATTGATTCAAATTGTATACTATTTAATTAGTAATTTTACGCACTAATTTTCTTCCAATAAGTTTATGTTGTTCAAAAATAATTGACACTTTTCGGGGGACATCATGAACTCTGATTGCTTCAACACTTTCATTTACATTAACTTTGACCTTCAAATCACTAAATTAGAAAACTTTAATTGTATTAATGTTACTTATGAGTAAAAATATACTCTACAAGTTGAATCATTCAATTTGGCCTTGAAATGAAGGTTGGGCATGCATTTTTGTGAAGCAAGCCAAAATTTCCTTGCTTCACTAAAATGCACACCCAAGCTTCATTTCTTGGCCAATCTAATTGATTCAAATTGTATACTATTTAATTAGTAATTTTACACATTATTTTTCTTCCAGTAAGTTTTTGTT
This sequence comes from Pinus tabuliformis, assembly GCA_031772625.1. Lineage (NCBI taxonomy): Eukaryota > Viridiplantae > Streptophyta > Pinopsida > Pinales > Pinaceae > Pinus > Pinus tabuliformis. The sequence goes on along the minus strand of CM062804.1, from coordinate 486,611,214 downwards.
GTTCACAAATTGTTGACACTTTTGGGGTGACACCATGAACTGTGATTGTTGCAACACTTTCATTTACATTAACTTCGACCTTCATATCACTAAATTAGAAAAATTTCATTGTATTAATGTTACTTATGAGTAAAAAAATACTCTCCAAGTTGAATCATTCAATTTGGCCTTGAAATGAAGGCTAGGCGTGCATTTTTGTGAAGTAGGCCAAAATTGCCTTGCTTCACTAAAATGCACGCCCAGGCTTCATTTCTTGGCCAATATGATTGATTCAAATTGTATACTATATAATTACTAATTTTACACACTAATTTTGTTCTAGACAATTTCTGGTGCTCACTAATTGTTGACACTTTTGGGGCGACACTATGAACTGTGATTGCTATAGCACTTTCATTTACATTAACTTCGACTTTCAGATCATTAAGTAATAAAAATTTAGTTGCATTAATGTTACTTATGAGTAAAAAAAATACTCTCCAAGTTGAATCATTCAATTTCACTTTGAAATGAAGGTTGGGAGTGCATTTTTGTGAAGCAAGCCAAAATTGTCTTGGTTCACTAAAATGCATGCCTAGCCTTCATTTCTTGGCCAATCTCATTGATTGAAATTGTATAATATTTAATTACTAATTTTACATACTAATTTGTTTACAGTAAGTTTTTGTTGTTTACAAATTAATGACACTTTTTGGGGGACACCATGAACTGCAATTGCTCCAACACTTTCATTTACATTTACATTAACTAATTTTACACACTAATTTCCTTCGAGTAACTTTCTGTTGTTCACAAATTGTAGACTCTTTTGGGCAACACCATGAACTACGATTATTGCAGCACTTTCATTTAAATTAACTTTGATCTTCAGATCACTAAATTAAAAAAATTTAGTTGTATTAATGTTATTTATGAGTAAAACCATACTCTCCAAGTTGAATCATTCAATTTGGCCTTGAAATGAAGGTTGGACGTGCATTTTTGTGAAGCAGACCAAATTTCCTTACTTTACTAAAATGCACGCCCATGCTTCATTTCTTGGCCAATATATTTGATTCAAATTTTATACTATCCAATTACTAGTTTTACACACTAATTTGACTCCAATATGTTTCTGTTGTTCACAAATTGTTGGCACTTTTGGGGCGAAACTGTGAACTGTGATTGCTCCAACACTTTCATTTACGTTAACTTTGACCTTCAACTCACTAAATTAGAAACCTTTAATTGTATTAATGTTACTTATGAGTAAACTCATACTCTTCAAGTTGAATAATTCAATTTGGCCTTGAAATGAAGGATGGGAGTGCATTGTTGTGAAGCAAGACGAAATTTCCTTACTTCACTAATATGGATGCTCTGACTTCATTTTGTGGCCAATCTGTTTGATTCAAATTGTATATTAATTAATTAGTAATTTTACACTAATTTCACTAATACACATGAGCGGAAAATCTAATGGCGAAATCTAACAGAACAAATAAAATCAAAAAAATTGTAAGAAGTTAAATGTATTTTTTTTAAATCCCGATGGTCGTCAGATATCTTATAGGAGTTCATTTACTACTAGATATCTGACAGGAGTTCTTAACTGTCAGATATCCGACGGGGACCTTTACCATCTAATATCTGATGGTTAAAGAATTCCCGTCAGGTATCCAACAACCATCATAATTTTAAATCAAAATGTAATAATATAATAATTATATGAGCAATTTGGTATTAGAGCATGATTCTAAAAACCAATCAACATTATAAACTTGACATCAAACATGAACCCATCACGAAGTAGAGCATTAACCGAGCAGGGGAATTCAAGCAGGAAACGAGGGCAAGTGGTCGTGGTAGGTGTGTGCAACTATTGGCACAAAGGCCCCCGAAAATATGGTGGTTAGGTCTTATCCTTTTGTTAATGAAGGATTCCTCTTGCTATTGTACAAATCTGGACATCATTTAGGTATTTTTTCCACTCATTGACCGTATATGCCAGTTTGGTCCCGTATAGATATTTAACCTCTATGATTCCCAAGATTCTTCTCTCAACATGGGAAATTTATTGGAAAAAACACGACTATTAATTCTTCTAACCATTCCTAGTTTCACACAACACAACATAGATCAATACTTTAGCATTCCATTTCGATCTATTTTTGGTCTGAGGTACAATAAAATGCAACAAGCTGCTAGCTTGGATTTGGAGATTTTAAGTTTTGGACTTTCATTTGATGTTAAAATATTCAAGAAGACAGAGGCGGGGGGAAAGAGGTTTTGTTCATTATGAAAACTGCCGTTCTCCTGCCACAATGTCTCATCGTCCATGAAAACCACAAAGTCCTCCTCCCACAATTTTTAGTCAATGAACCATTAGTCAGTCTAGTAATGCATTTCAACCCTTCTCATAGGGAATGTTTGGGCCAATGGTGATTGTACAACCAAAAGGATTTCCTAGAAGCCTAGATCCGATGGAGGCACTCTTTGTTGGAGTTTTCCATAGGTTGGTTTCTTGCCCAGGTTTGTATCTTCTGCTTTGTTGTTTCTTTGTAAACAGTTCTAGGCTCAGGAACCGTGCCAAAGCATCTAAATAAGGATTTATTTGAATGGATGATAAATGAATCAAAACATTCACAAGTACATAAACCAATATCTTAAAGATTTCTCAAAGTGATGATTCCAGTACTACCAACATGTAAATCTTTAAATGTTTATGATATATGAAATAGAAGATATTTGATAATTAAACATCCTTCGTGAATATTTATATTATCAAATAAAGCAGAGGCATATAGAAAGATTTCTATATCTAACACTTGTATATTTGAGAGATGACAAAAGGCAATAATTTAATGATGCAAAGGTACTAATTTAAACAAATTGTTTAATTAGCTAATCTCAGTGATGATAATAACTTTGCAATGGCTATTAGGGAGATCAAAACTCAACCTAGTCTTACCAAGTACTTTTTTTTACCTCAAATATATGAAGAATAACAAAAACGATTACACAAAGGAGACTCACATGAACACAAATGATGCTAGAAACTGAAGCCATAAGCCTTTTATTATCTTCAAGATTTCCAAAATATAGTAATGTCTCTAGTTCTATCAAAGTATCAACCTTTCTTACTTCGAATTACAATGTATATACAGAGTGTAATTCAAAAATATCTAATTGCTACTTTATATCTGCTTATGCTGATTTTGTTGTTGCTCACTCAAATCCTGCCCTCAAACCTGCTTTCTGTTCATTCAATAAGTTGAAGGAACTTATCCCATTTGTCATCATCTGGACATGAAAATTTAATTACTTTCCTATATGTTTCATCTACTTCAGTGTACTTTTCAAAAGTAGGCTTAGTTACAAAGAGATGGCAAATTTCATATGAAATAAACAAGTCATTTTCAATGCCTTGGAGGAAATTTCTGTGATCAATATTTCCTTTAACTTTAGCAAAATTTGAACTGTCTATTGTTATGTAATGTAGTTTCTTCTAATACTCATTCATGTTTTTTACTTGTAGGCGCTGGAAAAACGAGCTCTGAGATGCGAACGTCTCACTCTGCAAACATTGACGCAACCCTAATCCTTGTACTTCCCTGACCTTCCCTGCTCACGCCGCCGGACTCCTCCTGAACACCCTTCAATGGATGGGCCTGTAGGAGGGGCGGGATCTTCCTCCCCTCCTTACACAGTCTCTGCCCCTGACAAAGAATAGCCTGAAATTCCTCTGACCTACCCTGGCGGCTTACCAGATTCTGCTCAGGGAGCAAGACAGATGAACAGTGAAGCGGATCCCACGGCAGCATGTGAAGCAGAGGACAAAGGAAAAGACGAGAATCAAAAGCCATCTTCGTCGCAGCCAAAAGCAACCTCGGCCACTTGCATTCCAAAAGCAGTAGAGAGAATAAAGGTCGACCTTCCCAGTAACCGCATCAACAACGAGATCCAGTATATGCAGGACCATGCGCTCATAAGCAAGTTCCTCGGTTTCTGGCCTACTGAAAAAGCGCTGCAGGGATGGATAGCCTCAAAATGGAAGCCTAAAGGACAGGTGACTCTGCAGTTAGGACCTAAAGGCTTCTTCACGGCCATCTTCTACTGTATAGAGGACAAATCTCGCATTTTCGAAGGTGGACCTTACTTTTTCAACTCCTCAAGCCTATACCTAAGCGATTGGAAGCCTAGGTTCAACCCAGATAAGGAAGATTTCAGTTGGGCTCCGGTATGGGTACGAATGTACTCCCTGCCTGTGGAATACTGGAGAGAAGAAACGCTAGCAGACATCAGCAACAAGTTAGGAAGCTTCATCAAAGTTGCTGAGGAAACCAAAACCCGAAGATACACCTCTTATGCCCGGATCTGTGTCCAGATGCACCTAACCAAAGCTCTCGCCGACTCGGTAAGCCTCTATCATGATGACTTTGAATGGAACCAACCTTTAGATTATGAGCATATCCCTTTTCGTTGTCATAAATGCCATGAACATGGCCATCTCTTTCGAGATTGTCCTCTGAACTCTCAGACCAAACCCTTAGATAAGGAAGCCAGTAAAGACTCGGAAGGATTTACTAAAGTCCAGAATCGTCGACGGCATGCTAAGAAAAATCAAGTTGTTCCAGAGAAGCCCTTTAAACCTGCTTCCCAGAATCGATTCATTTTGTTATCTTCTCCAGATCAGCCAGCTAATCCAAGTTCAGAATCCAAGGAGAACCCCTCCCACCCCTCATCTCCCAATGCTCCCTTCGCCCCTACATCTAATCCCACTCCCCTTCCTCCCAGCTTTATTTCCAGCTCTCATTCAGACAAAAGTTTGGCTCTAGATGCTGGCTCTCTCCCCTCCTCCTCCGAGAAACCCGTTCCAGAGCCCAACCAGCAGCCCTCAGCAATGGAGCTCGATGCAGCACTAGCCCTTAGTCTACAGGAAATAGTAGCTGAGGAAGATCAAAGTTTACCTACCAGCATGGAAGAAGATCCAGAGAAGGTCAGCCTAGATGGTCTAGACATCCTCAAATTAGAAACGGCATGCAAGCAGAAAGAGTTCAACTCAATACCCCCTTGGCAAATCGACAGGCTTGAAGGAGTTTTAACCAAAGCACAGCGCAACAAAAATCTGGGCATACAAGCAGGAAGCCCATGGGATGGAAAAAAAATTCTCAAAGAAACTAAGAAAAGAGGGCGCAAAACAGATCTACAAAGGACAATCATAGTAGGCGAACTACTTATGGAATCTGGCAGATTCCCTAAGTTGACGAAGTTTTACAAACCTAAACCCCACTGTTCCCCATGAAGCTCATCTCCTGGAATGTGAGAGGACTCAATAGCCCCTCAAAACACAGAATGATAAAAAATTTGATACACTAAGAAAAACCTTCCTTAGTTTTTCTTCAAGAAACAAAAAGCAACACAACTGCTATAGAAAGAATCTGCAATAAAGTCTGGGCAGGCAGCTGCTTAGTTTCAGTAGACGCCTCTGGGGCTTCTGGTGGATTGGCTATCTTGTGGAACCCGTAGGTTCTTACTCTCAGCGACTTCCATGCTACCCATTACCTAATCCAAGCATCATTCCATCTTATAGGCACCAACATTCATGGGCACCTCTCAAATGTATATTTTCCGCAGACTCTTCAGCAAAAATTAGAACTTTTGGATACTCTTACCATCCTAAATGCAAACAGGCAGTTCCCCCTATGGATTGGTGGAGGTGATTTCAATATCATCAAGACAATGGAGGAGAAACAGGGAGGCAGAACAAGGCTAGAAAATGACAGCAGCGGACTCAGAGAATTCATTCAAAACAATCAACTAATGGACATTCAAACCTCCAATGGAGTCTTCACATGGACTAATAAGCGCAAGGGTACCCAACACATCGCCTCTAGACTGGATCGGTTTCTCATCTCGGACAACGCCATCCACCTGGGAGGGGACTTTCACGCTTCCATAATGCCACAAGGTGGATCAGATCACTGGCCAATCATGCTACAATGGTCGCGACTAGGCACAAGAAGTAATAGACCTTTCCGATTTGAAGCCTTCTGGCTTTCACATCCTAACTTCAAAACAGTAGTAAATGAGGCATGGCAATCATTCATCCCGCCACCAGGCGCCAAAATGTTCCAATTCCAATGGAAATTAAAAAACTTAAAACAAGTCCTCAAAGTCTGGAATCGCACTCAGTTTGGCAATATTTTTGAGAATCGAAAAAGGCTGGAACATCAAATGATGGTACTCCAACAAACTCTCATCAGGGATGGTAGGACGGAGGAGCAAGCGCATCAAGAGCAGATTCTCTGGAAACAAATTGAAGACCGCAGGAAGCAAGAGGAAATCCTTTGGAGACAGAAGTCCAGAATCCAATGGCTCAAGGAGGGAGAGAAAAATACAAAATTCTTCCATAGAACTGCAATCCAAAGAAGAATGCATAATAACATAGCATTCATAAATAATCAACAAGGGGAAAGGTTAGAAAAGCATGAAGACATGGAGAAGGAATTCAAAGATTACTTCCAGGAAATTCTTCGGGAGCCTCCTGGAAACAGAGATAACGCCATCAGAAAGATCACGCAGCACATACCCAAAATCATAACGGAGGATCATAACAACAATCTGCTCAAGTCCATTTCACTACAGGAGGTAGAAGAGGCAATAGCCCAACTCAAGGATGGAAAAGCTCCTGGTCCTGATGGATTCACTGCCAACTTCTTTCATGAGTTTTGGGAGCTCATCAAAACAGAGGTTTGGGAATTAGTGGAAGAATCAAGAACTATGCACTGGATTCTACCTTCCCTCAATGCAACTTTCATAACACTAGTACCCAAAGGAGATGAACCTAATAAGCCTGACAAATATAGACCAATAGCACTTTGCAACGTCATTTACAAGCTCATCTCTAAAGTACTGGCAAACAGGCTCAAACCTCTCCTTCCTATACTCATCTCTCCGGAGCAGACAGGGTATGTAGAAGGGCGGCAAATTATGGATGGCATCATCCTATCAAATGAAGTAATACACTCTCTTAAGCTTCTGAAAAAACCAGGTATGATTCTAAAGCTGGACCTCTCCAAAGCTTTTGATAAACTTAGCTGGAATTACATTCTTCAGATGTTATAGGCTTTTGGCTTCAATTCCACCTGGACCAGATGGATTTTAAATCTCATTTCCTCTCCCAGCTTCTTTGTCCTGCTCAATGGCTCCCCCTCCTCGCCTTTCCGTCCCTCCCGCGGTATTCATCAAGGGGACCCCCTTTCTCCCTTCCTTTTTTTCCTCATGGCAGAAGGTTTAAGTCTACTCCTCAAATCAGCCATTTCCTCCCAAGCTCTCAAAGGTATCTCCCTTCATGGTCATAATCCCCTATCCCATCAGCAGTTCGTAGATGACACCATGTTATTTGGTCATCCCTCCTCACAGGAGGCCAAAGCCTTTAAATCTCTGCTCTCTATTTTCTCAGACGCCTCCGACACCTCCATCAACGCTTCTAAGTCCCAACTCTTCTTCTTTAATACCCCCGTCACCACTCAAAGGAATGTCGCTCGTATTCTGGGGTTCACCATTGCCACGCTCCCTTCTAAGTACCTAGGAGCTCCCTTACTAGACGCAGCCATCAAACATGCTTCCTGGAGAACTCTCCTTGATAAGCTGGAATCAAGGCTCTCTTCTTGGACCTTCCGCTCTCTAAATATGGCCGGACGACTCATCCTGATCAAATCGATTCTCCAGGCCATGCCTTTGTATCTTTTCTCCATCCTTGCAGCGCCAAAATGGGCTCTCAAAGCTATACGCAATCTTCAGCGAAACTTTCTGTGGGGCTCCTCTGGGCTTAACAGGAAATGGGCTCTTGTCAACTGGAAGGAAGTTTTCCGAACAAAAACAGAAGGCGGGCTTGGACTAAGGGATCCTCTGCAAAGCAGCAATACTATGGGAGCACGTATTTGGTGGAACTGGATTTCCAAACCACATACACCCTGGGCAAAACTTTGGCAAGCAAAATACGCTCCAAGCAGCCAATGGAATGATCTCATTAAAATCAGCACTACAACACAAGGTTCTCTGATATGGAACACCGCCAAGCTCCATAGCACCTTCATTCAAGAACACAGTTTTTTGGAAATTCACTCAGGTACCACAGCAAGGTTCTGGGAGGACTCGTGGCAACAACTTCCAAAACTAGCCACTCTCTTCCACAATCCAATCTGGTAGGTTACCATGCAACAAGCAAATCGAATCCTCGTACATCAATTTTGGCAGCAGCACACGGTCCAAGACTTCCAAATTTGGAAACCAACAAGCACTTGGCAACCTGATTGGCATGGGGAAACGTATACAGAAATAGAGCAGGAACTAAATTACAAGAGAATCAAATGCTCACAACTGGAGGACAAACTGAGATGGGGTCATACGCCAAAAGGAATGTTCACAACCAAGGAAGCTCACCAGCTTCGCTACTCAGTCTCCCAAATAGAAAAGGATCCACTATGGGAAAGAGTCTGGCAACCAGGCATATGGCCCAAGATTTCCACTTTTTTATGGCTTCTAAGCAAAAGACGCATCCTTACCTGGGATAACCTGCAAAAAAGAGGATTTATTGGCCCATCAAGATGCCCCAACTGCAATCTCCACTCTGAATCCATCAGACATTTAATGGAGACGTGTCCACTGGCAACCCAACTATGGGAGAGAATTGACCACTGTAATAGGAGATCAGAAAATCGAATGGGAGACATCACAGAAACCATTCGTACATGGATAAAGCAACCTTTTAAAAGCCCGCTACTGAACTCGCTGTGGAATCTAATCTCGGGCTTCCTCTACTGGATCCTTTGGAAAGAAAGAAATAGCAGAATCTTCAACAACATCAGCTGGCCAATCGATGCACTGTGGCTCCTCCTGAAACAATATCTTCAAGAAACATTGGCCATCAGAAACTGGAAGGATACGGATGCGCCAGACACTCCACAGGAATGCCTCATCCTAAAAGCCTGGAATCTGGATCTATCCTTTCTAGCTCAGATCAAAGCCAATCCAGCCTCTAGCTCTGCCTCGCCCCTCAACTGGTCCCCCCCTGCAACCAACTCATTCAAGTTGAACTTTGATGGGGCTGCTAAAGGTAATCCCGGACCGACGGGATTTGGTGGAATCTTCAGGAGCCACCTGGGCACAGCGCTGCATATCTATTACGGATCAATTGGCAAAGACACTAATAATGCAGCTGAGCTGGAAGGACTCTGGAAAGGGATATGCATTGCAGAACAAAAGAACTTCTTCCCCCTAGAAGTCGAGGGAGACTCGCTTATCCTAATCACAGCAGCGACTAGAATCTAAGCAGGCACTTCCGCAGCTAAGATTGCCTCCAGCTGGAGGTTGCTCAGCAGATTGGAACTACTGGAGGAAAGGCTGAGAAATCCCTGAAGCATCACCTTCAAGCATGTCAGACGAATGGCCAACAAAGTCGCAGACAGACTGGCCAATCAAGGAGTAAACCAGCAACTTCTTCAATTCTCAGGCCCCCTCGAAGAAGCAGAAGATCATCAGCTCAAACAGGAATGCACATCCTTGGTGCATTAGGATCACTCACCCCTGGATGCGGGTGGTTAACAGCTCAATGGTTATGTGGAAGGCGTACCACATGGGCAGGTGTCAGCCCCCATGCGCCACGAGTATTAATGCTGGTCAGGCGAGTTGGGCTCGCACAAATTCATTTATGAAGACATTAACTCCGTCCATCCGTTGCAAGGTTAACAGTGCCATGGCGCTCCATAAGCGCACTGCTCCCGCGGCTTTGTTGCATTCCTCTACAGCTCCTTGGATTGCAGCACTGTGCGTTTTTCTGAGTCTCTCTGCTAGCGAACACAGGCAAGTTATTGCGCCAGGTTCATATGATCCATCTGATGTTCTGTTGTTGTCTCGTTCAGAGCACTCTTCTATTTGCATTCACCCTCTGAACGCTGCAATGCCACGCGAAAGGCCCAGGTTATTGAGTAGACGAGGTGGCTCTGGTGGCCGAGCGGCCTCTCAGCGTTCTTCGGAAACTCTGGAACCTGGGCGGAGCAGTCCACCGATCACAAGAGGCGGAAGAGGCAGGGGTCGTGGAAGAATTGGGAGGGTCGAATGTGAGCATGCTGCTCATCCCACTGTGCGCTATCGAATTCCATGATCTCTCGCTAATTCCACTTTCATAGTCTCTGTCACCATAGAAAAATGTGAAGAGAGCAGGGATCTGGGAGCCGCCCATCCTAAAGCACTTACTGAACAGAGGAATGTGAATCCAGTGGATAACCTGCGCCCGGTCATGGGGAGTGCTTCGATGCTGGACCCGGCCGTTCCTGCAGGCCCAAGTGCGCCTGTTCGTGGCGTTCCCACAGGCTCGGTGGCTCCACATTCGGACTCGGAGGACTCTCTTCAATATGGATGCAGAGTCGTCGAGGAGCCTTATACCACTGATGATGACTGATACAACATGACTATGTTTTGTTTTCGCAGCTACGGTTTGTCCCAGGTCTCTGACTGTCAATGTGTCGTTTACAATTATCATGACTATGTATTGTTTCGTGCAGTTACTGTTTGTCTCAGGTCTATGTCCGGCCATGTGTCGTTTACACTCAGCACTGTGGCATGTTTGTCCAATGTATTGTCTCCGCTTTGTTCAAATCTGTGTTGTGTCGAAGATGAAGTCAACTTACTGATGAAGGTTCACACTGTTTTGACCTCATGAGCTTTTTTGTAATATGCCACTCACAGGGCAGAACTCTCAAGGCCATGGCCTTGCTGTAACTTTTTTGTATCAATAATAGAAGTAGCCAGATTGAGAAAAAAAAAATGTAGTTTCTTCTGATAATCTTCTTGCTGAATCATTTGGTTGTGAGAATATATAAATGATGGGAGCCCTTTTTTCTGGAGAATAAGGTGGATTGTGATGAGATAACTCAAAACCCTCTGGCATGAAATACTCAAAAATACTTGCTCGCTATTGAAAGGTAAGTTTATGGTATAATTTCATTAGTGAATCTACTAAAAATGGGTGAGGGTAATTTGGAGAATTGATCTATAGGGCTTGGAAAATAGATTATGGGGTTATGGAAAATAAAGCTTCACCATTTATGGCTACAATTTCTCTTTGACTAGGTAAATAATGATTCTCACACCAGGTAACAAACTCAGGAAAATGATAAGTTTGGGGAAAAACAAATTGTGGCAAAATGGAATCCCAAAAGATTAGTTCATCACTGACATCTTTGAATTTTTGAAATTCCCAATTATGGAGTTAGTATAGATCAAATTCACATTTCATTTCAATGACTTTAAAATCTGTGTCTATTCGAGGGAATTCATCTAAATTATGGACAGGAGGAAACATAGGGTTTTCAATAGAGATCTTGGCTTTTCCTTTCTTGCTAGCCATTTCAAATTAAAAGATAACAAAGGATTAAGAATACCTGTTAATTCGTTGGCTAATTGAAGTAGTCGACTATGGATTTCTGATACCTTCTCTCACTGAGCACTTGAGAAACACTAGAGAAATGAGGGAAAAAGATAGGTGTATGGGGGAAATTTAGCTTATTAGATGATTTTGAAATAACTGTTATTGGTGTTAATGTTTTGCATGTCACCAATTAAGTATTGGGACGTTGGCAGGAAGGAATAAGTGACCACAATGGTTAATTTACTAAATTTATCAGAAAAATAGTGGGGTCATTTTGGTGGTTATGGTAGTGGAAGTGTTAAGTCGGCGGAGGTGGTAGCGGTGGGAGAAAGTGGATGGAAGGTGGTTTGTGGGGGGTGGGGGGTTCGAAGGTAAGTGGTATATCAGAAGGGAGGTCCCGCCATGCTTCAGAGCTTGACACATCATAGTGGGTGGTTTCTATGAAACCATTTTTTGGACCCCCCACCCACCCCTGCCGCCCCCCCCTCCCCCCCACCCACCCATCGTTAACTTTCAAGAGTACAGGGGGGTCTCGCAATGCTTTATTATGCATTGATTTGAGCAGAGACAATTTGAGGCATTGAAAAGTTTTTGGTAGATAAATCCTTCGGTGACTTTATTAAAAAATATTTAAATCAAGTTTATTTACGACAAAATTTATTTAAAGTGGAATTTATAAAGAATATGCCCACTTTATTTACAAAGTGCTAATAAAATTAACCTTTTTATTTTTATTTTTTAAACTATACAATTTAAGAATAAATTGCATAGGTAAAAATAAGTTACAACATGCTCATTGTTTCTTTCTTCTCTCAAGATGAAACTTTGGAGCTCGAGAGGGAAGGCTTGAATTCTTGTAAGCTCTGTTTGAGAAACGTGGAATTTATAGTGGCCAACAATTACTCTAGTTAGAATTTAACACAAAAGTAGGTAAGAAGGATAAATTTTTATGTTCAGAAGGTTGAGTCTAGTCCAATAAGCTCCAAACTGGTTGAATGTCTTTGTAAAATATAAAAAGATATTTCATTTGTGATATCTAGCGCATTTATTTACTGTGATTTGTTGTTTACAAAAAAAATAGTTCTTGGTTTCACTGACCTTGGTTGGCGTTATAAAGAGCCTCTCATACCCCTCACCCCTTTTGATCCCTTCTCCTTTCTACATCCATAGGATAGGAATTGTTCATAGCTAATACCCACTCCGCTGCCGTACTAAATCTCACCTTTGGACAACTATAGGTACCTTCACTTGAAGAAATAGAGACAATAAGGTTTCTTTAGACCAAACATAGACAAAATTCTTATTATCTAGAATAAGTAAGATCTCTCTAAACCGGAAAGCAATAATCGACAAGTTATCTTGGTGGACCTATGGCCATTAATCTCACCACTGTCCTAAGTTCCCTCAATTCAGAGATGCCTTTGTTTCTTATCGTGCAAACAAAACTATACCATCTTTCACACCTGCATTAAGACCTAGACTTGCCCTATACCTATAGCACTTAATCAAGGATGGTGGCAAGGAAAAAAGTAAAAATCCCATGTCATCATCATTCAAATGTTACTTTGTTTGCATCGAATCATTTGTAGAAGAAGATGAAAAAAGTACATACAATTTTTTTAACAAATCTATCCATGAGGCATGATGCATGTTTATGCATGTACATACTGTTGTCAGTTTGAAGAAGTACATATCTCAAATTACATTGATAACCATTCCCTTTGGAGGTGAAATCTTAGATGTACATTTTATCTGTGTGGTAGATATACCATTTTTTGATGAGAATAAAAAGGAGGTTTATGAATTGAATTAAAATCTTCTAATGCATACTAATGGCACTGGATTTATATATGAATATTTGGCTTCACAATGCCTGAAAAAGGTATTGGGACATTGGCTACGTAGTCAAAGGAACATTTCTTGTTAACAAAATATTGCTCTGTAAAACAATCCATTTTTGAGAGTCGATGATCAAAGTTTAAAAAGATTAAAATTATGTTCATTACCCAAGTATCAACTCCTTGAAAATCTATGGAACCAACTATAACCCGAGCACAACATCCATTTCAAGACGTTTTATTCCATTTCTTACTTAAGGAGGGGTTCCAAAAGGTTTCTTCATTGAGCTTGTAATCAATGCTATAGAAAAAATTCATAATGAAATTAAAGATGAAACAAAATCTTATAAAGTTGTTAAGCAATATAGAGATTTAGATGATGGCCACATATGTCTTAGAATGTTATCATGCAGAATTCCTTTGCATGAATGAATTCTTATTGGATCGACTGGAACGACCCCTGGGGTGCCATGAAGGAAATGTGAAGCAACGATATAAAAATATGTATCTAGAATAAGCACATGCTCATAGGGGTGATGCAGGGGAAAACCTATGGCTAGCTATAGACATAGAGACAATTGGATTTTACCCAAAACTAGGCCGTTAGTTAGTCCCTTGATGCTGATAGGAAAGAGAGAGGAAAACTGTATAAGCCCACCAACTAGCGAAAGATTCCCATGCTAATGGTAAAATACCCTAATAATTAAATATAAGGTTAGTCTATGTGTTTCATTTATGGTACCTTTATGTGTTGCATTTCACATGGTATTCAAACATTTATTATCATTCGATGTCCAAGACTTGCATCCATTTCACCTGAATGAATCAAATTATCTATGTGAGGTCATTTCTGGCTCTGTTTGATCCCTATTGAATCAATCATAAAATAAAATCTCCTTGGGACCTATTGATCAATTCATAGCTTTATTGAAGTGTTTATTCTTTAATTTCTATTATTGGCGTAGTGTTTATATGTGATTAGTCCAAGTTACAATTAACAGTATGGTTCTCACTTATTTGTGGCTCTTGCTCTCATGTCTTATAGCTCATGAATAGTATGGTTTTTAGGCATCATATAACTAAATGAAAGATTCACTATGCATATGACCAACCTTCCTTACAGGATTATATGAATCCTATATTCCAAAGGTTACTTTAAACATGCATTCTTAATCTTTCACACAATCATCTAATTATTTGTATCCTACAATGAGCTTGCAACTTGACCAAATGCATTCCTTCATCCTTTTCAAAGTATTGTTTCTATACAATATGGAATATATATTGATCCTGTCATAATTCCTCTTCCAAGAGCCTTCTAAGATGATGAATCTTATAGGATCACAATGATCCATATTAGCAAAATGAATTCCTCTAACATAATGTTAGACAATGTATGGATAAATATTTATGCAAAATGGTCTACAAGATTTTTATTCTTAAAAGACTAGATGATTTCAAAAAATTCAACCAAGTAGGCTTTTAAACCTTCTACTATCATATGCTTCTATCCATGATGCCATATTAAATCAAGACGTTGCATGCTCGTTAGGGATCTTCTAGCCTTTTGTCCTTTCCAAGACAACCTGTAGCACTTACTGTAATTTCAGACTTGAGGTAACCCTAGACATCCATATAAAAATAATTTATATTTCTTTGATACAATTGCCCAAGATATAATGTGAAGTTTATATATAAATTTAGACATATGTCAATAGTGGTTTGTTATTAATATAACGATGAATAATTGTGAATGAATTGCTTGATTTTTATTTTTTTAATATGTCATAATGAACTTTCAAGATATCATAATATTTACGAGCAAGTATTTAACTCGTTAAACTTTCCCTCTTATGTAAAAAATGGAAATTTTTATTTATCTAAAATGTTTCATCAAATTCAAATCTTTGAATTTTTATATCTGAGGATGGTGGAATAAAATTACAAATTACACTTATTTGATAAACAGGGTGACAAGGGGAAGGCACCAACCTCAGAGCAATCCATAGATGCTCCTGAGGAAGTGCTTAGTGAAGAAGCAATTTTTTTTTTCCACCGATCTGATCCAAACAATAAATAAGATTCAAATGAAATTAAATAAGAAACTCAGTTATTTAATTCTGACTGATCTGAAGACAAAAGAGATAAGAGGCCAAATCAAAACCATGATGGGTCAAATTTGTCACTATGGGGTGAGAAACTCATTAATTATCCCATACATTTATTTATGATTTTTATTATCTCATCCTTTCTTAAAAAACTCTTTATTTTACAGCAGTCTTTGAGGGAGAACGATGCTCATGTTGTGACTATGGGGGTCAATGTTAGTAGCAGTGTCACTAAGACCAGTACACCCGCTGAACCACACACACCAAGATCTGCACCCCCTGAAAAACATATGCCATGATCTACACATGATGTCGTGGATGCATAACATGATCCCATCGCACAATTTGAAGTGAGATTTCCTGGATATTCCCATGTTACTAGCACGGGAACACTACCAATTACATTTTTGGTAACCATGTCCCCATGAAATTAGAGAAACCTATGGGTATTTAAGAAGTGTTTTAAATATTAAGTACAATCTAATTGAAATTAACGTATAGTCTGTGATTATTTTAAACTAATGATAATATTTTTTTGCAAGAAATGATGTATTCTATAGGCGTTTGTATGACTTAACCTTGGAAATATTTGGGCCCACCATTCATAAAAACTGGAAATCCCAAAGTTTCAAGTTGAAGGATGAACTTATGAATAGGATAGTTGGCATGTTCGGTGAGGGTATCTTCAACAAAACTAGAGTTACCAAGAAGGCAAGATTACATTTAAAACATATGCGAGACCAGTATAGGTGTCACTTGGAAAGTACCAAGTTGTATGAGCTCCCTATAGCAATTCCAGAGAGTGAGTGGAAAGCCCTTGTGGCAAATGCAAATGAGAAGGCACTTCAAAAATAAGGGAAGAACTGAACCAAGAAGGTATGAGGCACTTTTAATAATGTAATTATGATGCTTTATCATCATTATGACATCTAATTAAGTTTTTCAATATGGTCAATATAGGCTCCCATATACATCCAAATCCATGATGGCTAGAATAGCTAAACATGGGCAACACCATCTAGGCTTGGGTGGTTACTAAAAACTAGTCGCCAAAATTGTAAGTATAGAAAAAATATTGCATCCAAATTATAAATTCTTAAAAATTTTAATTTAATATCATAGAAGAAGAAAAATTCATGTTCTCATGCAAAATTGCAGGGGTCACAATTCAATGAGGCTGCCATAGAGGAAGAATTCAAGCTTGCTTACAAGCACGACTATCAAGTTGTGGTTGAACGTAGGACAAGATTGGCATCTTCACAGTCTTCTGGCACCCAACCTAACACTCAGGTAAATAAAAGAAACAAAGAGAATTTATAAATTATTACTTGTACAATCTATTGGTTATTATTTTTTTCCATAAAGTAATGTGCTTGATTGTAAAAAGAAGTAATGTAGATACAACACATGAGCCTAGTGATGGTGGAGTGCCTCTTGAAAGTGATGTTCAACTCAGTACTGAAGGTATTCCATGTGTTATAAATAAATTGTAGTATGGAGTACAATTAAAAATATTTAAATGAAAATGGTGTACTAATTATAACCTTTCTTGTTTCTACTCCAGAGCATGTACATGATCAAGCTAGAGAAGAGGAGAAACATATGGCCATGTCTAAAATTATTCCACATCCCTCCAGTACTAAAGCAAGTAAATAACACTCTACTACTCTTTATATTAATAAAACACTTGTAAGGAGAGAAAGATGAGAGCTCCTGAGGCCGCCTGCGCGCAACCCTAACTGCTACTGTAGCTCTCAGAGACACAGGCCTGCTTCTCCTCAGCGGCCTCGAGCTACTGAGGATCGACTTCTTCTGGACTAGAGAGATCGTGCACCTCCCTGCAACAAGAAATTCACTACTGCCCTCAGTGGCCTGCTACTACCGAGGCTCAAGAAAATGGATCCACCAGAGAATGAAGATCATCATTTAATCCACCATCAGGAATCAAAAGAAACAGCCAAAGAATTTGCCTCCCTCATTTCGGCAATGGGACCAGCTAAGAACAGACCAGCAGTCTCAAAGTTTGTTAAAAGAATGGAAGAAATACCAAAGATATCTCTTCCTCCGGCCCTCCCATGAAAAGCAACTCTTTCCCTGGCAGAACGAGGATTAGTAGGGCAGTTCATGGGGCTGTGGCCATCACCGAGGACTGTCCAAAAATGGGTAGAAAGAAACTGGTCGACTTCAATAAACGGGAAGATCTCGATTAGGTTTTGTGGCAGAGGATATTATACCTTTCACTTCGAGACCAAGGAGGATCGAGACTTGATTTTCAGGAATGGTCTGTATTTCATGGATACGAGGGGGCTGTATCTGAACAGATGGACCCTGGACTTTGATCCAGAAATGGATGTCCCAAGCACTGTACCTGTCTGGGTTAGATTTCTGCACCTCCCTCTCCACTGCTGGGGAGACGACTTAGTTAAAGCCATAGGAAATGCAATGGGGAAGTACATCGATCAATGCGAGCCAAAGGAAAATATGCATGCATGCACCTGAATATGTGTCGAAGTGGATCTAGGGAGAGGACTCCCGAAAGCTATAAAAATCAAAGTGGACCAGTGGATGCACATATAACAGCTAGACTACGAGCAGATTCCCTTCAAATGCAAGGTATGTCATGAATACAGTCATTTCGCAAATAGATGTACAAAAAAAAAGAAAATGAAAATGAAAAAAATGAAGGATATGGAAAATAAATGGGAATAGGTTAAGAGGAAAAAAAATGCAAACAAGAAACCAAACCAATCTTCTTCGCAGCCCTCAACTTCCACAGAAGCCCAGCCTATCTCATTGAATGCAGACCTTGCAACTGCAAACCCATTCGATCCATTGGATTTCTCTGCTCCCCCATCTCCCCGTTCCAAATCTATATCTAGATCTAGATCTAAAGCTCCTCATTCCCCTAACCCTTCTCCCCACTCCCCCAGAATCTCAAATCCCCACCTCTCTCCACCCCCCTCAATAGATAAAATCTTAACCAAAAAGCAAGCAAAGGAAGCACTCCCTAATACTGAAAATAAAATAAAAAAAAAGTGGGAAGGAAGACAAACAAGGAACTAAGGGACGAAGCAGCAGCAAAAGAAATGGCTCTAGGAACACAGCAACCTATGGACACTTTCCTAGGGAAGAGCATAGGGAACAATGAGAGAAGTCAACCCAAGGGGAAGGGCACCGTGAACCATCAAGCAGGTAAATACTGATAATAGTCTCCTAGAATTTTAGAGGAATGGGGTCAACTATTAAAGAAAATGCAGCAAGAGATATATTAATAAATGAAAACCCAGATATTCTAATGATTCAGGAGACAAAGGCAGGCAATCAAGACACTGAAAATATCAAAAAAACGTTTGGAAAGTATGAAGGGGAAGCCATGCAGGCAATAGGAGCATCCGGAGGCATATGCACAATATGGAAAAAAGGAATATGGGAATTGATTCAAAAGAAAACATATCAGCATTGGATAATAACGGACCTCAAGAAAATTAGTACAAGGGAGAGGTACATGGTCATAAACATCTATGCCCCCAATCACTATAAGGATAAATAATAGTGTTGGGCTTCTTTGAAGGAAATCTTACAGGAAAATCAAGTAGGGAAGGTGATTTTAGGAGGAGATTTAAATATGGTAAAAAGTATTGAGGAAAAATTTGGAGGAAATTATCAAACGGACCCCTCTAGGAACTCTCTAGAAGAAATTGTGGAGTAGCATAGCCTTCTTGACATTCCCCCAAATAATGGGAAATACACCTGGAACAACAAAAGAATAGGAAAAAGTAATATCAAAGAAAGGATGGATAGGATATTAATTCAAGAAAGTATAGCAGCAGAATACAACGCTATAAAAAAAAAAATCATCCACACCACTGCTTCAGATCATAAACCAGTTTTAATAGCCCTAGGTAAGCTGGAGAACCAGGGCCCACTCCCATCCAGATACAGCTCAACCTGGGACAACAACATAAAAATCAGCAAGTTAGTTAAAACAATATGGGAACCAAGAGTAGTAGGTTCACCTCACTACATATGGGAGACAAAAATTAAAAATTTAAGAACCAAGTTAAAAGAATGGGCAAGAATAGAGGAACAAAAAAAGAAAAGAAAAGAAAAAAGAGCTCCAATAGAAAATGGACAACATGCAAATGGAGAAAGAGGGCAAAGAGGAAAGCAGGCAGGACTATTTAAAAGAGAGAAATCTTTTGGGAAATATATAGGGAAAATAGGAAAGAAGAAGAAGAGGCCAGATTGAAGTCCAGGAGTTTATGGCTCAAGGCAGGTGACAGGAACACATCTTTTTTCCATAATTCTATGAAGATTAGAAGAGCCAGAAACCAGATAGAAAAGATCCAAGTGGAAAATCAAGAAATTAAAGGAGTGGAAGAAATAAAAAAAGTAGCCCACAAGCATTTCAAAGATCTACTGTTAGCCACAGATGAAACGACTGAGTATGAAGAAATTTTGCAGCACACAAAAAAGAAAATAAAGAGAGAACAAAATGCAGATTTGTGCAAAGAGCCAACAGAGGAAGAGATAGTGGAGGCCATATGGAGTCTACATCCGGATAAAGCACCAGGGCCAGACGGTTTCACCATAGCTTTCTTCAGAAATCACTGGTATACAATAAGAAAGGACTTCATAAGAATGGTGAAAAACACCTTCAAAAAAAAAGATGGGAGGCAATACAAAATCCTCCTATCTGGCACTTGTCCCAAAAGAGGCAAATCCCATTACTTTCAATAGATTCAGGCCCATCTCTCTATGTAATTCATCTTATAAGATAATAACCAAATTAGTGGCAAACAGAATCAAGAAAGTGCTGCCTCAAATCATATCTGAAAACCAAGGAGGGTTTGTGCCAAACCGACAAATCATTGATAATGTCATAATTGTCCAGGAAGCTATCCATTCTAGTATCCAAAAGCAAGAGAAAGGCATGATAGTTAAACTAGACATGGCAAATGCCTTTGATAGGGTTAGCCACCCTTATCTCATGGCTGTCCTCTAGAAACTTGGCTTCTCAGAAGAAATAACAGGTGTGATTCAGGCATGCATCTCCACTCCATGGATAGCCCCTCTCATAAATGGAAGACCCAGCGATTTCTTCCAAAGCACAAGAGGTCTTAGGCAAGGCTGCCCTCTTTCCCCTTTTCTTTACATAATAATGGCAGAGACTTTAAGCAGAGCTCTGGAAGCCCAGAGGAAAGAAAGAGCTATAATAGGGATAAGAATAGCAAAAGGAATAAAAACCATAAATCACTCCTTGTTTGCGGACGATACTCTGTTGCTAGGAGGAGCATCAACAATAATAGCCAGAATATTTAAAAAAACATTGGATAAATTCCTACAGGTGTCAGGTGGGCTATTAAACAACACTAAATGCAGGATTTATGGCTGGAATGTTCCGCCTAGAATTATGCAAAGGATATCCCAAATCATGGAAATCCCAGCACAAGAAATATGGAGCCATTTCCTCTACCTGGGACTCCCAATCTCCAAAGAGAGCATGAAAGCTGAAATATGGACAAAACAGATCGAAAAAATGCAAGCTAAGATAAAGAATTGGGGAATGATGTGGTTAAATATGGCTGGAAGGGTGACTCTAATTAAAGCTCTTCTTGCAGCACTGCCGATTTATCAATATGCTATAATCATGGCACCAACAAGTGCCCATAAACAGATGGAGTTAATTATAAGAAGCTTTCTATGGCAAGGTGGGAAGCAGGAAAACAAGAAGTTCAGCCTGGTCAAGTGGGATCAAGTAGTGTTACCATATGAAAAAGGAGGGCTATCTATTCGACTGCCTGGACTAATGAATGCAGCTCTTGGTATGAAAATAGTGTGGAGACTCATAACAGGTAAAGAAAGCTGGTGGAAAAAAATCCTAATTAACAAATACATGGATGGATCCAAAGAAAAGTTGCTGAAAGGAATCAGCCCAATCAGACAAAGTTCCCAAGTATGGAAGCTAGTCAAAAAAGTAATTCCATTAATGAGAAGCCACATCTCAAAAATTCCAGGTAACGGGAAAACCATTTCGATATGGGAGAACAGGGTCATGGGGAAAGATCAAATCCAAAATCTCCCGGAAGTTGAACGCATTCAAGAATGGCTAAAAGAAAATGGATACAAGACTCTCCATTCAATCTCTCTATGGAACCAGAAGGAGTGGCAGGAGTGGAAAATTCCAGCCATTCCAGTAAACCTAGAAGGACAATGGACAAAAATCAAACAACATTTAAAAGGGGCAGCTCCTATCCACTATGATGAGGAAGACAACTACCTATGGGATCCAAACAATGGGCAGTACACAGTTAAATCTGGATATAATATCCTCCAAGAGTAGATTGATCACTGGGAATGGGACCCCTGGAAACTAGCCTGGAAGTCAGAAAGCCTGCCAAAAATAAAAATTTTCATATGGACCTTGTTAAAAGGGAAGATTTTGACTGTAGAAAATACAAAAAAAAAGGGGCATTCAAGGGCCATCAAGATGCCCTTTATGCCGGCAAGCGGAAGAAAACATCCATCATTTATTCTAAGAGTGTGAATTCTCAAAGGAATGTTGGAAGCAGCTAATACAACCATTGGAAATTAACTTAAGCTTTGAAAAACCATTACCAGAATTTCTCGGAAACCTTGAGAAAGCTTACCCTTATGAAACAAAGAAGAAAGCCACGATTATAAGAATATGGAAATGTATACTAGCAATGCTATGTTGGCAAATCTGGTTTTCTCAAAACAAGAGCATTTTCAAAAATCAAAACCCAAGAATTGGGAAAACACTATCCAAAACTTGGGGAATGACTTCTGAAATTCTCAATGTAAAAGGAACTGCACCAACGGACTATAGAATTCTCCAACAAGAGGAAAGGGATTGGCTCAACAAGGCCATAATAGACAACAATGGGCAGAAAGGTCAGAGAAAAGAAAATACAAAAGGAAAATGGAAATTAAGAATGACGGAAGAGGAGTTGGAAAGCTAGAAGAAAACTCAAAATAGACACTGTATGTATTTTGACGGAGCCTCAAAGAATAATCCCGGAAAAGCAGGAGTGGGTGGAATAATTTATGATCCAAATGGGGAAAAAATAACCACCTACGAGTGGGGATTGGGACAAATGTCAAATAATCAGGCGGAAGCATACAATTTACTAAATGGAACAAGGCTGATTCAAAAAAAAAGGAATTCAAAATCCTATCATCATAGGAGACTCAGTGATCATAATCGAGATTATGGCTCAAAACAGGAACCCCAACAACAAGTTTATGAGCTGAATCATCCAAAGAACTAGAAGGAATTTAGTAGGATCCAGAAATGCAACCTTTAAACATGTCTTGAGGATGCATAATAAGCAAGCGGATCATCATGAAAATCAGGTTGTGGCAAAGGAAGAAGGAATCGTCAAAGAGAAGCAGGAGGAATACTATCTCATCATGCCATAACTCTCATCGAAAAATGACAAGAATGAAGTTTTGGTATACAATAGGACAACGCAGAAGGAGTAGAGAGAAACATCAAGGAAGAGAATGTACAGTGCAACAAGGAACACATAGCCATTGGGAAATTAAAAAAAACATGGATAGTCAAAGGAAAAATCATGACAACAAGGAACAACACATGAAAGATGTCAGTGATGGCAGCCTAGATCACAAATTTCATGAGAAAAGCAAAGGCACTGGGGAAAAACGAGGCAGACTGAAGGAACAACAAAAAGGTGAAGGAACAATAGTAGAAGGAACAACAACCAGAAGGAACAACAGCAGAAGGAACAACGATAGAAGGAACAACGCCAGAAGGAACAACGCCAGAAGGAACAACAACCAAAAGGAATAGCAGCGGAAGGAACAACAAGCTGAAGGAACAACAGGCCAAAGGAATAGCAAGCCGAAGGAACAACAACAGAAGGAACAACAAGAAGACGAAGGAACAATAGTAGAAGGAACAACCACATAAGGAACAACAACCAAAAGGAACAGCAACAGAAGGAACAACAGTCGAAGGAACAACAGGCGGAAGGAACAACAAACCGAAGGAACAATAGGCCGAAGGAACAACAGCAAGGAACAGCAAGCAGAATGAACAATAGAAGAAGGAATAGTAACCAGAAAAAGGAACAACAACATAAGGAATAGCAGACGAAATAAAAACGGACCAATGGAACAGCAGGTTGATGGAACAACAACAATGGATAGCAAGCAGAACGAATAACAACACAAGGAATAGCAAACTTAAGGAACAGCAAAATGAAAAACATAAGGAAAAGGCCACAGAATTTACTCTCCCAGTTTACAAACCATAAATTTCTGTGAAATATGCTATGTAAATTTGTTTTCTTAGCGGGTCAATACCTAAAACGATACTCTAGAATAGCTAAAAAAACTTCTGAAGTTTTGATACCGAACACAGAAGAAAGGTCCGCGTGCCTATTTAACTGCTCAGTCTATCATATCAGAACAATAGAATGTAAAAGGACCTTGCTCCAAAAACCTTTTTTCATAATATAACAACTATTCGATCTTGTTAAGAAAAAAAAAAAAACACTTGTAATAATAATAACTATAAATATGAATTTAATATTTCTTTATTATTACAATTGATGCTCCTTTCCCTTGGAGTAGCATAGACGTATGACTAGGTTGGGAACAAGGTATACAAATCCCATAAAAACTGAAGGGAAAGATCAAGATGTCCTTGAGAAATACCTATAAAAGAGAAAGAGACTGAATAATGAATGATTGTACTTGTTTATTTAGAGCCCGGTTTTATGAGTACCACATTTTTTATTGGCAGGTTGAATACCTCATGGCATGTGCACATGGAACTTCTTACTATCTTAATAAAAAGTTACGATTTTACTGTTGCAAAAAATTAGAATGGCCTCTCTTGTGTTCTTATCATCAAATAAATGCCAAAATAGAAAAACTACAAGCATTAACATCATTTATGATTTTATATTATGTGTTATAAGTTCATAATTTCCTTGGATGTAGTAGAAAATTACTAATATAACCTCAAACCAATCTTTTAGATTAGTAGCTGGCCCTACCAACCCAAAGAGGGAACTCTCTATGACTCAAATACTCAATGTCACTACAATACAAGGTCATTATACACAATGGCTAGAAAGGAAAGAACAACTAAGCATAGAGTCACAAATTGATTCCAAACAAGATTTCTAGATATGGTGGGTAAAACAAACAACACTCAGAGGAGAGATAGAAAATGTTTATGTATACCTTCTGATTATCAAGCTGAAAATTAGAAAAAGGAAACAAACCATTACAATAGAACATCAAGATGAATTATGTGTAACTTTAGTAGAAATGGTGATAATATTAAAATCTCATAAACAACATAGCATCTCAATAAAGATAAATTTTGCAAACTTATACAAATCTCATTCAAATATGAAGACTTAAAAATTCATGACATTAACACAAGAAATAGACATCACTAAGAGACAGACTGATAAACATCACCAAAACAGTCTCTAATTTGGAAGTTTCAAATACTTCTGCCTTGGAAATCTTATTAAACTCACAAATAAATACACACACAAGTATCTTTTCTCCCAAAAGAAAACCAACCCATGGTTCCCTTTCTTCATAATTTTTATAGAAAAAATACATAATATTTAGATCCACAATCTCTGGGAAAATTCAATTTACAAAATATTAAAGTATACATATATCTAATCTTGATCTAATATAATTAGATAACTAAAACAAAATCACAAGCTTCTCGTACTCTTCAATTATGAATCTGGACATGTATGTATATCACTGCTGGAAGAGTGCATATAGAACTATTTTAGATATTCAAAACTATTGATTGATATCATGGAACAAGATTAGGAATAGAATCTAGAACAAAATCTCGATCAAAATTTGGATCAAAATATGGAACAAAATCTGGATGGGAAACCACCAACTGTGACCTTTGACCTATCTCCTCAGCAAATAGATAAGTCATCTTATCTCTTCAAAACGTATAGTTTTCCATCAACATGACTTAGTTGTAGATAAAATACCGTAGAAAGGATATATTTTAACGTTGCCAAAATATCTGAGTCGTGTGTTTCCAAACAAAGTGCCGACAAAATGCATTTTTATGTGTTGCCATTTCATTTGGAAGTGTTGGTGCACTTTGTTTATTTTAAATATTTTGTTTCTTCTACTAAAAGGTCAATGTTTCTAGTTTCAACTTCTTTTGTATTCTTACTCCTCTTAGTTCTAGAAGTCATGGCCTTTGCAACTCTCTCTTGGAAAATACTTTGTTTTTTACTTCTTTTTTTCTGCTTGGTGCCTTTTTTTATGCTATTATGTACCTTCTCTACATCTTCAAATATATCCTCATCCATATTAATAACTTGGTCTTTAAGAGTAGGATTTAACTTGAGCCTTGCACTCAATCTTAGCTTGTTAACATGCCTTGTATGAGGTTTTCTTGTCCCATACTTTTCAGTTTTTTCAACTTGTTTCTTCTTCTCTCTCTTCATAGATTTTAATGACTTTTCTTGGATTTTGGAACTTTATGGTTTATTGGGTTTTACAATATTTTTCTTAATCAAAACTGATAATGACACATGATCATCATGCTCATATTTTTCTAAAAAACTTGTCCTTGGAGCTTCTAGTGTTTGCTCCTAAACCACTGGGGTTTTGAAAATCTGTGGCTAAAAGGCCTTTGATTTTTATTTCTTGCATGTCATTTATTTTTCCTTACTGGAGGCAACAATGTAGGGTTTTCTTCCTATTATTTTAATGAAGTTATCCTCATACTCTGGGTTAACACAGAGTAACTTCTCTACACTGCTTCAGAAGTTTGCAAAGGGGTTTGTTTTTTCTGTTTCTTACCCTTGTTGTCTTAAAGGAAGCACCTTCTTTAAAAAAACCTCCCCAAAATAGGAAATGCTCCCATTTCCTTTCCACCTTCCCAAGATGTCTAAGAACTAGTAGTTTGACAAGACCTTTACAGAAAATACAATGAGGGGGCATTTTAGGTTTTTCCCTAACTCTAGTTGACATTTTATTTAGAATCTTTAACAAAAAGTAAGGAGTATTCATTCATAATTGACCAAAAAGATGAAGAAAAAATTTAAAATGGTACAATCCTATCAGGTCGTATCTTCCTTCACAGGAAAAATAGCCTTGAATGATCTTGAGCGCATTGTTCCACGATGGCTTTAACTAAGCTCTTTGAACTCCCTGTTTGTAGTCTTCCTTTATGTGCTCCTCTTTCAAGAAAATACAATATCGACTCCTATCAGATTTTGATTATTGAACAACCATTCTCCATCAATTGGAAACCTTGTTGCCGCTGCGATTGTCTCCTCTGTGACTAGAAATGAAATATCGAAAATCGTAGCAATTCTCCCATCAAAATCGTCGGTGAATAATCTTGCCACTTCATAATTGAAATATTTGACTTTGTGACAAAAGGTCATCCATTTGGACCTGTCAAACAACTCAGTAAGCTGAGGGTCACACTTGATAAGCTCAAGACCTTCTAGCTCATTTCGATAGAGATGACCACTTCTTCCCATGAATGAAAACTGTGTGACACTAACAACTGAGAAAAATCAGGGATTTGGACGAGAATTTTGTCACTCGATGAGTTTGAACACTTATGAACCTCCAATAAAACAACAAATAATTAAGATACAAATTTGATAACAAAAAACATGAAACAATGCTCCAAATTTACCTATGGTTATGTGATGGCTCTACTTACAACCCGCAATGCATAAATGTCTTTGATAAAATCTGGCAGGTAACAAATTATCCCATTGGTTTATTTGATCTAAGTGAGAGATTGACGGTGGTGATGAGTTCGGAGGTGACAAAATGCATTACCTTTATCTACAGATTAGAATCTCACACAAAATATTTAATGCACATGTATCACTTCACAGTGAGTGCAGGAAATTGAATGACACCTCAAAATTTAAGGAAGTCTGAATCCACAATGCATATACACCATTGATCTCACATCTATCGTGATATAGACCAATAAACTATGTTCATTTAAACTAATATGTTCTTCGTTCTGAAATTTAAAATGGAAATGCCACTATTTTTGTTAGATTGACCATTTGCTGCCTTCTAATTCAACAACGCCCTTTTGTTGGGAATCACGATTGCAGTTAGACCAAAACCCACAGGTATTAGTCAATGATCGCATCGCCTAAGATAAGGATACACAAGAGGCGGTTGTTCCATGTCACGAAACGCACGAGGAGCATTGGCTTATCAAATGTTTAACAATCTCCCCCCCCCGAACGCAAGTCGGGTGTGTATCGAACTCGTGACCTACGCTCTGATACCACTTGGGAATCACGATTGCCGTTAGACCAAAACCCATAGGTATTAGTCAACGATCGCATCACCAGAGATAAGGATCCACGAGAGGTGGTTAGTCCATGTCATGAAACACACAGGGAGTTTTGGTTTATCCAATGTCCAACACCTTTAATTATATCGTCGCAATGAGCACTACCAAATTAAAAGACACTGCAAATTAAAACTTGATAAAATTTAAAACTTAGGACCCCACAAGAGCTGATTTTAATGAAATATTTGCATGTGATAACATTATGCATGAAAGAATTCTAATTTTTATCTAATACATTGGAAGCTTTGTGAACATTCTTACACTAGGAAGAAATTTGATTTAATCAACGTTTGCTATTTGTTTTTTATGTATCTTAATGTCTTGCTTTCAACTATTTCGTATATAGTAGATAGATTGGATAATAGGGAATTGAGAGTGATGTTGGGGAGGGGCCATGAGAGCTTCCACCTTCTCATGGTTGTCCCTGTTCAGTAGAGAATAAATTGGGATTTGGATAAATCTTGGAGAAAAAAAACTCTCAATCCAACAGAGCAACAAAAAAGTCAATCTTGAATTTGTTGCTACTTCGTCGAGTGGAGAGAGTTTTGCTCCAAGATTAAAATACTCTAATAATTTATTCTTGAAACCGAGAGGATCTCATTCATGTATTCATGAACTCAATTCCTTTTAATTATTATTTATTCATTCAATTAAATTTAATATTTGGTCAAAATTAATCTAAGTTTACCTCATTGGTCTCATGAATATGTGTAAGACAACTAGTATCAATTAAGATGTTGAAGTGGAACAACTATTGGAAGAAAATAGATCAAAATGGTAACATTACATTTATCATTCAAGGTAAATTACTTTCAAGTTGATGCCTTTTTTCTTGTACATAATGCACTACACTACTTACTGTAGTCATATGAGTGGTAGATCTTTGAACTGACTTGAAATTTCTTCTATATTTTAAAGGGAGTTGTTGTACAACCTAGTAATTCCAACTTGCAAAGTTTTTCATATTGACAAGAACATATTGCCACGAATAGAAGAAGGTATGAGAAACGGTAATTCAAATATGTATTATTTGTTTTTATTTGTTACTATCTAGTAAGAAGTGATGGAACATGGTTGATATCATGATTTCCCATCGCTTACATGTTCAATTTCTATTTAATTAATACCTCAACTGAAATACTATAAGCATTAAAATAATTTACAATTTTATATTACGCAACAAAGAAATTTTGTGTCTAATACATTGAAAGCTTTGTGAAATTGCTTGCTCTAGGAAGGAATTTAATTTGTGCATTCCAGTAAATACTAATTCTAGGTTTTATAATACCTAAATTGAAATGCACTTTTGAGTGAATTTCAATCTTTTGATCTTGTGTAGATATTAATTTAACAAGAAGACAAGGGAGTCAAGTTGGGAGGAGCGTTTAGATTTGATGACACCAATTGAGATGAGATAACACTAGATTTTTGTCACTGTATGCTTGGGTTAGTTATCTTAATATACGATTCCATTCTTTAGAGATTCAATATATATAAATATTCTTGAAATTTCTAGAAGTAATCTCTTATCTTTTCACAACTACTCACAAATTTTCTTCTCAAGAAGTATTCCTTTTGACATTGTTGATGTTTGGAAAAAGACATATGATAAGCATGTTTTAAGTTCATGTCATTATAGCACATCTATCCAGGAACATTATTGGCTCACTCAATGAAAAAATATCCATAAATTGTTCAATATAATGCTCCAATACCTCCAAATAATGTATCAAATGAATATCCAAGGTCATATCTTGGGTTAAGGGACCTCCATGAAGCATGGGAGTAACTTCCTAAGCTAAAAAATAAGTCATAAACCCCTAAAAATCTACATTGATGTCAAAATAGATGGGGTTGACCCCTCAAGTTTAGCACATTGGTCTTCAAATGGTGTCCTTTAAGTCACCTCAACATCTCTAAACTCGTGTTAAGTGAGTGCCAAGTCATATCTTCAAGGTAGAATGTCACTCAACTCACCCCCTTTCCATTATCAAAATTGTGTGTAAATACCCTTGCTTGAAGGATGGGTAATAGTGGCCTCCAACTTGGGGACTTGTGCTCTTCTCTAAAGTGCATGAGGATCCCAAAATATTTTCATTGTACACATAAGCTCCATAATACAAAATCAAATGCTCAAAGAGCTTATTCCAGTTAAACTATTGTCCAAATGAATTTATTTTATTCCTACCCTAATGTAGATTCTCCAAGTGTTGTTTCTAAGTGAAATCTAATAACCAATGTGGCCACATCAAAATATCCGAAGTATAATTTCCTCTTCCACTATGTTTTATCATCATGCAAAACAAGGTAATGCCAAAATATGGATGATTGTAGGTTAGTGTCTCCACTATTGCTAGGTTGAATATGAAATTAAACTTGTGTATATTCTCCTCAATGAAATCTTTAGAAGGGTTCCTATACAAGGACATTGAAAAGGGTTGTAATATTTTTTGTGATGGAAGGAAACATGCCATGATCTTTGAGATGTTTTCAACAAATTCATATACTTTGTTCTTTATTCTTGTATAGGTTGTCACCATAATTGTTGTAATATACAAGGGATATTACTTAATTGTTTTGTCTTTTTTTCTTGTATAGTTTGTCACCACCATTGTTATACTATACAAGGGATATTCCTCATTTTGGAAAAAAAAATAGGATTTCCATGTTCTATTTGGAAAAATTATGGGCATACACCATCATAATGAAAACCACCAACATGCTCTATCATCCCCTATGTTGTGACAAGAAGATATGCCAAAGGAAAACATAATATTAGTTGATTGGTATTGGCCTGTGTCCTCAGATATGAATGAGATATATAAATTGGACCACAAACATCAATGTTTACATTATATTTGGAGACAATGTGAATAGAGGTTTGTCCACCATTTTTTTACAAATATGGAAACTCGACATCACTTGAGTACCATCACATTCCAGGTCATTGTTGGGTGACACACTTACACTGTCATCTTTACTAATTTTGGTGCCCCCCATTGAGGTAGCATCTATCTAATCTATATGGGAGATTGAATTTCCTCCTATGGAAGGCATATTCTAGGTTTGAATGCCTAAAGATGATGATGCAAGAGTATTAAATACCCTTTCAATTTTTTGCAGCGTGAGGGTATTCATCAAGATGACCATGGAGTACATGCTCATGCCAAATATCATCCAATAAAAATAAGCATGCTCTGCTTGTGGCTCACATATTTTGGAAGGTGAACCTAGCACAATATTTTTTTTTGTGTGATACTCCTTTTCCTTCATTGGTACACAACTCAAATCTAACAATGAGAATACTTGTATCTGTATCAAAAGTTTTATCAACCAACTACTAGTAGCCATTTTGAGTGCCTACAATTAGGGAGGGATAATCCCTTGTATCTATTTCATCCTGTTGTAACCCTAGGGACAACCTCTGGATGAAAGGAGGTCAGTGCCTAGGACATCTATTCAATATAAATAAATATATTTCTTTTAGAGTTTTCTTAAATAATGGTGCCTAGAGATAACCCTTTTGGTGTAATGTGAATTTAACTCTTGGAAAAAATAAGCCAACTCTCCAAATGGTCTTTGTATCTATGGCTTCAATGGTTTTTGGGAGTTGTAATGTAGTGGGAGAAAGATTGAGAATGAAGATTCAAGGTACAGGGCTTAAAGAATCCAATACACCAAATATTAGTAGAAGCAATGGGATAAAGGAAAATGAAGTGATGAAAATGCGGAGCGCTTTATTAAAGCTTCTTTAAGTAAATTTTACAGGCACCCTCTATTATTATCACAACATTAGTAAGACTGCTTATAAAAAGAAACCAACTGCTTCATAACACATATTTCAATGGAAGAATAAATATAGTGATTAACTTAAAGAGATAGGAAACACATGCTATAGCCAACAAATATGAGGAATCACTTGAAAACTTTTATTAATTATCCAATTTTGTTTTTAGCACATTACACAACAAAATATCCACTCTCCAGGCCAAAATTTGGAACCCCTACAATGGTTCATTTATCTTCTTTTAATAAAAAAATACAAAATAGATAGTTATGGGTAACTGTCAACTATTTTAACTACTTATTAACTATTCATGACTAATCAAGTTCTTTAAAAACATTAAGGAACTATTACAAAATTATAAAAATGATTTTTTTTTTAATTTCTGAAAAATGAAATTCATTTAGACTTTTGGGATTGTTTCTCCTTTGATGTAGCTCCTTCCTTTGATGTAGCCCCTTCCTTTGATGTAGCCCTAAATTCTATAACTTGAACATTCAATGGAACTATCAAGTTATGACATTTTTTCCAAATTGCCAAGTCTGGGATAGGACATTGGACCATTCTATTGTAAGCCATTTTCAAATTAGTGATCTTAGCATAATTAGGTTTATCTATAAACAAAGTCTTGACCTACCACAACAATTGAAAATCCCTTTGAAGATAGTTCACTATTTTTGAACCTTTCAAGGTTGCAGTATTTTCATGTGATGAATCAACCTTGCTTTTGGCTTCCACCAGAAGTGATTGATACTACTCCCATGCTAGAAGATTGCCCTATTGGTCCCAACAATTGGGCATGCCTGCTCTAACTCTTTGATCAAAGTGGGAATTAAAAAGTGCCATTGATTCCTTGACTTCTATCAATATATTCTCTGCTTGTTTCCTGTACATATTCCTCTACACCATTTTTCTGATTTCCATCACCATAACTTCTCTATCTATAATTTCTACAACTCTTAGCTCTTGTGAATATTTAGCATTTAAATATTCAATAATTTTCTTATCCATTTGGGTGCTCTCTTGTGCTTTATTTTTATTTGCAGTAATAATTGCTTTGATGGCATTTATTGTCTTTTTCTTCTGCAATAACATTCATATGGTCCCAAATAGCTTAAACTTGTTGAATTATATCGTCCCAAATAATATGCCTTGCTTGAATTAAGGACATGTTACCTTTGAGCTTGGCCTTCAGTTCCTTAATTTCCTCCTTTGTTGTTTGATGCTTGAGGGTTTCCTTATTCAAATTTTCCTTTTCTAAATAGAGTTATCTCTCTTTTATACTCAATTTTCCTTTGACATCCTCCAGGCTCCTTTGCAGCTTCTTTAATTCATCTTCTGATATTTTTAAATCAGTCATAACCCTAGTTAATTTCTTTGTAGGGTCTTCTGAATCAACTGACACAACCATAGTACATACATTCTTATCTATTTTCGGCTACAATTATGCATTTTGTTGTTTGAGGATGACCAACTCTTGATTTGTTCCTAGCATTTCTTTTGTCAAAATTTCCTTTTCTTTCTCCACCTAAGCTAGTTCAAGTGTCTAGACATATTCATCAATAGGCATATTTAATTTCTTCCTCAATGTTTAAACTTCTGACCCTGTACTTCGCAGAAAGGTTTGAATCACTATTTTGACCTCAAGATTTACTCCCAATTTGATGATTGACTTCTTGAATTCTTCATTTTGGGTATGTAGGGCTATGGAATTTTCCCTTTCCTGTTTAAGCTGGTATATCAATTTTTCGAATAGTGCCTCTGCTTTATAGCTACCAAAGAAGACTTATGAAGATCATTATAAATCAGTTCACCTTTTTGCCTATGTAGATTAATCTTGTCAGGCAGAGGAATATCTTTAGTATCCACAAACAAGACGAAAAAGTATGAGAAATTGGATGAGTAAGAGATATTTTGAGTTGATTAATTTCCAGGTCCATGACTGATAGGAGTATACTCTGGTAATTTGGGATTGATTGAGCCTCTAGCTATGTTGTAACATTTCCCCTTAATTTTATATTTCTCTCCTCAATTTGCAGGAAATATTTATGCAAAGCATTGAGGGAATAAGCCTCCTCTTCAGTAGGAATTGGGGATGAAGGTGAACATATTGCATATTCCAATTGTACCTGGAATCCTACTTCTCTTGAGGGATTTTCAATCAACTGTGAAACTCCAATTTCTCCTCCTTGAACCTTAGCTTTCTTTCTAGATTGTGAGCCTTCAGTATCAATATCCATAAATTTAGGGGCATTCCTCTTCAAGCCTTTTTCCTTAGGAAGATGAGTTTCTACATCTATCTTCTACTATGAATCCTCCATACCAAGATTTTCCAACTTTGGTTTTGCTTCATGGGTATATGGAGTGCAAGTTATTTCCATTCTTCTTTTGGAAATTACTTGATGAGGATCATAATTCCATTTTTCTCCTTGTCCAAAACCCAATTCTTGCATCATCTTTTCAACTTCTTCTGTAACCTATCTATTATTCAAAATAAAAGGATCCATTGTTCTAGGTAATTTAAACAAGAAACCCTTCCAAGTTGGGACAAAATGAATTTGGTCCACATTTAGGCTCTGTCTGATAAATTCCAAAGCAAAAATTCTCATTGGTGCAAATACAAGCAACTTGTAGGGTGGAATTTCTACACCATATAACCTTATTTCTAAACAATCCTCCAAGATGTACCAATCACCAACTCTAAAATATTTACTCAACTACAACAAGGACTTAGCTTGTGGAAGGATTTTAGGAGCAAGCTGACCATTTATGATCTTATATACAACTGACATAAAAGAAGATATATAGTAGGAAAATCCTTCATTATTCTCTTTCCTTCTAACAATATCAGTCCAATTAATTACAGGTTGCTTCTGTTTATTAGGATCAACAATATTCAACCCCACATCAATAAATTGATCAACATGGGTGTATAGGAAAAGATAGACAAGTAGAGATGGAAATCTAAAGCATCCAATGATGCTGAAATTATGGAATTGAAGGTTGATGGAGTGCTCCCAGTAAGATGGAATGTCTAATACAGTGTTTGGTTGTATCATTAGATGGAAAAACCCCAAAGCCTAGAAATTGATGATATTTGTATCATCCTTCCCCAGTATTCCCAAAATAACCAAAAGAATTGTTTTAGCAGTTTTAGTAAATAGGGTTATGAGAAACTCAATAATAGTTGAAGAAAGAGCAGAGTTGGGGAGGGAAATGAGTTCAAATAGATTCTTCTTATCCTCCTCATAAAGATATTGATAAATGGCTAAAAGAGAATAATATTTGAAAGTGGTATAACTATCAAACTCTGGAAAACATAGGGCTTAACGAATTAATTAAGCATAGACCTGTAAAATGTTCTCCACTGAAGAATTCATCACAGAATTTTGTTGGGGGTAAAGATATGAATTCAACCAACTGATAAAATATGTGAAGGGATAAGTATGGGGAACAACGACAACAACAAGACTAGAATTAACTACTCGAAAGGTGTTCTCTGATTCAATTTGGCTAGAAAATAGGTTATGTCAAATTTGCATGAGGTCCAGTGAATAAACAGGGTTAAAAATGTCCCTCTCTGTATTCATTAGAGGAAAGTGTGTAGTTGACGCAAACAGAGCAATTGTCCTGGCCATTTTAGCAGTTTTCCTTTTAATTAAAAGTAGAGGAGATGGAGGATGTTATTACTTGGATGATTTGGAGGAGGACATTGCAATTTTGAGCCGAGAGCAAGAGTGAAGTCTGTATGGAGTGACAAGGATAGATTGTAGTGGAGTAGGGTTTTATTTAACGGTAAAGTTGGAGAGTGAAAAGGATGAGGATACATATGAAAGAGTACATAAGGATTATGCTGGAAGGTGACATGGAAGCGGAGGATGACATGAGGTGGGTGATTTGGCTCACTTGCTACACGCTCTCCTGCCATTGCGAATGGTTTCAACAAAAATATTTTCTTCCCTCAGGGGCTTCCACACTGGTAAGAAATTTTCCCTTGAGTGGTAGCAGGAAAGATCTGAGTCATACTTATGCCAAATAATTGTTTCAAGAGACTAGTTCTTGGGGGCTCCTCCCATGATGAACTCTTATTTCTTTATACCATCGAGTTTGGATATGGACACAACTCGGTCCAAAATCATGGTGATGAGTTTGAAACATGTGCAATTTTTAATCCTCTACTGGTGTGGGGTGGCCCACCTTTGAATTTATTCATATATCAATGTTCCACTTTATAGGCCTGAAATGTTAGGCTACTTCGAATATATAACATAAAAAATTGTGAAGGATTTTAACCATACTTTGGCTATATGAGCCCCTATACAACTTTTTTTTACATATATATATATATATATATATATATCTGAAAAAATGAAAAGTGGCTTCAACACATCCCATGCATGGATTAACATTATTAGATAATAATTGCACTTTGTTATCACATGGAAATATTTCATTAAAATCAACTCTCGTGGGGTCCTACAATTTAAAGTCTATCAAATTTAATTTGTGCCTCATTTTGATTTGGTAATGCTCATTTTAGCGATATAAGTAAAGTGTGTTGCCAAATCAAAAGGCATTGAATGTCCAATTTGACAAAGAAACAGGCAAACGCCTCCCCAACCAATCAGTCCCCAGATCAAATTTTAGTTTTTTTTTAATGCTTTGACACTAGTCGGATATTTGATGTTAAATAAAAATGTCAACTATTTGATGTCATACCCACTAAATATACCATTGGATATCCAAATTTGTACAAAAATATGAATGCATCAGTTCCACAACGCTCCCAGCGCATTAAGCTATTAGAATGTCGCTTATCTGATGCCACCCCGTTAGACATCCGACTCCATTTCGACGGAACAACCCATCAGACTGGAATAATATGACGTCACATATACGATGTCCAAGCATTAGATGTTTTTTCCTATATGGCAACAGATATTCGACATTTAGCCAGTCACAAATCCAATGTATGTTGGCATCACAAATCTTATCGCAAAGCATCAGAAAATTAAGGACATTTTTGGCTAACTCTGGCGTCAGATATTAGGCGTTTGTCTTGTCCAATAACCGATGCTGAAAAAGTGTTGACTATTCAAAACAATCCAATCGATGAAAATTATATCTCCAATGTTTTGGATATTTGATGACTATGAGTCGAATAACAAATGAATACACATCAGATTTTCACCCCATTTGTACTAGTGTTTTCTTCTAGTAAGTATTTGTTGTCCACAAACCGTTGAAACTTTTTGGGTGACACCATGAATTGCGATTGCTGCAACACTTTCATTTACATTAACTTTGACCTTCAAATCACTAAATTAGAAAACATTAATTGTATTAATGTTACTTATAAGTAAAAAAATACTCTTCAAGTTGAATCATTCAATTTGGCCTTGAAATGAAGGTTGGGCGTGCATTTTTGTGAAGCAGGCCAAAAT
The DNA here is from genome assembly GCA_031772625.1 of Pinus tabuliformis. Lineage (NCBI taxonomy): Eukaryota > Viridiplantae > Streptophyta > Pinopsida > Pinales > Pinaceae > Pinus > Pinus tabuliformis. The sequence continues at coordinate 486,574,233 of CM062804.1, read as the reverse complement.
TGCCTTCCTTCACTAAAATGCATGCCTAGACTTCATTTCTTGGAAAACCTCATTGATTCAAATTGTATACTATTTAATTACTAATTTTACACACTAATTTTCTTCCAGTAAGTTTTTGTTGTTCACAAATTGTTGACACTTTTGGGGTGACACTGTGAACTATGATTGTTGCAGCACTTTCATTTACATTAACTTCAACCTTCAGATCACTAAATTAGAAAACTTTAATTGTATGAATATTACTTCTGAGTAAGAAAATACTCTCAAATTTGAATAATTCAATTTGGCCTTGAAATGAAGGTTGGGTATGCATTTTTGTGAAGTAGACCAAAATTTCCTTGGTTCACTAAAATGCATGCCCAAGGTTCATTTCTTGGCCAATTTCATTGATTCAAATTGTATAGTATTTAATTACTAATTTTACACATTAATTTGGTTCCAATAAGTTTCTGTTGTTCACAAACTATTGACCCTTTTGGGGTGACATTGTGAACTACGATTGCTATGACACTTTCATTTACATTAACTTCAACCTTCATATCACTAAACTAGAAAAATTTAGTTGTAATAATGTTATTTATGAGCAAAAGAATACTATCCAAGTTGAATCATTCAATTTGGCATTGAAATGAAGGTTGGGCATGCATTTTTGTGAACTAGGCCAAAATTGTCTTGCTTCTTTAAAATGCACACCTAGGCTTCATTTATTAGCCAATCTCATTGATTCACATTGTATACTATTTAATTACTAATTTTCTTCTAGTAATTTTATGTTGTTAACAAACTGTTGACACTTTTGGGGCGACATTGTGAATTGCGATTGTTGCAGGACTTTCATTTACATTAACTTCAACCTTCAAATAACTAAATTAGAAATATTTAATTGTGCTAATGTTACTTATGAGTAAAAAACACTCTCCAAGCTGAGCCATTCAATTTGGCCTTGAAATTAAGGATGGGCGTGCATTTTTGTGAAGCAGGCCAAAATTTCCTTGCTTCACTACAATGCACTCCCAGGCTTCATTTCTTGGCCAATATGATTGATTCAAATTGTATATTGTTTATTTAATGATTTTACACACTTTTACATTGTTATATATTTACTTTGATCTTAAATATTTATACTTCAAATTTCATACAACATTCTAAGTTTCGCTTTGAATTGCCTTATCTAAAAGTTGTGTATAAGTAGGAAACATAGTTATGTAGGATATTTGTTAGACATGATTCAAGGTTATATCATAAGGATAGGTATTATACAATCATGTCCCAATTCAAATTTCATTACCAAAAGTGTAATTGGTTTGGCATGGGAGTGGACATTTATTCCAACTTGAACATTGGCAGATATGATGAATTGGTACATTAGCAGACTTGGATTTTAGTGAGTAATATTTATTTTAGGATAATGAGTATGTCATATGTTGTAGAAAATGTTTGTATCTTTAGGATGGGAATGATAATTGTTGCACTACCAATTAATTACAAGTGTTGGTGTGCATTTATTTGAGGCACACAACCCCTACCTTTTACCCTATAAAATCAATCCAACATGGAATATTCATGCACAACAGAAATTTAATGAGGATGAGTTATTGTCCACCCAAATTTAATGAGGATGTACTTCATTCTATGTGAGAAGTGTTGATTTGTGTATCTTGGGAGGTACGCCAAGCCCTAGGGTTTGGGGTTTGGAGGGCAAAGCACCACATGGGTCACTTGTGGGCTTGGAACCCAAGTATGGGGTTTTGCACCAAATCATGTTTTGGGAATTTATGGGAGAACATTTCTACATATGATGGAATGAGATGATAGAGGGCGAAAAAGGAGAATACAATGATTCGATAATCGTTGAATTCTGAGTTGTAGAAGCAGAGATATGAATTTTTGAAGTTATATGATGTGTTTGCGCTTATATGTCAAGGCCGACCTAAGGTGTTTTAGGCTTGTGATAGGCTGGCACCCCTTGTATGATGTCTTAGGAAGGAGCTCCTCATTTATGTATAAATAAAGGGTGATGTAGAGCCATTAAGGCATCCATCTTATGCAACGCAATCTCTAAAACAAGACTCATTGGAGAAGGGACATCTCTATGTCCTAGCCACGACATAAGGAAGTAGGAATGACATGAAAAAGGAGGATTGTTTTAGGTTTATTACAGGGTCCACATCACTGTAATGGAGGCTGAGTATGTTGTGCGCTAGGTCAAGCCTTTAAGGGCTAAACACTGCTTGTTTGGGCATTGTTTTGAGGGACTGAAGGCTACAGGACTGATGCGTGCTAGGGTGTAGGCCATATCACCATAGCAAGACTTGCATAGGGGTAGAGTAAGGGATGATATTGAACCTAGGCAACATCGTAGTAAAGGAGGTGTCTCTTAAGGGTCTGATGCACCTTTTTAGAGGGTTGTTCAAGGATTGTGGGAGGATTTTAGGGTTGCAGTAGTGTGCCCTAGTGCCCTAACCAGAACAGTTACAAACAACAGTGTACAAACATATTTGGAGGAGTGTTTGGAGGTGTGTTGGGTCAAAGAAGTTGACCAGATTTGGATCAGAATTAGAGCATCCTATTGGTGCCATGTGGAGGACCTTCTGTGGTGGTGAAGACTCCATCCTAGGAGCAGAACCTATAGTGTAGTATTGAGCATCACTGGTCTAGTGGATGGTAGTGTGTTGGTAGCCCTAGACGAGTTATCTTGAAGTGATGAAGAGGAGCTAAATATTGGGTGAAGTTTGGTGCTGAAGTGCAGTGCCTTAACTGATAAAGGTGAATGCTAGCCTAGCAGTTTAGAGCTCAGGAATCAGGCCTACCCAAAGAGAAGATTGGATCAACCTGTGTACATGCTACAAAAGTGACTTGTAGCAGTGTTAGGTGGCTTCCCTCCTGGAGTCTTGATGTGTTTTCCTTTTAAGGACTAAAGGGTAGCTAGTGAGTAGTACAAAAGCGAAGAATCGATAAGACAAGATATGACATAAAATTTGCAGCGAATTTTGTCATTGTATATTGTATCCCATAGATTGTTGTATTATTCATATTTGGTTTAATATAATGAAGATTGGGTTGTACATTATTGTACCATTTTGTTAAAAAAAATGTGTATACTTGATCTACATGTTATTTACTACTTTATATTTTTCATTGTGCAAAGTAGTTCTTTTTGAGATTATTGGTTTGGTAGCGTCAGAGATTTTAAGATTCTATCCGATACACCAAGGTCATGGAAAATCAACATGGTATCAGAGTGTGTCTGAGCTACTTTGGAATTCAATGAATCAGAGTTATGCATAACGAAGTACACATTAAGAGGGAGTTGGTCACATTGTAGGTGACAATGTCGAAGTTGTAGGCTAGTATCCAATATGAGGATAGGTTGGAAGGGTTGTCCAACTATAGTCCATGGAATGAAAGAATCAAGTTGGTCTTGTAGGTCAATGGGATATGGGAGTTCATCAAGAAAGCCATCAAGAAGCCAACTGACCCAAGGAGATGGAAGTGTATAAATATTTGGATACGAGGGTGAGATTGATCATCCTAGATGGTGTGAAGGATGCCCTAATATCTCATTTGTCTGGGAAGAACACCGCACATGAGAAGTGGATGGATATTCGGAATTTGTTCCAGAATAAAACGAGAACTGGATAATTGTATTGGAGGATAAGCTGAAGTCCACCAAGATGATAAAGGGTGAAGGCGTGACTTCGTATCTGACAATATTGTCTCAGGTCAAATATGAGCTTGATGTCGTCATTGTGATTATTTCAGATGGAGATATGGTGAGGATTGTCTTGAAAGGGTTCATTGAGGAATGGAAGCCCTTCATCAAAGGGATTGTTGCTAGAGAGAAGTTTCCTGACTAGAATAGGTTGAGGGATGAACTCATTCAGGAAGAGTTGCAAGACAAGGATCTTCATCCAAAGAAGAAGACTTTCGATGATGATGTTGCACTAGAAACATGAATGAAGGGTAAGCAGAAGAAGGACTTGAGTAAGTTCAAGTGTTTCAACTATGGCGAGATGAGTCATTTTTCATCGAGATGTCTAATGAAGTAGAAGAGAGATGATGAGAAGAAAAAAGGGAAGTAGGTCATTGGTGTTGCCACTTCTGTTGAGATAGATTATCTTACCAAGAGATTGAAGGAGGAGGACTTTTCTATGATATCTCATTTATCACAGGGTACTATCGATGAGAATGGATGGTACGTAGACAATGCTGTGACAAAACATATAACAGGGTCACAAGAGGTTTTTGAGACTCTAGCTAAATGGGACTCAAAGTTGCACATGGTGTTGGGTGACAAGAGTCAGAAGGAGATATGAGGATCGAGAGTTGTGCCATTCAGGACGTAGATAGGATGAGTGATGCGGATCTAGGATGCACTGTTTGTACCAGGGCTTAGATATAGTGTGATTTCTGTCTCAATGATCGAGAATAAGGGGTTTGAGGTCTTGTTCCATGATGGGAAGGCAAGACTCAGGCCTATGGGATCTAGCTCCAATGGGAATGTACTTGGATTTAGAGAGCATGGTCTCTACAGGTTGACAGGTAAGCCTGTAGATCATGGAAAGAAGAAGTAGGTGGAGTAGGTGCAGGTTCCAGAGAAGTAGGAGTAGGTGTAGGTGCAGGTGTAGGCTTTAGGGAGTAGGTATAGGTTCTCAAGAAGAAGGTACACTTTCAAGAGAAGAAAGTTCAGGTTCCGAAGACTCAGAGGGAGTCGAGTTCGAGAGGGAGATTGCAAGTTCAGAGGGATACTTTGCAGTCCAAGAGGAGTGCATGGTTCGTGGGGAGAAAGGGTGCTCCTAAAAATTCCAAGAAGGAATCATGGAGAACACGGGTGGGACTCTTGCAAATCGATTCCAAACACAAAAACTCCAGAGGCCGGAGTTGGTGATGGGACTTGCTTTTTTATTTCTTGTATCTTCCTACACTACGGGCATATGGGTGATGCCTCAAGAGATTTGAACATGGGTGGGACTCTTGAAAATCGATTCCAAACACAAAAACTCTAGAGGTCAGAGTTGGTGATGGGACTTGCTTTTTTATTTCTTGTATCTTCCTACACTATGGGAATATGGGTAATGCCTCAAGATATTTGAACACGGGTGTGACTCTTGCAAATCGATTCCAAACACAAAAACTCCAGAGGTCGGAGTTGGTGATGGGACTTGATTTTTTATTGCTTGTATCTTCCTACACTATGGGCGTATGGGTGACACCTCTAGAGTTTTGAACACAAGTGGGACTCTTGCAAATCGATTCCAAACAACAAAACTCCAAAGGCCGGAGTTAGTGATGGGACTTGCTTTTTTATTGCTTGTATCTTCCTACACTACGGGTGTATGGGTGATGCCTTCATAGATTTGAACACGAGAGGGACTCTTTCAAATCGATTCCAAACACCAAAACTCCAGAGGCTGGAGTTGTTGATGGGACTTGCTTTTTTATTGCTTGTATCTTCCTACACTAACAGCATATGGGTGATACCTCCAGAGATTTGAACACGAGTGGGACTCTTGCAAATCGATTCCAAACACCAAAACTCCAGAGGCCAGAGTTGGTGATGGGACTTGCTTATTTATTGCTTGTCTCTTCCTACACTACAGGCATATGGGTGACGCCTCTAGAGATTTGAACATGGGTGGGACTCTTGCAAATCGATTCCAAACACCAAAACTCTAGAGACCGGAGTTGGTGATGGGACTTGATTTTTTATTTTCTTGTATCTTCCTACACTATGGGTGTATGGGTGACGCCTCCAGAAATTTGAACATGGGTGGGACTCTTGCAAATCGATTCCAAACACCAAAACTCTAGAGGCCGGAGTTGGTGATGGGACTTGATTTTTTATTGCTTATATCTTCCTACAGTACGAGCACATGGGTGATGCCTCCATATATTTGAACACGGGTGGGATTCTTGCAAATCGATTCCAAACACCAAAACTCCAGAGGCCGAAGTTGGTGATGGGACTTGCGTTTTTATTGCTTGTATCTTCCTATACTACGAGAGTATGGGTGACACCTCCGGAGATTTGAACACGGGTGGGAATCTTGCAAGATATTACAGGATAAGAAGAAGAAGTAGGGTGCTTCTAGCAATGATAGTGACACTTCCGCGAAAGGTGTAGTTCACAAAACAAGGATTGTTGCGATTGTGAGTGCCAGGAGTTGGGAAAGTGTTGTGAGAAGTGATGATGATGATGAGATACTTCCTAGTCTTGGAAGTACCTCCCTTGCTAAGAGGGAGTGTTGGTTTGTGTAGCTTGGGAAGTACTCCAAGCCCTAGGGTTTTGGTTTTGGAGGGAAAAGCACCACAAGGTTCACTTGTGGGCTTGGAACCCAAACATGTGGTTTTGCACTAATTCATGTTTTGGGCATTTCCGGAAGCACATTTCTACATGTGATGGCATGAGGTGATAGAGGATGGAAAGAATAATCCAACACTTTGAGAATAATTGAATTTTGAGTTGGAGAAGTGGAGATATGAATCTTTGAAGTTATATGATGGGTTTGCACTTATATGTCAAGTTCGCCCTAAGGTGCTTTAGGCTTGTGACATGATGGCAACCCTTGTGTGGCATCTTAGGAAGGATCCCCTCATTTATGTATAAATAGAGGGTGATGTAGAACCATTAAGGCATCCATCTTGTGTAACACAATCTTTAGAAGAGGACTCCTTAGAGAAGGGACATCTCTATGCCCTAGCTGCAACATAAGGAGGTAAGAACAACGTGAACAAGGAGGATTTTTTTGGGTTTATTACAGGGCCCAAGTTGTTGTAATGGAGGCTCAGTATGTTGTGTTCTAGGTTGAGTCCTTAAGGGATAAACACTACTTGTTTAGGCACTTTTTTGAGGAACCGAAGGCTACAATACTATTGTGTGCTAGGGCACAGGTGATATCACCACAACAAGGCTTACATAGGGGCAGAATAAGGGTTGATATTGACCACAGGCAGCAACATAGCAAAGGAGGTGGTTCTTAATGGTGTGTCACGACTTTTTAGAGGGTTGTTCAAGAACCGTGGGAGGAGTTTAGGGCTGAAGTAGTGTGCCCTAGTGCCCTAATAAAAAAAAAAAAAAAAACAAAACAAAACAATGTACAAAAATATTTGGAGGAGTGTTTGGACGTGCGTTGGGTCAAAGGAGTTTACCAGATTTGGATCAGAATTGGAGCATCCTGTTGGTGCCATGTGGAGGACCTTCCATGGTGGTGAAGACTCCATCCTAGGAGAAAAACCTACAATGTAGTATTGGGCATCATTGGTCTGGTGGATGGTAGCATGTTGGTAGCCCAAATTAGCCCTAGACGAGCTATCTTGAAGTGACGAAGATGAGCTAAATATTGGGTGAATTTTCGTGCCAAAGTGCAGCACCTTAACTGACAAAGGTGACTACTAGCTTGGTAGTTTGGAGCTCAGGAATTAGGCCTACCCAAAGAGAAGATTGGATCAACATGTGTACATGCTACAAAAGTGACTTGCAGCAGTGTTAGGTGGCTTCCCTCCTGGAGTCTCAATGTGTTGTCCTTTGAAGGACTAAAGGACAACTAGTGAGCAGTAAAAAAGAAAAGAACCGACAGGACAAGATACGACATAAAATTTGCAGTGAAGTTTGTCATTTTATATTGTATCCCATAGAATATTGTATTATTTAGATTTGGTTTAATATAATGAATATTAGGTTGTACATTATTGTACAATTTTGTTAAAAAATTGTGTATACTTATGTACATGTGATTTGCTGCTTTATATTTTCCATTGTGCAAAGTAGTTCTTGTTGAGATTCTTGGTTTGGTAGCGTAAGATATTTTAAAATTCTATCCCAGACACCAAGGTCATGGAAAATAAACAAGAAGGCATGTTCCCCACACATTTCAAATCTCTCTTAGGTCATGTATAAATAGGAATTGTAACACATTGGTGACAAGAGGAAGGAGTTCACTACCTTTTACCTTTTTCTTTTTCTTGTTTTGAATTCTACTACCATTGAGGAAGAGTAGCACTATTGTGGAATTGATGCTCATGATGATGAAATTTTTTGGTTTATGACGTACTATGTGTTTTTTTTAGATTGGCTTTAAGTTTTTATATTTTAATATTTGTTTAACATTGAAACATTATGTATTTTCTTGAGGTATTATCATGGCATGTTAGCACCCGAGTGGATCTTAAATACTGAATGCTAGTAGAAAGACCCTAGTTCATAGTGAATCCCATAAGTTCCTTCATTCTCTTAAACCCCCAAAATATTTAATCCTTAAGCAATTCTTGAACACCTCCATCATCAAACTTAAAGACATAAGCCTCATCTTTGGACATACTTTGTTTTAGACCAGATTAGAATAGAGTTTAGTTTACTTTGAAATTTTGGTTGGATAATTTCCTTAAGATAGATTAAGTTTAACTCATAGGTTTTCCTTTTCAATGCTTAACTTAGGATAGTTTTATGTACTTCCAGTACCTAACAACGACATAGGATTAGGTTTAGGATAGATTTTAACCGACACATACTGTGTTGGTGCCTCGAAGCCTACGATCCCCCTGAGTCGATAATTGGAATAAGTGCTAGTTGTGTTTAAGACATAGAAATGACTCTCAGTAAGTTTAACTCATAGATTTTCCTTTTCAAGACTTAACTTAGGATAGTTTCTTGTACTGTTGTAGCGGCTACAACCACCCTCCAAAATTTTTCATATGCTTTGATTTTGGAGCCTTCCTTACTATCCACAACAACTCATCTTGCATTGATCCAGGTATTCATGCTTCGATTGAGACTTATATTTTCATTTTTTCTTGTGTTTGTTAACTTAGTTGGTTCTTCTAAGTCACAAGTTGATCTCCTAACTTGGTTTCGAAGACGTTATGTGCTTTCCCTTAGAAATTGTGTAATCCTTGAGGGAAAGAAATCTTAATGATGGGAATTGCATAGTCCTGACTGCCAGTGAGCCTTGAGCTCAGAAAATGTGCATTCATTGGAGGTAGTGCAACACTGAGCCCATAAATTGTGCAATCCTCACTGAGCTCAAAAAATGCACAGTGCACTGAGCCAGAAAGTTACCCAGTTTGTTAAAACTGTGTAATCTGTCCCGGTAGTGTGCATGGCAAATTTCCTTGGAAAAAGAAAAAAAATCATCCCTAAAAAATAGGGATCTATTTTTAGCATCCCAAAGGAGGCACTTGCGCTATTTTTAGAAACTTCTGTCAAGTGTCACTTTTTCCTTGATTTTAGGCATGCACATCATAAACCCTAATTTGTCCAAATCTATTTAATTGATGCTTCTAGAGCTCATTTTCACATTCAATCTTGGAGCTCTAGCATTCTTGAGGAGATCAAGGAACCTTCAGTGTAATCGTCGATGCTTTTCTGGGTGAGTTTCACTTTTGTTGTCTTTTGCCACTTTTTTTGTCGCTTTTTGTTGTTTGGATTGTGTGAGTGTTGTTTCACTTATTTCTCTTCATGGTTGCTGGCGTTTTGACTTGTTTTAACTTATAGAAGTCTTATTTCAATTTTTAGATTGCCTTTCCCTAGTGTCGCATTAGTTTTCCTGCTTTTACACCAATGGTTGTCATTTTGGTGACCCTCCTCACATACTTTGTTTTCCTTCTGTTTGATTAATTACTGCACTTGATTCACATGCATTTATCTACACTTAGTCAGATTTTCACTCAGCTTCACACTATCTCTCAGATCTGCTTGTTATCACATTTCCCTTGGGAAAATCTGGGTTTCCCTTGGCTGATTTTCACTTTGCACAGCTGGCACTGCACAATCTGGAGGCTCAAGTCACAAGCTTGGAATTTGGAATTACGTAGTGTGCAGTCCAAATTGGCTCCAAATGCACACTACATAGTTCCAGGAGCTATCCTCTCAGCATGGCCACTGAGGTTGCACAATGCATAGTCTCTCCCAGGCCTTTGCCCAAGTTGAATTGTGCATTATGCAGTTTCAACCATTAGGCTTCCACCTTGGTTGTTGGGATTGCACAGTGCATAGTTCCCACAGGCAGCCAATCCCCCCTATTAGGAAAAATTATGCAATCCTTCCCATATAGTGCTCGGTTGCTGCTTGAACTTGCCTTGTAATTTGTTTTTAAAACTAACATTTTCTTGCCATGAGTGTCCTCTCTATCCCACAGGTACAACAGTTGTTGATCAACTCTCCAAAAGTCATTGTTACCATGGCATCTAAGAGAGTTGCATCAAAGGAAACCACTAAGAGCAGTACTGGGGAAGCAGTTGAGAAAACATCAATTAAGTTGTTTCTAAAGAAGGGATGATCTAAAAATGTGTGATCGTCCTCTAACACTTTGCAAGCTTTTAAAATTATGTCTTTAGTTCATAATTTATTCACATATGAATAATCAAATTTTAATGAACTTAAAGATGGAAATTATTCAAAGCATAAAGATTACATAAAGCAAGAGACACAACCAATTGATGATGAAGTTCACCCCTCCTGGGCTACGGGCGCTGCTCAAAGGCTAGGCCGCTTTTATTGAGCTCGTTGCAAAGTGAGTACATAAATAATCTTTGTCTCTTTAGAGTCAAGCTAACGATGGAGTGGCAATGTTTCCCTTCAGAAAACATTCTTCTACAGTGAACTATCACCCTTGAACTGACTCAATTCTACAAAGAGATGATTGTGCCATTACAAGGAGGACTAAGAGGCAACGGTACTCGTACTCAACTCGAGATCAAAAAAGAAATATGTCAGCTTCAATAAGTATCTTTACATCAACTTCACCATTTTGAAACATGCTTGGAGGCATCAATGGCTACTTTCGGAAGATAGGCCTCTATCTCAACTTCCCAATGCAACTTACAGATCCCAAAAAGGCCTAATATTGGCCAAGTTATGCCTCAAAAGGCATATTACAGGCATTGTTTAAAGGAAATTACAGATCTTCACTTTCCAACTCTGTGGCCAATGGCGCACTGGTTAATCCTTTTATAGATCCACAGGTAGGTCCCGGGGTCAAACCTGTGGGCCTCCCAGGACCAGATTTGCAAACATAACATACGTTGCAACTTAATACCAAATATGTCGAATATAGTTTTCAAAACTATTTCATATAGTTTTAATATGGTAAACAAGGCCTGATGGTTGATCATTTGGTTGCAACTATAATGTATCTATGGTGTTTAAACATTAGATTGGCGGTTACATACTCCTTGTGTTGGTATGGCATATAACAATTGTTATAACAAAGTTTTAACTATATTATAATCATAGGCTCTGACGGTTTGTATTGACATCCCACAAATATACATATAGTTTAACTTTGGCCTTGGAATCTGCACCATATCTAGAGGTTGGTAAAACGTTAGCATATGGTTTATGCTCTGGGAAGATATGTATGATGACTACCGCGCTATGGACACATATTGTTAAAACAAAGTTTAAACTTATCAACCCGTGTGATATGTGGAACTCCGTCGATAACTTTAGTACCTATGTTAACTTGTTTCCAAATGACTGGGCTTGGTGGGGTCGCCAAATATGGAGGGCTTCACCAACCCTTTCTCCACCATGCCATTTAACATATATTTAAATATACCCATGCGCCTATTGATTAATAAAACAAAGTCGTGGGCTTATGGTAAGATTTCGTATTGATGTTTTGGAGGTCATGGGTTCAACCCACAACTTGATAGTTGACCTACACTGCTTTGACTTTGACTACCACATGTGTTGAACCTGCCATGTGTCTTGCTATTTGACTTCCACATGTCCTTCTAAGAGACTGCCACTTGGCCTGCTAAGAACGCTGTTTTTTGCCTGTTGGAGAAAAAATTCAGATCATACCTCCCTACTAAAAGACTTTTGGTCCTCCAAAATTTTATTACAATAAGGAATTTATTTCATCAATCATCAATACATAAATAGCCTTAACCCTATTTACAGACTCAACTAGACACACAATTTATAATTTAAACATAAGGCATGAAATCTACCCAGTTCCAAGTAAGCGACCTTTTTCGACACTGACATTCTTCCTTGCGAGTTTTCTTTGCTTCCCCTTCTCTTGATTGTGCTGGTGTTGATTCATGTGGTAGCATTGGACATGTGATCTTTGAATGTCCTTTCAGCTTACATTGTGAACAAACTCTCTCTCCTGAGTTTGCAACGGTCGTCTTCTTTCTCGATTTCTCTGAGCTTTGTTTTGATGGTGTCGAGTCCTTCCCTAACTGTATCAAAGTCTTTCCCAAACTTTTCTTTACCTGCAGTGTTGCATCATCCTTCCGCGGACTACTCCTTGTAGCATGCACCTTTTTGCTGTAAGATTTATAATTCCATCATTCAGATACACAATGGTTGTTACTTCCACAAAAAGTACATGGGTAAGTCTTTTTAACAATCTTCATAATAAAATTTTGATTAAAAGACCCACCTTGTGAATCACTGCTAGAATGACTCGTCTGCTTACCATTATGATCCTATAGATTTTTTAGCATTTTATCAGGATGTAATGACCAATACTGATCTACTATGTGACCTTTCTTTCCACAATAGTCACATGTTGACTGTTTGAATCCTAATTCTTCGTATTGGGGTCTTTCCTGAATAGATATTGGTTGAAGTCTGCCTTGGCCATGCTTGCTGAGGCCTTTACCTTGCTAATATCCCATTCTATTCATGAAATTCGTACCAATTCATTTGGTATGTTTCTTGAAAGCTTCGATCTCATGATTTCTTGAAGCCTCTTCCTTCTCTGTTTCAGAATCATGTTCCTAAGATGTTGGTACATAATAAAGTTCCTCAGAAGTTGAGGAAAAAGTAACAATCACTTCTTCCATTGATTATGCTTTTGGAGTAGCAGATAGATATGATATTTATTCATCCGAATAATGAAGTGGATATACTTCATTGTCTCTAATTATGGATGGACTTTGATCTGAGAGACTTCCCCTCTACCAATTTCTCTGCATATATGGCTTCGATCCTCGCTTGCAATATTTTTTTGTATTCTTGTAATGCTTTCACCATGCATTACCATGCAACATTCTCCTGCCGATATTGCTGATTGAATTCTTCCAATTCTTGCAACCAAATTTGCTTCGTGCTTCTACCCATCCTTGAAATCTGGTAAGAACTTGCTCTGATACCAAAAATGATCTGAAAATGTGTGATCGTCCTCTGACACTTTGCAAGATTTTAAAATTATGTCTTTAGTTCATAATTTATTCACATATGAATAATCGAATTTTAATGAAATTAAAGATGGAAAATATTCAAAGCATAAAAATGACATAAAGCAAGAGACACAACCAGTTGATGATGGAGTTCACCCCTCCTGGGCTACGTCTTCGGGCCCTGCTCAAAGGCTAGGCCGCTTTTATTGATCTCACTGCAAAGTGAGTACATAAATAATCTTTATCTCTTTGGAGTCAAGTTGAGGATGGAGTGGAAATGTTTCATTTCAGGAAACATTCTCCTATAGAGAACTCTCACCCATGAACTGACTCAATTCTACAAAGAGTCGATTGCACCATTACAAGGAGGGCTAACCAGCAAGGATCCTCGTACTCAACTTGAGATCAAAAAAGAAATATGTCGGCTTCAAAAAGTATCTTTACATCAAATTCACCATTATGGAACATGCTCATAGGCATCAATGGCTACTGTCAGAAGATAAGCCTCTATCTCAGCTTCCCAATGCAACTTACATATCCAAAAAAGGCCCAATATTGGCCAAGTTATGCCTCAAAAGGCATATTACAGGAATTGTTCAAAAGCAATTACAGAGCTTCACTTTCCAACTCTGTGGCTGATAGCACACTAGTTAATCCTTTTATAGATCCACAGGAAGGCCTTGGGGTCAAACCCACGGGCCTCCCGGGATCGGATTTGCAAACATAGCATACGTTGCAAGTTAATACCAAATATGTCAAATATAGTTTTCAAAACTATTTCATATAGTTTTAATATGGTAAACAAGGATGTGCGGTTGATCATTTGGTTGCAACTATAGTGTATCCATGGTGTTTAAACATTAGAATGGCAGTTACATACTCCCTGCAGTGGTATGGCATATAAAAATTGTTATAACAAAGTTTTAACTATACTATAAACATAGGCTCTGACGGTTTGTATTAACATACCCGCAGATATACATATGGTTTATGGTTTATGCTCCGAGCAGATATATATGATGACTCCCGCTCTCTGGACACATATTGTTAAACCAAATTTTAAACTTAGCAACCCGCGTGATATGTGGAACTCTGCTGATAACTTTAGTACTTGTGTTAACTTAATTCCAAATAGTCTGAGGGCTTGGTGGGACCATCGGATATAGGGGGCTCCACCTACCCTTTCCCCACCATTCCATTTAACATACGTTTAAATATAACCATGCACCTATTGATTAATAAAACAAAGTCATGGGCTTATGGTAAGATTTTGTATTGATGTTTAGGAGGTCGTGGGTTCAACCCACAACTTGATAGTTGACCTGCATTGCTTTGACTTTGAGTGCCACATGTTTTAAACCTGCAACGTGTCATGCTCAGAGACTACCACTTGGCCTGCTAAGACCCTTGTTTTTTGCTTGTTGGAGAAAAAATTCAGAATGCATTTTCTCACTCATACAGAGGCCATTTTTGAAATAGAACATACCACCGGAATCAACGCGAAAATCTCTTCGAATTGGCGATGGTCTCATGAGCATCTAAGACTGTTGACTTTGACATTTTTCCCAGCTTGACCTGAACTTTGACTTTGGATAAATTCTTCGTATGAAGCTGGATTTCAGTCGTTCAAGTTGCATAGATTCAAACGACAATATCTACGCAATGAGCTTGGGTTCAAATGCATCTTAGAACTTTAAAATTTGGAGCATTTGGAGGTTCTAATGCTATCCATGACCATCTTGGTCTCAAAACATTACATAGCCAATATGAATTGACTCAATCAAAATACATTCGGATTAAGGGATCATCACTGACATGGTAGTAGATTAAAGATACTTTTGTAAAAGAGTTTGAGCAGACTTAGAGGACTGACAGTTTATCTCAACATCTAGAAGTCAGGGCTATTTAAGGTTTTTTGCAAGTATCCCACCTTCTGCTATGCGGACATCATCAATTGGATTATCTCACATATGGATGAACAGACCATGGAATTGACTAGTGCAAGCAGGTAGAAGCTTTCCACCTTCCGGGCAGAACACTTTCAGTAGATGTATCATTTTCCCGAGCCAATAAAGCACATAGAATCACTCTTATATTCCACCAACAACTATGTGAACACAAGAGACATTGTCAAACGCTGGGTGAAAGAGCCATCAAAGATTCGATAGACAGCCAACCATGTGTACAAGACAAAGTCCCTCAGGAAGGCTTACCAGCTCTTGGTTATCTTTGCTTGCAGAATCTATGGTCAAGAGAGCACTGAAACCATTCCTGAAGGGTGGGCAGTCTTATTTGACTAGTTGGTGAATGATGGGAGGCCATTCAACTAGTTAGATTCTTTGGCTATACAATTAAAGGCCCATGTAGCATAGACTCAAAATTTTCCCAAGGGTGAGAGAACAAGATTCTATATGTCTACATACTTACTAGATGAAATCTATGCGCAACAGTAGTTCCCTAGCGTGAACTTGACATAGAAACCATGAGAGACTGCCATGAGCATCTATTGCAAGTTTCTTTCAGAATCCAGTTATTGAGGAGTAATGGAATGACTAAATGACCACTTTATCATCGCGTTATACAAGCTTATCTTTGAACAAGATCCACCTTGCATGTCACGAGAAGCAATGTAGGCAATATCAGACATCGCAAGTTTACGTGCTTCTAACTAGGTGGCACCTTCATTCGAGTGTTTGGTGGAGAGAATCCTTGGCATGTATTACTAAGGTATGCCACTGGAAAACTGATCATGCAAGAAGTATCATACCATCTCTCTACATGGTTGTTAGCAACACCGCAAAGGAAGAATAAAGCACCATGGCCTACTCTTCCTTTGTAGATCGGATTATATGAGATTAAGAACTTGAAAGTCGCAGATTTCAAGGTTAAGGAAATAGTGAGATTTGAATTTGGCACTAAGGAATTTAACCCGTATGATCCCTGCAACATTTGTAAGGACCACTGTATGAGAGTTTAATTTTCTTGGATCGGTGGGGCATTTCATTGGCTAGAGGAGGATACTTGGAGGTTCTACTACAATGCCTCCAGACTTAATGAGTCAATCAGTTTAGCAAGGACTTCACAGGCTGCTCCACAAACAATAGCAGCTCCGGAAGTGACAATAACAGAAGGAAACAATCCTATGCAAGACAAATGAAAGGGGAAGATTAGTGACAATCCAGAGGGAGAACAAAGCTGCAAAATGAAAGCAGATTCTCTTATCGAGAAGGAAGCTTTGGAAGTAGAAGAAAAGAGGAAGTAGAGGATACAAAGAGAAAAGAGAAGAAAGAGAGAAAAGCAGAGGTTGAAGGAATCACAACTGAAGCTGTAGGAGACAGAGAAGAAGCTGAAGGAAGAACAAGAGTTGAGAAGGAGAGAGTGAGAAGAGAAGCAAGAAGAATAAAAAATGAAAAGGTGTGATGACAGAGGAAACAACGTCATTATAGGTTGAAGAATAGGAACAACAAACAACAGAGGAGGAAGGTGAATAGATGTAGGATCGGGAGCTTGCTAAGCTAATTGAGAAACTGATCGAAGTGAAAGACATGGAGTTGGAATAAGAGACGCAACATGAAGATGTTGACTTGATGCCGAGAGTCGCACAGGTCATCCATTAGTCTCCATCACCTCCAGAAGTAGAGACAACCCCGAGTGAGCAAAGATATGTTGTTCTCCATGATGATGATCTAGTCATGGATGTGTACAATCTATCATTCGATGAGTTCCAAAAGAGGATTATACAAGCACGGAGGAAGCACTTTCTGGATGATTACGCATCACCTAAATTCATTAGATAAAGGGTGATAGTGTTGGACACTGGGAAGCATCCAAATGCCATTGCCAAAGATAGCTTGGCCTATGCAGGAGAAATGAGATCAAATGTTCAGTATTTGACTGCCAAGAATGAGCAACTGGCACAAAACTTGTAGGCTGCCAGGCAAGAGGTAGAACAACTCTAAGGAATAACGCATAATGTAGTTTCTGTAGGTTTTAACCCCGTATAGAAATTACCTACATATGAATTCTAAAAAAAACAGAAAATAAACAAAGGTGAGAGCATAACACATAAAACAAATATACATAGAGATATTCCACTGAATTTCAAAACCAAGGCTACCAGCTTGATTTTTCATTATGTTCCTTTCAATTTTACAATACATATTTATACATGCCGAAGCATCTAATACCATGGACCGAAAACCATCGCGCCCAAAACCATGCGCAAAACCATAGGTAGGTCTGCCCACCTAACAAGGGTGGCTAGTCGTGGAAAGAATATAACACAACCCAACATTCTCCCACTTGTTGTTTTCTTTCCACAAGGGGCCACAACAGAGCTTAGTCATTTATCCAGCCCTGCAATACCCATTGTTTCTCTACACCAAGAGAACTTCTAAGAGCTTACAAATTTTGTTAATGCATCTGCAATATTTTTCAAAGTGTCCACCTTTACCAACAACACCTTTTTGTCTTCTATCATATCCCTCACAAAGTGATACTGAACATCAATGTGCTTTGTCTTTGAATGGTAAGCAGGGTTCTTTGCCAAGAAAATTGCACTTTGGCTGTCACAGCCTATCCTTATAGCTCCCTGTACTAACCCCATACTTGAACACAATCAATGCAACCAAACTACTTCCTTGCTTGCATGAGTGGCTACCATGTATTCTACCTTTGTAGTTGAGAATGCCATTACAGATTATTTCTTACTCATCCAACTGACTACACCTCCATATAGGTTAAACACATACCCACTTGTAGATCTTCTCTGATCCAAATCTCCAGCCCAGTTTGCATCAACAAAGCCACGAATATCCAAAACTCTATCCAATCCTGGTCTTCCTTGGTAGCACAAACCATAATCACTAGTGCCACGCAAATACCTGAAAACCAACTTCACTGTTGTCCAATGCTCCTTCCCTAGTTTTGACATAAACCTGCTCAATACTCCGACTGCATGTGCAATGTCTAGTCTAGTACAAACCATTGCATACATCAGGCTACCGACTGCACTTACATATGGAACACGAGACATGTCCTCTTCCTCTTCTTATGTCTTGGGACACTATTCAGCAGATAACTTTACACATACAGAAATAGGAACCTTCACCGGTTTACTATCCTGCATATTAAACCTCTGCAGTATTGTCTCGACATACTTCCTCTGGTTTAACCATAGCTTCCTCTTTGCCCGATCTCTTTTAATTTCCATGCCCAAAATATAGTTTGCAGCACCAAGATCTTTCATGTCGAATTTGGAGGACAATTGGGTCTTCAAATCCTAGATAATTTCTTTGTTGTTTCCAACCAACAACATATCATCCACATACAAGACTAGATAAATAACATGGCCACCAATTAATTTAAATACACACAATGATCTGCTTTGCTTCTGGTGAAACCAATTCCTCAACCAATTCCTCGTATAATTGTATCAAATTTCTGATACCACATCCTTGGTGACTGTTTTAGACCATACAGAGACTTCTTTAACTTGCATACCAATTCTTTCTTACCCTTCATCGCAAAGCCTTTAGGTTGCTTCATGTAGATCTCATCTTCCAGATCCCTGTGGAGAAATGTTGTCTTCACATCCATCTATTCTACCTCAAAATCAAAAGCAATAGCAACAGATAAAAGTAATCTAATAGAAGCTACCTTGGCAACAGGAGAAAAAATATCACCAAAATCAATTCCCAGCACCTGGGAATAACCTTTTGCTACCAACCGAGCTTTGTATTTCTCCACCTTTCCTTCTACATTTGTCTTCTTCTTGAACACCCATTTGTTTCCAATGGGTTTCCTTCCAGCCGGAAACTCCACCAGATCCCAAGTATCATTTTTGTGCAAAGATGCCATTTCATCAACCATGGCCTCTTTCCAGAGTTCTCCATCCTCTGAATCTACTGCTTCCTTCATAGTTTTGGGATCATCATTAGTAATAGATAAAGAAAAATTTGAATCGAAAGCAAATGGACTATACCTTTTTTGCTGCCTTCTTTCTCAAATTGATCTTCTCACAATCAGAGTTTATGGCTCTTCATCTTCTAATTCCTCTTTTGCTGTAGAGTCTGATTCTTCCTCCTTTAGCTCAAACTCTATCTTCTTGGGTTCCTTTGATGGCACTTCATGTTTAATAACATTTTTCACCTCTCTGAATGCCACATCTTGGTTGTACACAACCTTCCTTGTTATTGGGTTCCAAAGCTTATAACCCTTTACACCATCCTTATACCCAATAAAGATGCACTTTTCAGATTTACTATCAAACTTTGTTCTTTTCTCCTTTGGAACATGTACATATGCATCACATCCAAATACCCTCAGATTTGAAAGAGAGGGTTTCTTACCAGTCCATACCTCTTGTGGAGTCTTATCCTCCAACGTTGATGAAGGTGATATGTTGACCAGGTAACATGCTGTCTCCACCGCCTCTGCTTAGAATTCTTGTGCTACCCTGACACCACTGAGCATGCTTCTTGCCCTTTCCATCAACATCTTGTTCATTCTTTTTGCAACTCCATTTTTCTCAAGTGTGTATGGAGTATTCTTTTGTCATGATATACCACACTTCTTATAGAATTCTTCAAATTCCTTGTTGCAAAACTCTCCACCGTTATCTGTCCTCAGCACCTTTATCTTCTTCTATGTCTGGTTTTCCACCAGAGCCTTAAATTCTTTAAACTTGTCAAAGACTTCAAATTTCTTCTTGAGGAAATATATCCATGTATTCCTTGAGAAGTCATCTATAAATGATACATAGTACATAGACTTACCCAGTGATGGAACCTTCATAGGTCCAAACACATCACTGTGCACAAGCTCTAATATCTACTTCACCCTCTTACCACCAGAGGGGAAACTCACCCGATTCTGCTTCCCATGTACACAGCTTTCACAGAAATCAAAATCCAAAGAGCTATTAGTCATACTTTCTACCATACCTTTACCATGAAGTATTCGAAGGCCCTTCTCTCCAATATGTCCAAGCCTTTGATGCCATAGCATGGTCTTTTCTCCAGAGACCACTAGATTTTCTACTCCACTTTCAAGAACCACATAACTGTTGCACCCATCAATAATAGTGCTACCTTGCAACTTGTACAGAGTTCCAATCCGAACTCCTGGCATCAATACCAGTGTTCCCCGAACCATCTTGCAGGTATCTTTCTCGAACACTGTTTCTACCCTTGCATCATTCAGCTTGCTTACAAAAATCAGATCTTTCGCCAATGCAAGAATATGCAAAACACCCGGAAGTGTTCTAATCCTTCCACCTTGCAACTTCAACTTTACTTTTCCGCGACCAATGATTCTAGCCTTCCTATCATCCCCTAAGAAGACATCACCACCATCATATTTCTCATACTCGCAGAACCACTCTCTATGAGGAGTGAAGTGAAAGGATGCACCTGAGTTAATCAACCATGCCTCATGATCTACATGCGTACTTGAAGAAGTCAAGTATACATCCCCACCTTCATCTGAGGTGGTTTTTGCCTCTGCAGAAGGAGCATCATCAGATCCCTTTCCTTTGTCAGGGGCTTTAGACTTATAGTCCCTTTTGTAGTGCCCTTCCTTTTGGCATTTCCAGCACACCTTTACAGGTTTCCCTGGAGATTTAGATCTCCCACTCGATGACTTATTTTTGTTTCTATTCTGGGACAGTCCTTGTACAGACAAGGCATCACCATTCTGGCTCTCCATATTTTTTCATCTCATATCCTCCATCAGCAAGGATGAGACTATTTCATCAAATTGCAAGGCAGTTGCATTGCTACCTATTGCAATAACTAGACTATCCCACGAATCTGGTAGAGAACACAACAAACTAATGCACTTATCTTCATCTGAAATTTTAATATCAACAAATAATAACTTACTTACCACAATATTAAATGAGTTCAGATGCTCTGTCACCGAGTCTCCATCTTTCATCCTCAGGTTATACAACTTTTTTCTTAGGAACACTTTATTCACCGGAGACTTAGATAGGTACAAAGTCCATAACTTGACCCAAAAAGATTTAGCCGTAGCTTCCCCTGATACATTTAACAATACTAAATCTGAGGCACACAATCGTATTGTGCTCTTTGCCTTCCGATCCAACTTATTCCATTCTTCATCGGACACTCCCATTGGTTTAGTACCCAGATCTACCATGATCCACTGATCTTTATCTACCAACAGATCCTCCATCTTGAGTTTCCATAACTCAAAACTCTGACCATTAAATTTCTCGATCTCTATCTTTCCACTACTCGCCATCTTCTTTCACCACTAGAATCGATCCCGTAGATCTCCCTCTGAATAGGGTCTACCACAGGCCCGAGTGAAACCCCTCAGCAACAAAGGCATCCCCTTGAAGCCAAAACAACTCTGATACCAAATGTAGGTTTTAACCCTGTACAAAAATTACCTGCATACGAATTCTAAAAAAACAGAAAATAAATAAAGGTGAGAGCATAACACATAAAACAAATATACACAGAGATTTTCCCCTGGATCCCAAAACCGGGACTACCAACTTGATTTTTCATTATGTTCCCTTCAATGTTACAATACATATTTATACATTATGAAGCATCCAGTACCATGGACCAAAAACCATCGCGCCCAAAACCATGTGCGAAAACCATGCACAAACCATAAGTAGGTCCACCAACCTAACTAGGGTGGCTAGTCGTGGAAAGAATATAACACAACCCAATAGTTTCTGCATTAGGGGAGATGAGAGCAACGATACTTGCTGAAGTATCAACACTCGGAGAAACCATGCAAAAGCTATATGACGATTTTGTCATCATGCATATAGAAGTTATCCGTTTGCATGTCCTATATCAACAGAGCAAAGAGTTTGTTAGAACTCTAAAAAAATACAATCTTCCATTGCCTATGTGAAAGAGTGTACAATGTGATATTAAGGGGCCCCACTTGACTTAGTGAAGAAAACGAAGCCACAAGAAGAGCTAGAGAAAGCAAAGGTTCAAATGTTGATTTAGAACAACAAGCAGCTCGCCTCATTTATTGGCAACATGCAGACCTCATATGTGCGGTTGTACAATAGTTTAGATGTCTTGGTGAGAACACACCAGATCCCATCAATCGGTTCCCTCACCAAAGCTAAACCTAAGAACCAATTCCGACAGGAGGTCAAAGAGTACTTGGAGTAGCTGAGACAAAATGCCACTAGGGAGGACTTGGAGTTGAACACATAGAACATGTAGAATTTCATCAGTGGTATTGTCAAAGTAAAAAAAGTGCTACTCATGATTTAGAACGAGTTGGACACAGGTTCCAAGACAGTGTACCTGGATGCCATGGAGGCTAGATTCTGCTTCTAGAAAGATATCGTTAAGTAGTTTGGGGACACCATCACACAGTACCAAGTTTGGCACCAATATGTGACCAAGAAGCAGCAAGTGGAAGTTGTTGAGCTAGACTTCTCCCAAACTCCAGCATCATAATGTTGTGTCTTGTTAGACTGTCAAGTTGTCTCTACCCTATTTTGTCTTATATCGATACAAGTGGAAAATGTAATTATGTTATAAGTGAAATTCTAAGTGTTAATATTGGAATATGAAAAGTCATCATGTAATGTAATGTGTTATTTTGTGAAGAAGTTGAAGAGTCATGAGGGTAGTCCAAAGGTCACAAAGGGGGAGTTGAGGATTCACCCCCCTCTTGTTATAAATAGAACCTCATAACTCATGTAAAGGGATTTTCGGAGCCAAGTGTTTGGCTAGGCTTAGGCTTAGGAAGAGCTTGGGAGTATTGTGAAGAGCCCTGGCTTCTCCATAGTGTAGAGTGAGTATGCTGATTTGGAGGAGCAGGTGTTCTTGATTGTAATGTTCCACTATTGGGGCTAGTGGTCATCAATGGTGTATGCATGGATGGAACTTTCACTTATAATAATAAAATCAGAGCCAACATGCTTTCATGCATATGTTTTTAATATAGTAAGACTATTCTTGTTGTATTGGCAATGTATGTTATTTAACTTACACATATTCTTATGAACTATTTTTTTTTCATTTGTATGAATCTTGTTGAATGTGTGTTTTTGTATTAACTTATCACTTTAACTTGTGGACTATTCTGCATCTTAGCTTGTGGTGTCATTTTTCTCATGTGTTCCTTTCAAGTTGCATACTATTACAGGCTTCCAAGGAGCACACTTCCTTCTCCCTTCATATGTTGGAACCTCCATGCATCACACTTGACTCTCTGTAGGGTCACACACTTGCTCTCACCCAAAGTTATCATACTTCCCTTTGTGCATTTCCATGGTCAAGGCATAACATTACCACCCACTACTGGGACTCCTACTCCAAACAGTGTGAGGTCAAGTTGGGACTTCATATCGGGGAGATCCTATGAATGTTGGCAGGTCCAACGCCATCAACTTGTACTTCTAGTACCTAAAAATGACATAGGATAATCGATGTCATAATATCAATGGAACTAACAATTTTTCCAACCAGGACTCGACTTTCTAGTTATGACGAGTTTCAACTCGCTTCCCAATGTCATTTAGGAGCACGTGGTAAATTTAAACCGAGGACATAAAAACCATATTGAGCAACATAATTGAGTTCCATCAGCTCCTACAGACAGGTTTGGTCAAGGGCGAGCTAGGCACGGTTCCTAGACCCTTGTTTGAGACAATTCTCGGGATCTAAGCATATAATGCATAAATTACATTGCATGCTAAAGAGTGAAACCCTAGTTACGAAAACTATCGCTGTAGACAAAGATTGGTCCATGAAGTCACTATAGAGGGGTGTCCCTGGTGATAATCTGATGTCATGATTCCAATAGAACTAGCAGTTTGTCCAACCAGGCCTCGACTTTCCATATATAAGGAGTTTCAACTTGCTTCCCAACGCCATTCAAGGACACAAAAAATTTCAACTAAGGGCATAAAAGCCAAACCCAACAATGGAATTGAGTTCTATCATATCTTGCAAGCATGTTTGGTCAAGGGCGAGCTAGCCATGGTGCCTAAACCCTTGTTCAACACAATTTTAAAGACACAAGTGAATTATGGAATCTTGTCAATTGAATTATGTGATATTGTATTATTCTATTTGATTGTATAGTCATATATAAAGTTAATGTTTAAACACGAAATAATTTTATTTATTGATAGGAGAGGATTGGAACTTAAGGTTATATAATAGAATTTACAATTGATAGTTAAATTGTATAACATTTTTTTATGATCTTTACTAACATTTATTAGAATTGTTGCATGTTTTACATCATTGGAATGACATCTTAGTTGTAACTTAATTGAAATTTTATTATGGTATATATGTGCACTTTGATATGATGTAATATGATTATGGTTCCGTTTCATATGTTGTAATATTAGAAATATAACAAAAATATTAAATATTGCATGAAATAAATAATAAATTTTCATTTTCAATGATTTTTTTTTGCAAAATATGGGTCTTCCAGAAGTTCCAATTGATCCTAAGATCGATCCAAATTATATTGGGTCTAGTTTAGAAATTCAAGACGATGATGATGAGGTAGATGGAGAGGACACCAATGAAGACGACAACGATGATGACATTGATGTCTATCATGATGCTTATGATCATGATAGACATGGTGATGATGATGAGCGATTTTCTAGTAGTAGAAAATGACATTGGTCATATAGACTCCATCATTGATCATTGTTGATAAATTTTTATGATGCCTCTTTTCATGTTTATTATCATATGTATCATTTTAATCTATAGTACCATATTGAGTTGTACCATTTTGACTGTATCATTTTGACTTATATCATTTGGATATGTATTATCTAGGCCTACATTATGTGTAGCTGGTCACGAACCAACAAATTTTTTATTAATAATATAAAAATATTAGTTATAGTTAAAAATTAATTATCTTGTTATTTTATTCCAATGTTGTGGTGTGGTATGTAACTATAAGAAACTTGAAAGAGATATGCTTTGGAAATCTCTATGATGTGAATTTGGGTCTGCATTATGTGTAGTTGGTCATGACCAACAATTTTGTTTATTAATAATATAAAAATGCCAGTTATAATATATATATATATATATATATATATATATATATATATATATATATATATATATATATATATATATATAATGGATGTTTTATATTTTCCCCACGAAGGGTGTTCACACTATGCTAGTATGGATGACTAGACAACCATTATACGTTGTCCTAAACGTCAAGTGACGAGTGCGGTGACATGAAAAGTAGGTAATAATTGAAATGAAAAGTAGGCAATCATTATAATGAAAAGGTGTATGTGTTGGAAATAATACTGAGAGGGGGGGTGGTGAATCAGTATTAGTCAAATCAATAATCTTTTTCTTTTCATACTCAAATTCATATACGCTACTTCAGTGAAGGTAACTCGCGTGTACACGCAACTGTGTTTAAGGCAACCAACGTATATCTAGCAAACTTATTGTTCAGTTAATTCATCATATGTTGATCTTTAATCAGTGCATCAGTACTTCATTAACCATATAAACAGTAGCCATGTGCAGTAATATCAGAACAAACCATCACACATAAGAAACACACATGAACACCAAGATTTAAGGTGGAAACCCAATGCAGGACAAAAACCACCTGCTGCTGTCTTCTTTTTAATATAAGAAAAACCTATTTACAATATTGTACTGGTGCAGACTCATACCAGTATGTAGGCACCCACCTACAGAAGGCTACAACCTTCTCTCGTCCCCTAGCTTCTACTGGAAGGGAGCTACAACCCCTTAGCTCTTATACTAGCCGATCTGTTTACTAGTACGTAGGCACCGGCCTACTGAACGCTCCAACCTTCACTCGTTTTCCAGCTACTATTGGAAGGGAGCTCCAACCCCTCGGCTCTTGTACTAGCCGATATGTCTACCAATACATAGGCGCTGACCTACAGAAGGCTATGACCTTTTCTCTTCCTCCAAGGACCATGTTTCATAAATTTTCAAATTGGATACTCCTGGAACACAACACCATAATATGAAGGCCACGTTTCATCAAATTTTCATACTGGAACCATCATCAACATTGAAGCTCAAAATCAATCACCACTGCACTACAACCATCAAATACATCTGCATTAACCAATCATTGAAACTCAAACATAAATCTCTGAATCATCCATAAATGAATCACTGAAAGCCCATCGTCACTGAAACAAATCACAATCAATCAATCTGAACATTTAGCCTGCTGTCATCAAACTACAGTCACCAAAACATAGAGCAGAACCCAGAATTTTGCAACAACAATCAGATCCACCTATAACTTCAAATATCATATTATATAATGTATACACTACTTAGATGTGTTGAACTAGCGTGTAGACGTGCTTTTATCAAATCCAACCAACGTATATGTCTGTAAATATTAATTCATAATTTAGCAGCTATTCCATACTTCTGTCACACCCAGATCATAGCATTTACAGAACAACACATGCGTCAGTATTCAGATCTAGACTATACATGATCAAACCGTATAATGATAATTCATTTCAAACCATATAATATCCCGATCCATCATTAGATCTTATCCCTCATCAACTGCTAAGGTTCATCCTTGGTTCAGATCAAACAAAGCACCATAAATCGATAACTTGCATACTGGATCTCACACTTCATCAAATATTCAATGCTTGCTTACTTGGCCTAATGATCTTCTCCTCCTTTTATAGTTTTAGGCCTTTCTCAATACCATGGACCAAAACCGTTGAGGACCAATACCTTGGACCAAATACCTAGGGTCAGTACCTCGAACCAAATACCTTGGACCAATACCATGGACCAAATACCTCGGACCAAAAACTTAGTTTTCCAAGATATACGCACTTTTTCTTCTATGAAAGTGCCTGTGTACGTTTTATGCTCCTTTTGTTCAGTTAACTTGTGTGTATACACAGCTTGGTCAAGGTGAACCTACGTATACCTCTCTTTCTTCATTCTTTGTAGCCTGAACTATAATTCTTTGTTGTTGTCATGCTGTAATGTGATCTTTCATCTGAGTGAGTTGCCTTCTGAACTGATTCCTTGAAACTACCCTGCATTTCATCACATCTGTAAACACTACTATCATGCATTCTGTCACATTTGATATCTCTTATGTAGATTCATCTAGTTACCATATACAAGTGAGTTGTTCTGCTACAAGTGGGTTGCCATCAAGTGCAACACATGCATCATAATGCAAACAGTATGGAGAGCACACACAATGACATGAAAAGAAATATCCACATGCTCTTGCATTGAAGGTGATATATGCCTAATTTCCTGAAGGTCATTCACCCTCAACAATTGTATGTTATCCTGGTTCAAATTTAGTGTGGTTGTACATTCTCTTGGTTCAGTAGTTGGGGTTATTTTGTACATTCTCTTGGTTATTTCGTTATGGTTCAACTGTCTCTTCTTGCACATAGCTCCTATGGAGTCCCAAATAAGTCTCTCTTTTCTCCATGTCAAGCTAATACAACAAGACAATCTAAGCCTAGGGGGTCTGGCAGAGCCTTGATGAGAGGTGTTCGGAAGTCACACTGGTTGGAGGTGCTTGGTAGCATGTTTCAAAGGACTGACAATGGCATCCACCATCCCTCCAATCATGGTCAAACTTGAATTATCACATGTCAACCCATGTTTTATAATTAAATGTTTTCTCAGTAAGTGGAATTGCAGAATTGCGGTGTTGTTCATTCTCATGTGTCTGGTGCATCAAGAGGCAGTTGCAACAATATAATGGGAATCAGGTTGAATTCGTCTGAGAATATAGGGTATGGCCAACGTCCCAAGGAGGGTTTTCTGTTTTTATACTTTCAGCAAAAGTCTGGAACTATGAGGACCTTCTGTCTCGATCACTGTGTGTGTAAGAAAACAGGGACATTGAATTGCATGTATTCAGAGGAAGAAAGGAGTTCACAAAGATTTTGGTACTCCAGTCTATGCAATGGTTTTAAGGATCAATTGTGGGATATTTTGCATTTCTCTAGCACTTGCAAGTGTAAGGATGGAGGTTTGTTTCTCTTGTTTGGAGTATTGTGGCTCGCAGTTTGTGGTTGGCGGTTCATGGTGGGTGCTACATTATATCAAATCCTTGGGTTCTGGTTGGAAGTGACAGTTAGGTAGTTCTCTTGAATGAAATATTTGCACAATAGATATTTTTTTTTGCATCTGGTTGTATGTACATTGGAAAGGTGAACATTGTAATGAGGCCTTAACCATCATGCCACCATTGTCTAGTGTCTATTATGGTAGAATATTTTGGTTAGCAGATAACAAATATAACTTTTACAATCTAAAGACATTAAAACTTTGCTACTGGTTCGGTTTCCCAGTGGGTAGACTAGTAGCAGAGCCTGTTACTCTTTTTAATACTCTATTCCAATAATTTAGTAACAAACTTCAAACAAAAAAATGGATGTTGTAGATTTTACTTTGATGGATATTTAATAAGTATAATATGTTGTTGGTTTGTATGGATGTCCATTTCCCTAAAAATTCTTTATAGATGGTATGTTATACAATATGACTTACTCTATAATCATATAATTTATTTAAGAGATATGATATCGTTAACTAATTTAATTAAAATAAAAAATATTAAATTAATAGATGGAAGCTACAAAGGATGTAACATGAGTTGTTAAAATGGAAGTAGAATGTGGCTCTAAAATGGAAGTGAAATTCAATATTAAATTGGAAGTGATACTTGGAGCTATTACTAGCTCTAAATAGGAAGGTAAATAGGTTTCTTAACATGAAGAAAAATTAGAGGCTAATTAAGAAGAAAATATCAACACTAAAAGGAAGCAAACCCTAGACCTAAAAAAAAAGAAAACCCACGCGCTAAACAAGAAGAAAACCTTGAAACTAAAAGGAACAAAACCATGAGGTTGAAAAGGAAGGAATTTTAGAATAAAAGCAAGAAGAAAAAATGGAAGTCAAACTAGAAGCACATCGGAAGCAATCTTTGAAGAAACACTTGGTGTTACCTAAGAACTAAAAAAATAAGCAATTTTGGTAGCAAGCAAAGAATTAATAATGGAAACAATACTAGCCGCAAAAATTGACATTACCTGAGAAGAAAAAACATAAGCAATTTAGGTAGAAAACAAAGAAGTAATAATGGAAGCAATATTAGATTCCAAACTTGGCAATCCTTAAGAAGAAAACAAAGAAGCCATTCAGGTAGCAAACCAAGAAGAAATAATGGAAGCAATATTAGAAGCAACAAAAGATGTTAATTTAGCATCTTAATGAAAAATTCCAACCATGGGACTAGATTCCTCTTTTCAAGAGGACCAATTTTTACTACTGAAGTGCTCAATTTGGACAAGGGAAAGTGTACTTACGAAGAAAAGCCCACATATTCACATTTGAACAAGTCAGCCCTAATAGGAAGTTGGTCACCCTTGGAAGCCTATAAATACAAGTGACCTCAAGCTCATTTGGAAATCACCAAGCATCATCTTCTTCTCTTCTTCATTGATTGGTTCTCACAAGTCTTAGGTTGGGTCGAGGAAAGAGATTCACACAGGTCTGAAATTACAGGGTATGAAGCTTTCACATGTTTTAGAGTTTTTGGTTTCTAGTGGTCACAGGTAATGGTTTTATGGCGTATGAGAAATCAGGAGATAAGCATAGAATGGCTAAAGGCATCATAATTTTATGTTTTTGTAATGTCATTTTAAATGAAGTTACGAGGTGTTGTGGCTCTGAAGTTACGTTATGGTGATGATAAGAGATGTATTGGGCCCTAATAGTGTAGCACATAGGTGATAAATGATGGATGAGTCGGAAGCTCAGTTGTAGAATGCCCCTAATGCCACCACACTCGACCACATCCAGCTCCAAAATGGGGAGATTCAAGCTGTTAAAGGGAGAAAGTGACAAGCGAATTGGCTGGTAATTGTGGAGGAATACAATGGCAAAGGCATGGCCCAATCAAACGCAATCATAAGAATAGACATTGGAGATTTTTTTTTTTCAATCATGACACCTAATATACTCCATGTTTTCTTGATTTTCCATTTTCAAGAAAAGTATCAAGTTTGTTATGCAATCATTAAAAGAGCTAGGTCATTCGCATGTTCATACAGCTTATAGTTCAGACAGCTGCAGCATTTTTTGAGATATTTTGTAACTGTTTTTGAGCCCTCTCTCCCTATAAAAGGGAAGAGGAAACTCGTTAGAAAGGTTCCCAAACTCTGTTCTCATGGTTTTCGAATTTTGTCTGTTCAGTGATTTCGAATAATGTTTTCAGAGAGAGGTTCCAAATTTGGTTCTAATTTCTTGTTCCTGAGATTGTTATTGTTTTTCACATTTTCGCTAGTTTGGGCCTCTGATATGTATTTCATTCTTGAATATCAATGAAGAAGTTTTGGTGATTCCAAGAATTTGGGATATGCAGTATGTGTTCTTCCTATGTATTTCACTTCATGTGTGTTTTTCTTCTTCAGAAATTATGTAATTGTAGGTGTCGGATTCACTCTTAAATCTCAGATTTACCTATGTTATGCGATAACATAAAGTACCTGTGAAATTACAGATTTACCTATGTTATGTGATATAAAATGGTACAAGTGAGATTGCAGATTTACATTTGTAGTGTGATAGAATATAGTACATGTGATGCATTGAGATGAAAGCCTTAAAATGCACTCCATAATTTATGCACTTCATTCCTTTTTATCTTTTCATGATTCTACTAGGATTTGTTGCATAGGATTATGTGTTTATCCAGCCTTCTACACCAGGTTCCTCTATTATATTTATCCTCTCCACCTTTACTGCAATGAAAAAATTTAAGTTGCATTTTTTGTGTGTCGGCCACCAGGCCTTAAATATTTATTCTTGGGAATGATACCTTGTTCATGTGTATATTGAATTTGCCTCTAAGAAAGGAAATTAAACCAACATCTAAATCATTTTACATTCATCTCTTAAGTTGCACTGAATTAACAGGGTATTGCTCATGAATATGTGAAAATGAAGTTGTTCCTTTATTCTTTGGATAAGGATGCTAGGGTTTGGTACAAAACACTACCTCATGGTAGCATATCTTCTCTCAAGAGCTTTCACATAACATATAATTATTTTTACAAAAGATTATATCCACTAGCTTCTCTTTTTAAATATTTTGTGAATATTTTTATGTTGAAAATATTTCTAATACTAATGATGTTGTTGAATATATTTGTCAATCCCAACTCCAAGAAAACATATACTTGCATCAAGTGGCACTGCCCAACAATCAAGAAAATGAAGGAGACATTGTTGAGTTGCAAATAGACCCTCAAAGATTGTATTATGTTGAACTTGATGGTTCTCCTTTATATTATTTGTATGACTTAGATGGGGAGTTGGGTGTTGTAGAACCACAACAATCCCAGTCATGGGAAGCTACTTAAAAAGAGGAAGTTGGTAATGGGGTTAACAAACAGGCTCTAGTTTATGATTTACATCCTTCAGATGGAGAATGAGGTATTATCATATGCCCACGACAACCACAAGAATAAAATGATTCCCAAAAAATAAAGAAAGCCTCTTCCTCTAAGTATACATCAGCAGTTGTCGATTAGTTTTACTCGCTTCTATTTATACCTACCTCTATTTGTGAAGTTCAAGAAGCTAGTAATACATTTTATGAAGATTCTCCAATTTATGATTCATATGATTCAGAGGAGGATGATATTTTTGTAGATTTTCAAATGGATTTGCTTACAAGCAAGTGGGGAGAAGATTACCAACAACAAAGTTTTCAAGAAGAGCCCAAAGTTGAAGAACCAAGCAGTGTCTGTGGTTGCCTTTTGCAGAATGATTCCTGTCTGTAAACTATTCAAGAAAGGGAGGCTGCTGTAAATTTTTCTCATCAGTTCTATGATCCAGTAGCTGAGTATATGGATGGTCAACAACATGTCTCAATTATGGGGTATATATATTAAATGTTTTACATAAAAATTTCACATGGTGCATGCTTATTTTGATTCCTGAATCCCAACAACGCAAAGGCATAAGGTCATGTACTACTTAGATGTTGGGCTGGTATCATTGGAAGGTTGACTTCACTTGGGTGAATTGAGCCATGTCCATAAGTAGGAGTTGTACATAAATAAGCTCACTAGGTGAGCATTCAATTTCCAATTTTAGAAGTTATAGTTCTTCATTCCATTTTTTATGAGGCAAGGACTCCCAACAAATAAAGTTCCAAGGAGATTCTCCAGTTTTACAGATTTAATATATTTTTACTCCATGCCCAATGGTCAAGGCTACTAGTTTGTAGGTTCTCAATGCATTACTTGCAATACATTATCCCCAATTGGAGCCGATGTTGTCACCTATCATACCATCTTATATTTATGTCAAATGGTCCTATTTTTCATCCCTGGTGCAAAGAAAGAAGGTGCATTCTTGGTTGACTAAAGGAAGAGATGAAGTCCAAAAACCAAAGGGAAAGCCAAAAAGGGAGGGGCGAGGACTGAAATCTAAAGGAAGAGTTGAAAATCGCGAGCCGAAATTCAGAAGGGAGCCGAAAAAGGAAGAGATGAAATTCAAAGCCATTTATCAGGACTTCGAGATCTCAGAGGTCAGAGCATAAGGGACCTCGACGATATTTTTAAAAAGCGGACCCGAAATGGAATATCGGAGTAGGTAGTCAGAAGGAAGGCACATCGAAGCCTAAATTTCAGAGGATCGATCATTTCTGAACCTCGGGGATCGGAACCTTATAACTCTTTAAAAAATTGAATTCTGTTATAAGCACCAAAGTGCGATAAGAATAGAAATACAAAGGAAATCATCGCAAAACCAAGGAGCCCAGGGACCCTTTCTCCCAACTCCGAGAAGACGCATGGCAGTAGGTGATTGGCTCCAAGAAGCAAGCATGACATATGACATTCATATGATGTGGTCATATAGTGGACACATGGTAATCAATTTCGGCATTTTGGGGTGGCCTTGTGTGGAAAATTTGGGTGACATGCGTGACCACTCAAGAGGTGCCACATGGAGATGATGACCTCAACACGACATCGCCTCATAGGTCATTTTTTTGGAGGTGGGAGTTATCAGAACTCAAATATAAATGCCAATTTGAAAAAGTTCTAATCCGATGAAGGGTCTTCTGATATATGATCGACACATGGTCATGGGGACCCAAAAGAACCAAGAGTATATGATAGGCCTCAATACCTAGTGTTGTAAAGGCGGAACATGGAAATTTTTTCGGAGGTTGGTTTATCTAAGGTAGGAGGTATCATAACTCTGTTCAATTTATGTTTTGAAAAAGTTACAATCCCCAAGAGCTCTGATGGTGAGAGGCACTTGGTTGCAAGCATTCAAAATAACTAAGGACAGAAGAGAAAATACACTAAGAGATAGGCCCCCAGCAGGATGTTAAAGGTCTTAGCACCTCAACACTAAGCCTACGGTCATGACACCCCGTCCTATAGAGGAGAAATAGTAAGCGGGCTAAGAAAAAAGAAGCTAATGTCATCATAACTTTTTGATTTCGTAATGTTTATTTTAAATAGAGTTACAATGGACGAAGACTCTGATATTGCAACCCCCAAGCGCTATATCGATGGTCACATGCGATGGTTCTATGGCGTATAAGCAATAAGGAGTTATGCATAGAAGGGCTAAAGGCATCGAAATTTCATGCTTTCGTAATGTCATTTTAAATGAAGTTACGAGGTGTTATTGCCCTGAAGTTGCATTATGGTGATGATAAGAGATGTGTTGGGCCTCGATAGTGTAGCATAGAGGTGATAAAGGATGGATGAGTTAGCAGCTCAATTGTATAATGCCCCTAACGCCACCACACTTGACCACGTCCAGCTCCAAAAAAAGGAGATTCAAGTTGTTAAAGGGAGAAAGTGACAAGTGAATTGGTCAGTGACCGTGGAGGAATACAATGGAAAAGGCATGTCCTGATCAGAGGAAATCAAAGGAATCGACATTGGAGATATTTTGCTACGTCCATCATGATACCTCCCATTTTCCATTTTTTGTTAATTTTCCATTTTCAAGAAAAGAATCAAGTTTGTTATGCAATCATTAGGACAGCTAGGTCATTCACATGCTCAGAGAGTTGGTAGTTCAGACATCTAGAGCATTTTTTATATATTTTGTAACTGTTATTCGACCCCTCTCTCCCTATAAAATGGAAGAGGAAAATCATTAGAAAGGTTCCCAAACTCTATTCTCATGGGTTTCGAATTCTTTTTGTTAAGTGATTCCTCATTATGTTTTCAAAGAGAGGTTCTAAGTTTGGTTCTAATTTCTTGTTCCTGAGGTTTTTATTGTTTTGCACATTTTCGCCAGTTTGGTCCTATGATATGTATTTCATTCTTGAAGAGTAATGAAGAAGTTTCTGTGATTCCAAGCATTTGGGATATGAAATATGTGTTCTTCATCTATATTTCACTTCATATGTGTTTTTCTTCTTTAGAAATTACTTAATTGTAGTTTTTGGATTCACTCTTAAATCCCATATTTACCTATGTTATGAGATAGTAGATGGTACCTGTGAAATTACAGATTTACCTATGTTATGTGATAGCAGACGGTACCTATGAGATTGCATATTTACCTATGTTGTGTGATAGCATATAGTACTTGTGATACATTGAGATGAAAGCCTTAAAATTCACTCCATAATTTATGAACTTCATTCCTTTTTTATCTTTTCATGATTCTACTAGGATTTGTTGCATAGGATTATGTGTTTATTCAGGCCTTTGCACCAGGTTCCTCTCTTGTATTTCTCCTCTCCACCTTTACTCCAATGACAAAATTTAAGCTACATTCTGTGTGTGTCGGCCACCAAACGCGAAACATTTATTCTTGGGAATGATACCTTGTTCATGTGTATATTGAATTTGCCTCTAAGAAAGGAAATTAAACCAACATCTGTATCATTTTACATTAATCTCTTGAGATGCATTGAATTATCTTAAAGAGAGACTAATATGTCCTTGGCATTGACCTCTCCTCAACCCAGGGGGTTGTATCTAGGAGCTACTACAATACATTTGATCACATGTTAACTATTAACTTTGTTTCATGCTCAATAAATGTTTGAATCTATAATAGAGATAAGTTTAAGTAAAGAAAATGTTGAACACTTGAATATGCAATTGAGATAAGCTCAAGTAAAAGGAAATGTGATGAGAAATTCAATCCTACCCAAAAAATGTATCAACAATTTTTGGCTTTAGTACCCTAAAACAAACACCCATACAAATAGACTTGAAGAATAAAAAGCAAGAAACATAGGAATGATAAACCCCCAAAGGGATTCATAGATTATAAAATCCCCTATGTTACGTTTACTATACAACTCACCCCTTATATAACCATAAGCGATCGTAAAAATTATGTCAAACTCAATTATTCCATTTTAACCAACCACACAATGGTTCATCCCTATGTTTAATCTCTAACTAACTTTATTTCTTAGATCACAAGTAGGAGTTACTCCAACATTCTCGCACTTAATGAGTACTTGTGATCTTAAGACGCATTCTTCATTTTTGTCTTCCATGCTCACTGCTATGTCTTTATGTACTTGCAAAGACATAAACCATTTCACTCCCCCACATCATGACCAATTATTATCATTAGTATTTTTTGGTTGACCTATAAACATTACACCTTTGAGTTTATGCATAGGCTTACCCTCACAAGTGGCTTTTGTGTACCAATAACAACACATCACATTCTATGGTTTTTGTTGACCACAATCATTGGTGTTTTCAACCACAAACTTTACTTTACAAGGAGGTTTTTACAAAGAGGTTTTAAGAGTCCCATGAACTTTTCAACATAATAGAATTTGGGAGTATACATATCTCATCAAGCTTACATTAACATTGACCTAGGTACATTCAATTCAAATAAGGCTATTAAACATTTTGGGGATGTTTTATTTGCATCTACATTTGCTTTTTATAGATGTTGATTTACATCTTTAGGTATGTTTTCATCTGCATCTACATTTATCTACGTAGCACTACTATTCTCACCTTGATTTCTTTGTTTCTTTGTCCCTTGCATGTTTTCATCTTTTTTTATTCTTTGTTTCATCATATTTCACTTTTCATCTTCTTATGTAGTTTCATCATTCTCTTTGTCATCATCTTCTTTCATCAATGGCCATTAGTTTAGCTAATATATCATCTTCTTTCATCATTCTCTTTTTTGTTGCATCATCATGTCGTTCTTTTTGCTCTTTGTTGTTGCATCATTCTTTTGTCATGGAGTCACCTTCTCTCCTACACAAAAATCATTATTGATGTCCATATAAAAACGAATCCATCTACCAAGATACATGAGTATTATTCATTGTACTGTCTAGTTCTCTAAGAATCCTTTACAGTTACATGATTCATAAAATTAAACTCTCTCTTCAAAATAACTTGGTCCTCACCTTCTAAGATAATCCTAACCTTCTGAAATTAATCGCTCACTTTTCTCCTTAATCGAAGACAACTTCTTTGATCTCATATTAATCTACCATATGAGTACACCTTACACCTTCGTACCTACCCCAATGGTTAATTCCATAAACTGATGTCACATCCCCTATATGCATAAGAGGATACACACTACATGATTACTACATGTGAAATTGTAGCTAAACATGTACATGTCAGATCTAGCTAGAAAACAATGAACAAAAATTACAAGTAAAGGAGAAAGAAAATTGATAGAGAAAAGAATTAATGAATTTTATTCATGCATAAAAAAATAAAATTATGAGAGAATATAATTCCATGAAATATATTATACATGGTTGAACTAATATAGTAGTGAGTCTAGTAATGAATCTAAATAGATGTGAACATGCACTAAATAAAACTAACAACTAGTCCTATTTAACTAGACATGCAATCATTAGTTAACTATCTCACACAAGTGGAGATAGTCCTAGTTAACTAAAGTGTAGTTAAGTGCATGTTATCTCTAATACTCCAACTAAGGCACTACTAGAGAGAAAAAATGAATGGCACTCAACAAGAAGCCATGTAAGGTACCAATTTTATAATGTATCTAAGTAACATAGAACAATTGCAAGAAGAGGAAAGAGGGAAAACGACACAGGAACAAAATCGCCCCTCAAAATACAATACTAGAAAAGAAACACAACTACTAGGTAGTTGTGTCCTTCATCCCAAGTTGGTTTCACAAAAAGTGAAACTTTTGCGCAATGAAAGTTTTCATGAAGATCTCAACAATTTGTTTAGAAGTGGGATAGTAGTGCAAGTCGATGACCCCATCACGTACCAACTCTCATATGTAGTGCATGTGGATCTAGATGGGTTTTGTTCATTGTTGTTGCATTGGATCTCTACAAAACTTTAGTGTGCTTTGATTGTCACTCTAGAACAATGAAATATGATACTAAGCTTAGTGAGTAATTTCTACAACCAAATGGCTTAAATGGCAACGTTTACTGCACCTTTGTATTCAACCTTTGCTAATGATAAAGAAAACATGGATTTGTTTTTACTAGACCAACGAATGGGGCCAAAACCCAAATTGAGAACATATCCTGAAGTGGGATTACAATCAATATTATGTCCATCTTAATCTAAATTAGTGTGGCCATTGAGATCCAAATTACATCTTGTTTCATAATGAATCCCATAGTTGATGGTTCCCTGGACACATATAAGTATGTGCTTGGCATCTTTCCAATGCAACGCATGTTGTTACTGCATGTATTTGGAAACTATGCCTACTACATATGAGCATCCAGATGAGAGTGAGTGTGATAGAGGAGATTTTCGACAATTTGTCTATACATGTGCAACCAACCAATGATGTATCCTTTCCATCCTTAGGATGTACCCCTAATAAGAAAGGTGTAGTTGTTGGCTTACATTCAATGATTTGAAAGAAAACTAAAAGATCACTTGCATACTTAGACTAAGAAATTTTGACCCCGAACCATTCTGGTTGATTTTTAGTCCAAGAAAGAAGTGCAACATACTCATATTTATCATGGAAAACCTGTCATGCAAAGTAGTTTTAACTGTAGTAATGGTTGAGGATGAATTATCTATGGTTAGTAGATCATCTACATAAAGCACTATGAGCAACAAAGAGCCAAATGTTCTTAACAAATAAACATTTGGATCATATTTGGAGTGAATGAAATGTTGAGAGAGTAAATATAAATCCATTTTAGCATACCATTCTCTAGGTGCCTGCTTGAGGCCATAGAAAGACTTCTTGAGTAGGAAAAATAAATATGATTTATTTACATATCCTTATGGTTGATCCATCTAAATTTCCTCTTTGAGATCATAGTGAAAAAATGCATTCTTCACATCCATGTGGAGAACCTCCCACCTTCTTGCTACTGCAATGGAAAGAGTTAATTAAATAGAGTCCATTTTGGCGACTAGAGCAAAGGTTTCATCATTATTGATGCCATGAACCTACTGAAATCCTTTGGCCACCAACTATTCTTTTTATATGCTCAATAAAATCCACTAATTTCTTTGTCCTATAGACTCACTTTCATTTGACAAGCTTACGATCTTAATGAAGTGGGACCAAGTCCCAAGTTTGGTTCTTAATGAGGGAGTTTTACTCCTCATCTGTAGGTGCTTCCAAGAAAGGATTCCCTATAGCTTATCCATAAGTTTGAGGGTTGGATGTTAGAACCATGTAGCAATGCATCATCATAATTAATTTTTTATCTATAAGTGCATGAGGTGCTTCTTCAAATTAAGATCTCGTGGCAGGATCATCCAAGGGATCACTCATGAGGCATCACTTTTGTGTTGAAAGTGGTCAAGAATTAGAATCTTCACATGCATGCTCATGATCTTCTAAATCTGTTTTCGAACTTAGATCTAAAATCTTATCTCAATGATAGGATGCATCATCTATTAGATCTATTATAGGATGAAGCATACAATTTTCTACGTGTAGTTTCTTAGGTAAATGTAGGTGACTTTCATCAAAATAGACATTCCTTTCAACAAAGACATTTTCTGTTGAAATATCTAGCAATTTGTATCCATTTACACAATTTGGATATCCAACAAATATGCACTCTTTTCTTTGAGGCTCCAAAACCTTCCTCTTTTCTGAAGGAATGCAAGCCCATGCATTAGATCCAAAAATACGGAAATGTGTAACTTTTGGTTGCGTGCCACTCCATGCTTCAAAAGGTATTTTTTGTGTAACATATTTGGGAGGAGATATGTTTTGTATATACAAATCATGCTTGATTTCTTTAGCCCACAATTTGGAAGGAAGGGACCTTGGATGCAAGATGCAACTAGCCACCTCTTTCAAGGATCTATTCTTCCTCTCAGCTACCTTGTTTTGTTGTGGAGTGTAAGGAACCATGTGTTGCAACTGTATTCATACTTCATCACAAAAATGTTGGGCATCCTTGCTGACATAATCCTCCCCATTATCTGTATGAAGTCTCTTGATCATCTTTGCATACTTCTTTTCTGCATGCGTTTTGAAAATATTCAAAAATTCAAAAACTTCAAATTTGAGTTTGAGGAAGTACACCCATGTGTATCTCGTGCAATCATGTATGAATGTGAGTGCATATATGGCTTTGCGTATGAAAGGATTTGGAAATGGACCATTTTGAACAAGCTCCAAGGGAGAGGAGGTCCTCAATGTATTCCCCTTCAC
This sequence comes from Pinus tabuliformis, assembly GCA_031772625.1. NCBI lineage: Eukaryota > Viridiplantae > Streptophyta > Pinopsida > Pinales > Pinaceae > Pinus > Pinus tabuliformis. The sequence continues at coordinate 486,534,394 of CM062804.1, read as the reverse complement.
AAAATTTTCTTATAGATGTTTTCCAAGAGCACATCCTTCACAAACTACATTAGAAAACTCTATGGAAAGTAGGCATTTCACCATCCCCTATTTGCTAAGCTATTGCATGTATATGAAGTTTAAGTGTCCAAATGTTTCATGCCAAAGCCTTCTTTTGTCATTTGCATGTGTTAGTAGTAAATGGAATCTGATTAAGGAACAAATTAAAAAAAAGTGCACAGACAAGACTAATGATTTAACTTACCAATTGCAATTTTGGAGTTATCTTGTATGTCATATATGCTCATCAAATATAGGGTGAATTCAACTCTCCTTACAGTGTTGATATGTGTCTTTTGATACACAGAGATATGACTTACTAAAAGCTTTGGAATATGCAAGACATTCTCGAAATTTCCATTTTCAAGATCTACCCTCCCTTGTCCAGTTGTCGCTATTGGAGAATCATCTCCCATTAGAATAGGAGGACCAACATATGGTTTTAAATATGTGAGAGAATCTTTTGTGGTTTCCATGTGATATGAATTTCTAGAATCTATGATCCATGCATCATGATAAGAATGAATAGCAATTAATGCATGTTCATTCCATCTTGTCTCAGGTGCTTTTCCTCCCTACTTCTTCTTGGCACTCTTTGGAATATCGTCACCAAGATTGTTTTATTGAAGATTTTGTGCCATGAGATCAATCTTCTTCATGCATGATGATTCTATATGGTAACCAGGGTTACAATAGTTGCATTTTGATTGCTCCTTCTTTCCCTTCTTTTCTTTCTAGCTAGTAGATTCATTTGGAGGTTTGGGATTGCCTCCCTTGGCTCTATTTCTTTTTCCTTTGCTTTAAATTTGGATTGTTTATTGGATTTCAAGTTGGCATTTCCCCTATTGATTTTTGTAGCTATGGTCAGTCTTCATATTGATATATTGATGTATTTGTTCATGTAAATCATGTTCTTCATGGTCATAAGAAAATCAGTTTTTTGTATTTATCAAAGTGAAAAAAATTAAATTTTTGAATATTGGTTTTGGCTCCCAAGTGTTCAAGTTGGCTCAACTAGTGTTGGCACCCATTCAACCTCATGATTCACTATAAATAGAATTATTTTGTCCTCCTCACAACACACAACTCATCTGAGCATAAATCACTATATTTTTGGGCATACGAAGCAAGTTAAGGAGCAGATCTAAGGTGTAGAAGACTCTTGGAAGATCTAATTATCTTTGTGGCTTATTTCTATTCTAAGATAGATGAAATTTTGGTGATTCATACCTTGAGGAGAAGGCCAAAGTCTGTGGTTTGTATCTGTGATAGAATTCTAAATTCTATGGTTCATAACATGAGCAAGAAAGCCAAATTTTGTGGTTCATATATGTGACAAAGGTTTGATTTTATGTGGTCTCCATTTGTGACAAAAGGGACGAAATTTTTTGAGGTACATCTCTATGAAGAATAGAGTTAAATCTTTTATGCTATCCTTGTGTTTACAATCTAATGAAGGAGGGTTGACTTGGATACATGGTGAATACATTCACTTGTTAGTTTGTCCATAGCTTTGATTATGATATCTCTTGTTGAATTGGTTCTCTAAGGAAAGATTTGCCAAGTTTTTACCCCAAGTGGGTTTTCCAAGGAAATCATTGTGTTGATATTGTGCTATGTGATATCTTCTTTCTTATTCTTGAATGGTTGATCTTCTGAAGTATAGTTGTTTGATGAAGAATTTGTAATTGTTAAAAGGATTGTATATATAATCATCACAAGTAATTATAATTGTTCAGAAATCAGTACATTATTCTATAATTTTAACATGGTATCAGAGGTTCATGAAGGAGGAAAGTTTAAGATCACATCTTGTTGAATCCCTCTCTCTCTCTCTCTCTCAAGGAAGAAAAAACTTATCTCTATGTTGAATATTTCTAAGCAAATGGTTCCCTCTTGCAAAGAAGGAAACAAACTCGAAGGAACATCAAAATTCAAGGCATGGAAGAAGAGGATTGATATTTTCCTAGAAGAACATGGAGTTTTGCAATTTGTCCAAGGTAAAGTACCTCAACCAGATGAAAATGACGTTGCAGGGAAAGCAAGGTTCAGGAAGGGTGAAGTTGAGGCTCAAAGAATTTAATTTGAATCTCTTAAGGATCATTTGATTCCATTTGTTTCAGAATTAGCTACATCAAAGGAAGTTTATGATACTCTTGTTAAATTGATCTCAATTAACAACATCGGTCAAAAGATATCTTTCAAAAATCAACTTTGTGATGAAAAAATGTCAATAGATGAATTTGTGGTCTCCTACTTTATGAGAATTGCTAACATAAGAGATCAACTACAAAGTATTGGTGAATTCATTTCTAAATATGAATTAATCACTACTACACTCAATGGCCTACCATATTTATGGGATTCATTTGCAGTTGACATTTGTGCTAGAAAGGATACTCCAAGCTTTGAAGAATTATGGACCTCTTGCACCCAAGAGGAATCTAGGCTTATTGCTATAGGGAAGATCCAAAGACATGATGAAGGAGAATACCATGCCTTTTCTCTAAGATCTAGAAGGAATAATGATAGAAGGGGGTTTGGCTTTCAAAATATGAATGTAGGTAGAATACCTAAGCCTCAAGGAAAAAGGGACTTGTCTAAAGTCCAATGTTATGGATGTCATAAATTTGGACATTATAGAAACAATTTTCCTGAAGCATCAAAGGACAAGAAGAGAAACGGAAAAAGCCTCAAGGGTTAGCTCAGTTGGTTGAGTTTCCATTGCTAAGTACATTTCCAGTTGGGAGGTCATGGGGTCAAATCTCCTCGATGCCCTTGGAGCTAGGCCCTGCTTGTTTGGCCGGCGAGCAGATCCTTTTGGGTTGATTTGCTTGGATTTTCCTGTGGATGTAGTGGCCACCCAGTGTTCGTGAACCACCTTAGAAGAAGAGAAAGGGAAAACATCATGCATTTACAACAGAAGATGAGGAATACAACAAGAAAGTCAATGATGAAAGCTCTTACATATTTTGTTTAAGATGATGATATATGGCTAATTGATAGTGGTGCATCAAGGCACATGACATGTGAACGTGACCAAATCTCAAGTCTATTGGAAGGAAGTTCATATCACATGGTATAAATTGGAGACAAGAATAACTACCCCATTGAAGGCATTGGATTTGCATCTATTAAGCTAGAATCAAGAGAGAACATTCATCTTAACAACAATTTAGTTTCCATTTCATGTGTAGAAGATAAAGGTGATTGAATAACATTTATTGATGGAAATGTATTTGTATGGCCTAAAGGCTCTAGTATAGAAAATGCTAGAACCATTGGTGTTCATGAAGGAAGGTTGTACAAACTTCTAAATCAACCTCCTCAAGTTTTGACTCATATTAATATCAATCCATGTGAATTATGGCATAGAAGGTATGCCCATCTTCATTACAAAGCTTTTCCTTCATTAAGTCAAATGGTTTCAGGCATGGCCAAGGTGTAGGTAGATCATGAAGGAGTATGTAGGGAGTGTGCTCTTGGAAAGAATGTCAATAAATCATTTCCTAGTAGTGATAGTAGATCCAAATAAATTTTGGATCCAATCCATTTTGATGTGTGTAGTCCCATGCCTATGAAATCTCTTTATGGCTCTCTATATTATGTGACTTTTATTGATGACTACTCTCGAAAGTCATGGATCTATTTCATGAAGATTAAAGATGAAATATTCAGCAAGTTCTAGGAATTCAAGGCCGAGTTCAAGAATGTGTTAGAGAAAATGATCAAAATTTGAGACCTGATAATGGAGGGGAATACACTTCAAGAGGGATTGTTGCATTTTGTAAAGGAGATGGGATTAAGAGGGAGCTAATAGTTCCCTATAATCCACAACAAAATGGAATAGAAAAATGAAAGAACAAGTCTATTGAAGAATCCATCAGAGTTATGTTGTAAGATCAAGACCTTCCCAAGTTCCTATGGGAAGAAGCATCCAAAACAGTTGTATATATTCAAAACAGAAGTCCTCATAGAATTTTAAAAACATGAATCTTGAAGAAGCATTCATTAGTCACAAGCCAAGGATTGATCATCTAAGAATCTTCAGTTTCCCTGTCTGCATTCACATTCCTAAGGACAAAAGAAAAAACTTGACCCTTCAGGAAAGAAGGGAATCTTTGTCAGATACAGTGAATTGTCAAAAGCCTTCAAAATCTACATTCAAGGACAACATCAAATTGAAGTAAGCTAAAATGTCACTTTTGATGAGAATGTTTCCTTCAAGAAGTCCAAAGAAGTCCTCATTGACTTTGATGATAATGAAGAACCTGAGTCTCCTAAAGAATAAAGTCCAAGGAAACCCATCCTTCAGAACCCCCTGTTGATCATCAAGAAGAACTTGAAGGACCAAGTGAACCTGTGGACCCCATTGTTGTTCTTGAGAATAAGAAAATACCAGCATGGCTTAGAACTAATCTTCAAGAAGCAAAAGGGCATGTAGCTTCCTCTGGCATATTTAGAGAAAAACAATGTAAACTTTGAAACAAAACTGTACCGAGTACCCGTTTTTTTGAGGTAGAAAAAAACATCCGATTTTGAAAAGTGTTGATTCAGAATACACATTTTTTTTGGACCATATTTTTGACACTTTAAATTTTGTTATGTATCAAGTATGAACATTTTTTTTAAAATGGTAGTGATTTTCATGTTGATTTTGAAAAGTGTTGATGTAGCTTCAACCCTTTTTTTAGAGGAATTATTTTTGACACTTTAAATTTTCTAATGTATTAAGTGTGGATATATTTTTCTTAAATGTTAGTGTTTTTCATGTGGATTTTGAAAAGCATCAACATTTTTTTTTTTTAAATGCACATAAAATTTTAAGTAATAATAACCAAAAAAAATTGTTAAAAAATGAAAATAAAACATACAATTAAAAAAAACAATAAAAAAACAAAAGAAAAGAAAAACAAAATCCTTAAAAATTAAAATTAAAAACATAAAAAATAAAAAATACAATTAGTTTATATATATATTAAAAAAACATAAAAAATAATAAAAACATTAAAAAGATAATTGAAAAAAACATTAAAACTATTTTATTAAAATTTAAAAAAAACACACACACATTCAAAAAAAAGTTAATTGAAAAAAAAAACATTAAAAAAACACATAAAATCAATAAAAAATAATCATAATTAAATTAAACCAAAATACACACATTTAAAAAATAAAAATAACAAATAAAAGAATTAAAAAATTAAAAAAAAAAAAATAAAATAATTAAATATTAAAATATTAAATATTAAAATTAAATAATAATAATAATAAATTTAAAAATTGTGGCGACTGCAACCAACGCAACGGCCCAGGGCCCATTGGGTTGTTAGGTCGGGCGGGGGGTGGCAGTTGGTCGCCAGCCCCCGGACCCGGCCCAACGGTGCAATGGGCCCAGGGCCGTGGCATGCTGATCACATCCCTCCTCCACCCACCCGCTCCAGCGGCCCAATGGGCCCTGGGCCGTGGGAGGCCGATTGTTGCAACTGCCAGCCCTCGACCTCCCACCCAACATCCCAACGAACCTTGGGAGGTGGCAGGCCGATTCTTGGAATCGACCTGCCATGGCCCAGGGCCCATTGAGCTCTTAGATCATTGGACCGGGGGGTGGATTTTTAATTTTATTTATTTATTTATTATGTTTTCTTAAAAAAATTATTAATATTTAAAAAAAAAAAAAATTGGTTTTTAATTTTATTTTTAAGTTTTTATTATTTTGTATGTTTTTCATTTTTTTTAATTTTATATATATATATATATAGAGAGAGAGAGAGGGGGGGGTTAATTTAAAAAAAATAAAAATAAAAATCTTAAATTATGTTTTTGGACATATATATATAATTTAGTTTTTTTCTTTTACATTTTTTTATGTTCGATCTTTTAAGACATCAACACTTTTTGTTTAGAGGATGTTTTTTGCAAAAAAAATTGTTTTTGTTGGATTTTACTGCCACTTTTAAAAAAATATTGAAAATTTACGCAAAAAAACGTTATTCCAGCATCAACATTTTTTGTTTTCAAGTTGTTTTTCATGTTTTTTTGGGGTTTTTTTGCTAGAGTTCTCGTTTTGAGTTTACAATTCTCGTTTCATAGTTTACATTGTTGAACGCAAGAAGTTAAAGAAGTAATCCAGGGATGCATCTATGATGACTAAGCGCATCAATTTTGAACCTTCTACTTATGAAGAAGTAGAGAGACAACACGCTTAGAAGGACACGATGATGGAAGAGTATCAATCAATTATGAAGAATGGTATGGTAGATTATACCAAGGCCCAAAGGAAAGTCAGTATATGAACAAGCCTCCATGGCTATATGATACAAAGAAACGAAGGAATTATGGAAACGATCCTATATGGCTATATGGAAACAAAGGAATTATGTGGAATTATGTCAGAAATTATGATGTAATCATCTTATTTTATTATTTCCACTATTATTTTATAATTTCTTAGGAGGCCAATTTTAGACCTCAAAATTCCACATAATTCCTTTGTTTCCATGGTTATATGATACAAGCCTCTACTTCTGCGTTGAAGTAGAACCTTTGGCTTCCATTTGAAATAGTTATATGGCATGAGAATTGTGGAAGGTGGAAACTCTATTCTTTCCAACAACGCCAATCTTCAATACTTGCAAATAGATTGTTTATGATCCGTCTTCCTAGCTCCCATGGACTCTGATACCATCTGAAATTGTAGCTAAACCTACACAGATTGGAGCTAACTAGAAAACAATGAACAAAATTTGCAAAGAAAGAAGAAAGAATCTAGCTAGAAAACAATGAACAAAACTTGCAAGGAAAGAAGAAAGAAAATTAATAGAGAAAAGAATTAATGAATTATATTCCTACACAAAAAAAAAAAAAAATTATGAAATAATACAATTCCATGAAATATATTCTACATGGTTGAACTAATATACTAGTGAATCTAGAGAGATGTGAACATGCACTAAATAAAACTGACACTTGGTCCTAGTTAATTGGTCATCTAGTCATCAATTAACTACCTCATGCAAGTAGAGATAGTCCTAGTTAACTCAAGTGCAATTAAATGTATGTTATCTCCAATACTACATGTAAAGCTTGATTTGACAATGCTTATAAAACATGAGGGGAAAAACAACTTGTCTATGCTTAAACTTTTACAGGACCAAAACACTTTTTGGGTTGTTGGGTACAACTAAACATGCACCCCTTTACAAAGAACATCGTTTCAAATGAGGTACAAAAAATATGCAAAATGTTTCTCTAACTCACAAATGTGACCATTACTCCATGATACTATTTAACAAATTACAAATGCATTATATATGATCATTTACATATCATGACCATACATATTTTTTTGTTGTCAATTAAAGTCTTCCTTCTCACATTTGAAATGAATAATTGATGCACATCCACTTACCTTTGAATTTTATCATCATTTTTCACTCTAAGCTTAATTAATTTCAATTAAATCATTTATTCTATGTGAGGATGAAAGAAAATAATGACCACGCATCTACATTTTTTTTTTTTTAACTTCACTAATAAAACATTAGAACTCCATCAATAATTACTTGTTTTCACTTGTTTTTAAAAAATGCAAGATATATCAAACTAATTTTGCCACCCATAAGTGGTTCCACCCACACATTGCCAATGGGATTTCTCGTTACTTGTGGAAATAATATCAAAAATAAAGAAAATGTACTCACTTCCCTAGTAATTTCATAATTTCCAAAATGTCTTTGTCCACTTTCACTTAAATTTTAGAAACCCTTGTACAAAATCAAAAACCCCCCAAATCTTTTTGATTATTTTCACTCTCATCAACCCATTAGCTTTAAATTCAAACACAAATATGAAAAACAACTTGAGTGGACCTAATGGTTAAGAGCATGTGTTTCCTCCTAAGAGGTCACAAGTTGAAAACCAGAGGGGGGTAGAGTATGTATGCCTTCGTAGAATAGCAATGAAATCACTGAGTGGAGGTGGATCCCTTGTCCCACAAACAAGGGGGTCTCATACACCAATTTGGTGTCTGTGCGGAGGTGGGTCCCTTGTCCCACAAATAAGGGGGTCTCGTCCCTTGTCCCACAAACAAGGGGGTCTCATACACCAATGTGGTCTCTGCACGGAGGTGGGTCCTTTGTCCTCCCACAAACAAGGGGGTCTCATACACCAATGTGGTGTCTGCGCAAAGATGGATCCCTTGTCCCACAAAGAAGGGGATCTCATATACCAATGTGGTGTCTGCGCAGAGATGTGTCCCTTGTCCCACAAACAAGAAGGTCTCATACATCAATGTGGTGTCTGCGCAGAGGTGGGTCCCTTGTCCCACAAACAAAAAGGCCTTATACACTAATGTGATATCTAGCTTGGCTTTAACCTTAAAATTAAATAATAATAATAATAATAATAATATCCCACTATTTCAAAACCTTGCTTCCCTCTATTTTTTACTACACATTTTCCAATAAACCAATCCTAAATCACTGAAAATATTTATGCAATTTTACTTTTTGAAATTTTATTTTTACCACCATTTTATTGGTGACATATTTTCCTCCTCTTCAAAACTTTGTAGATATGCCTTCCAACCTAAGTGATTCAAACTGGGCTTCACAAATATTAAAATATTAAATAAAATTCCAATATCGACTGTCAATGTTCGTACAATGACAATGCTCTGCTCTCTGCACCGGTTCTCCTGGCAGCTCTCAGCAACCAACTTGTTCTCCCAAATCTAGCACATACTGTAGTTGTTCCTTCGTCAAATCCTCTCCATGGCAATAAGCAAGCATGCGATTAATGTCTCTCTGATCACAAGAAGCTTTCAGACTCTTTTAATAGTTTCCTCTTCTCATTACCATGGCTATGATACTAATTATTGGTTTTAATAGCTTCTTCTTCTCATTACCATGGCTCTGATAATAATTATTGGTTTTATTCACTTGAAACAAACACACATATAAATAGATTACTAGGGCTCTGATATTAATTATTGGTTTTAATCACTTGAAATAAACATATATAAATAGATTTGAACAGTCAAAAACAAAAGACACAGAAATGATAGACTTTCAAAGGGGAAATTCATTAGATTATAATATGCTCATTTATGCATAACTTGCATAAATTTATTAGAGGTCACAGGTTCAAAACCAGAAGGGTAGAGAATGTATGCCTTTGTAAATTTAGTAGTCAAATTATTGCGCGAGATAGGTCCCTTGTCTCACACAAACAAGAAAGTCCTACACATCAATGTAGTGTCTGACTTGATGGTGATCTTAAAATTAGATAATAATAATAATAATAACCATAAACAATTCATGTTAAACTCAATTATTCAGTTTTAACTAACCACCACCATTCATCTTTATTGTAAAAATCACTCCCACAACGGTTTATCCCTATATCCCTATAGTAAAAATTACTCCAAGGAATAAATTTTATACCCAACCACAACTTATCAATTATTATGTAAACATAACAATTGGAAACTCTTTAGTAATCAAATCTTCAGAAGATAGAACAGTCTGACAATAATAACATTCACACATTTTCCAATCTACAATGGAGTAACAGTAATCCATCAATATAGTTGTACTTGCAACGCCAAGACAGGGGTCTGATTTTATATATATATATATATATAAAAGAAGACACAGTCGTTGCTAATGTACACTCCAATTCCTACTGCACAATACATGGCCTAATGGTTTTTCCTTTCGAATTCAACCTCCGTGATACCCTGATTTCCGGTTTAAATAATCAATTTGGCTTGTGGTTTCTTTGACGTTTTCCAAAATTATGACCTTGATGAAGCCAAACTAGGTTTTTTCGCTCCTACCGTTCTCATCCCTTGTGTATTGTGCTTTAATGGTGTTCTCCACTATCTCATGTTTGCTTCCCCGCACAGAGTCAGTTTGATTAGTGGATCCATTATTGTATTGTGATTTAATGGTATTCCCCACTGTTTCATGTTTGCTTCAACTCAGAGAGTCAGTCTGATTAGTGGAGTTCATTAACCATGTTAACTAATTATAATTATCATTTATTGTAATTTTGTTACTATTTTTTTAATCGGAGGAATGGATGATTGGGATCTCTCGTATTAGTGTCGCATTAGTGTGATAGGGGTAAATTAGCTGGATTTGAATTTGAAATCTCAAAGTATATGGTTGGAATCATAATTGTGATATGGAGTAAATTAAGTGGATTTCATCTTGAAATCTCACAATACATGTTGGAATCATAATTGTTGTTAGACCAAAATCCGGAGGCCATAAGCATTAGTCTCCGCTATATTTGCCAGAGTGATGATCCATTAGAAGTTGTTAGTCTATGTAGTGAGACACATGGGGAGGGTTGAACCCAATATCCAACAATCTCGGGAGCGTTAAACCCAATGTCCAACAATCTCCCCCAGGGCAAGCAGAGTGAGCTTCAAACTCCATGTCGCTCTAATACCACTTGTTCGAATTACAATTGTTGTTAGACCAAAACCTACAAACTACAGGTATTAGTCTCCACTACATTTACTAGAACTAGGATCCACCAGAAGCTATTAGTCCATGTTGCCAGAAGCCAAACACATAAAAAGAACTAAATCCAATATCCAACATACAAAACACTTCAAATGTTCAGAAAAAACTTGATTTGATTACTTCTCTGAAAATAATTACAAAATTACATTTTTCATATATTTTTTAAACATTTTCAGTTAACTATCTTTCTTTAGAATATTACCAATAAGTTCATATACAAAACTTGTTCTTTTTCAACATTATCAGATCTAATACATGAAGAAAAAGTTTCACCTATCCATGCATATCATTTCATCACTGAAAATATGATTTTAAGGTTATTAGCTTTAACCTGAAACAAAAACTGCTCTTGCTACATTAATTCATGAAAAAGAAAGTGTTAACAAAACTAATAATCATAACCTACTCAAAAGATTATTAGTTATACCAACTCAAAGGTTATTAGTTCTCCACTTCTGTTCGGATGCTTGGCTCCCCTTCCCGACAATTCCAAGCTCAATCACCATTTTCTGGGTACTCCTTTCATATCAATGGCGGGTTTATCTATCCGTTACAGGAGATGTGACGTCTCCCCCTGAAAGCCACGAGCTCCATGTTTTGTGGATTGAATTCCCCCTATTCAGCCCATGAATTGGGCTTTATCTAATATGATCGGCATAGCCTCCCACAATGTCAAGTCAGGCTCCTCACGCTACCTGCCATAACTATAATTTCGCCCATTACAGCAATACTGATGCTCCCAAGCCGTATGTTATTTCACTTTTTGACTGCTCTGGTGAGCAATGGGCCCATTGTTTCCAGTAGTACGTGCATTTGGCCTGGCGAGTGTTGGGAACCCAGTGTAGACTATGGAATAATTAAATGGCCTCAGCGTCACCGAAATTTGGGGAGGGAAAAAATTGTAGATTCTGAGCTATATCTATATTTAAATTGTAGATCATATTTGGGATGGCTAGATTTTTGTCCATAAGTTTGGAATGTGTGACATTACAGAATGACTCAACCGTCACTAAGACTCTTTTGTTTTCGAGCACGTGATATGTTTTGTTTTTCGAGCATGTGACTTTTATATCACAGAGTGTAATAGTACACCCCATCACCAGTGTTAGACCCCTTGTTTATGGGACAAGGGACCCCTTGTTTTTCGAGCATGTGACTTTTATATCACAGAGTGTAACAGTGCACCCCATCACCAGTATTAAACTTTTTTGTTTATGGGACAAGGGACCACTTCCGCACAGCCATTTCACTGCTAAGTGAAGGCATACATACTCTACCCCTCTGGTTTTGAATTTGTGACCTCTTAAAAAAAAACACGTGATTTTAACCATTAAACATACTCAATCACAATGAAATTACACTTTCTAACTTTTTGACATGACAAAACAGTTCCAAAAACATATTTTGACTTATTTCTTGGTTAGGGTTTCATCAGGGAATGGTCCTTTGCTTAGCAAAATGCCTTTTCTACATCTTTTTTCTTCTCTGGTTCGTCAGTAGAAAGATGCCTTTTGCTGGCAGCATAATGTTTTCTACTACCTTTTCCTTTCACTGAGCGTACCTTTCCTTTGCTGTCGAGCACCGGTTCCGAGCTACGTTGACACTCTGGGGCTTTCGAATATAATATGACAATGGACGCTCCTAACTTCTCAATAAACCCTTCTTGTTTCTGATTCACTTTCATACATAACTGTTCCTACTATCCATAAAGTGCATTTTTAATAAAACAAATTCCTCACATTTAGCTTTTGATCAGAGGTCGAGCCTACCTCTTTGGTCAACGTAGTGCTAAAATAAATTCCTTATGTTGTGGCTTTTGCTCAGAGGTTGAGCCGTCTCTGTATTCAACGTCTTGCTGAAACAAATATTTTGGATTTTAGTTTAGGTTGAGTTTTTACTCGCTGTTTTTTAATTTTTATATGTGGAAGTAATTTGTTTTAAAAGGTATTTTTAGCTTTGTAGAGGTTAAAATTTATTTTTTATTTTTTATTTTTTTCTGCTTATTTTGTGTAATTACTTTTTTTATCATAATTTGGTTGTTACACTGATAATGGGGACAATTATCATTGGCTACGTTCCACCAATTTAAGTTGTTTTACCAATATTACTCAAGGAAAACCACACCACCTGGAATTATTTGTGGTTCTTGAAAGGACATATTCACTCCTCCGAGAGACCTCTAACTCTTGGACAATTAACATGTTTCCTTATTTTAAAGAAAAACAACCTAAGTAGAAGCACTTTTAAGACATAGTCAAGGTCCAAAATACTTCATAATGCATTTCATGTCTTATAATATATTTTTTAATAATAATATATATTATTAAAAAATATAATAGAAATTAATTAAATTATTATATATTTTTGAATAATAATATATTTTATTAAAAAATATAATAGAAATTATTATTATTATTATTATAAAAAACAATATATGAATTAAACCATTTTTTTCTGGGGATTCCACTCAAAAATCCTCCTAAAACTAGAAAAAGTTGCACAAGACTACTCTCATATACCTTTCAAAAAAAATAACAAGATTCTTAATTTGAGAGATTCACTCTTGTTTTATTGTGTCACATGCTTCAGTCTCATATAGTAGAAATGTGATGTTGTAATGCAATGCATTGTAAACATTTTGACTCAATCAAAATAAAATAAAAATAAATATGTGTTAAAAAATAACTTCAAGCTAAAATAATAAAAATAAAAATTTAGTCAAATATTCTTAATCTCTAAATGAGCTTTGTTACAATACCAATACCAAATGCCCAAAAAAACTATAATTCATATGGCTTTTTTTTAATTAATTAATTTAATTAAAATGAAAGGGCATAATTACTTTTGAGATAAATCTCAATTTTTTATTTGGAACCACTATTAAAAATTTTTTAAAATATTCAACCGAGGTTAAATCCTTAACATCTACTTATTAATTATTGATATCTAAATTAAAAGTGTGGAAGTCATATTCCAAAATAAACATACCTACTAGCTCAATGAAATGACTGGTAATTGTTTATAAGCATCAATCAATAATAAGCAAAGCATTGACTTTCATAATACATCTCATATTGTAAAAAATAAAAAACTTTATAAAATAGACTAAATTATTATATATATATTTTGAATAAAGACTAATTCTATTGAGATAAGAAAAGTATTGTACAATCAAGCTTGCATGCAAGCGAAGCAGAGAAACATGGGAGCCGAAGGAGATAAGCTATCTACCTCGCTCCTTAGAGACAAACAAGGAAAGGGCCATGGAGAACACGAGAATACAAAAAGCTAGAACTGAGCAGAGAAATCTACCCCGAGAGGGCAGTTACTACCACACGACATTTTTTGCCTTTTGTCTTGCTTACTTTGACCCATCCAGTGGAGTTTGGCTGAGTCATAACAAGTTGTAGACTATTCTGCTCAGGCGGCGGAATATCCTTATCAGAGTCTGAGGATGAAGATAAATGAGAACGTTTCTGAGAGAACTGAGGGGCAGAGGGGATTGCCGGACCGACCGAGGGAGCGTGCAGCGGAGACTCATCATTTTGCCCATCTGCATCAATTTCCTCCTCATCCGAGCTAGAGGAATCTGTATCGTCCATAGGAGGGGGAGGCACACAGGGATTCCAGCTCTTGGATTTGGGTTTGCGATTCAGATTCTTCTTTTTGTCGAGGAACTGGGTACATGTGCTCTGGAGGTGCCCCGTTTGATGACAATGGCAGCAGCGAAAGGCTGTATTCTCATAATCCAAGGTTTGAGTCCAGTGGAAATCTCCAATCTTGAGATTAATCTGATCCAGCAATCCTTTGCTGATATCTATTTCTGCACAAATTCTACCGTAGGTGTATAGTCCATTTTCCCTTCTTGAAGAATCTATAGCCAGGTAGTGTCCTAAAGTGTCTCCAATGGCTAAGAAGACAACGATATGCCATAGATGTGCCGAAAGATTCGGGAGCCTGACCCAAATGGGAAGCTTGGTGATGACAGCTGTAGAAGGGTCGAAGTCTGGAAACCAAGGGGTGAGAAAAAGCCCAGCCGAACCCCAGAACCAAGGGCCTCCCGTTAAGGCCTTCTGGTAATCTTCATCTAAGTCAAAAACCACAATGAAGAATCCTTTTGAACATAAGCAGATCTTACTTTTTTTTGTCCAATTGGAATGGATCCATTGGTATAGATCTGATGTGCGAGGCCAGAGCCCATTAAATCTGCATATGAGAGCAGATTCTGAAAATGTCTAGTAGCTATCGTCAATCTCAGGATGAGAGAGATTGATGGAAGGAATTTCCTTTGATTTGTCTACCAAAAAAGGCTTTGAAGCCCAGAAGGTTGAGCTGCTTTGGAAGAGGACTGTGGTTGGGCAACGTCTTTACGGATTGCATCTTTATAAGAGAAAGAAGGGGCAGAGGAGGTCTGCCCAAAGGAACCACCTCTTAAACGAAAGGATGCCACAATAGAAGCGTCCTTATGAATGTTGTAAGAGGAGAGAGGAAGGGGGTTCATAAGTTGCTTACCCTTATATAGCAATCTAAGGTAAGAGGAGGGGATCCCCAGCTGGCAATCAAGTTTTTGCAGAAGATCCTGCACGAGATCTGTTGCGTGTACCCATTGCATCATCGTCTTGCCTGAGAGTTTGACTTGGATCTGAAATGCATGTGTTTCTTCAGGCAGATCTGGCTGGTTCAAGAGAGGAAGAGGCTTCTTCATTCCTCCTGTCGCTGGCATAGATTTCCGGGCAGCCTTGGTTGCAAGCTGCTTCCTCGGCTCCTTCCCGCCTGTGGACTTACGGGCAGTCTGGAGATTGTTAGCCTTGATGTGCTCCCAGATCTTTTTAAGGGCTTCTGTCTGGCTAACCTCAGAGACACCGAGGAACTTCTGCATTGCAGTTGAAACGGGCACTGGCGTCGTAAGCCCACTCCGCTTCACCACCTGCGTAACTCCTTCTGTTGTTGCCGCAGATGTCACTGCTTCTTTCGCTGCGGCCATGGCAGTGCGTCTCGGCTTCTGAGCTTTGGCAACCGCCATTGCCAGCTTGCTTCCTCTGTAAAACTTCGCCATCTTAGGGTTTCCCGTCTAAACGCAAAACAACAAACATATGCCAAGGACTAAATTATTATTATTATTATTATTATTAAGTTAAACATATATACATTTCAAATAGAACAAGATTCTTATTCATGGAGATTTATTCCGCTTTACCATGAAGATTCTTAATATGTAAATAGGCTTTGTTACAATACCATGGGCCAATACCATGGCTTATCAATATCACATGCCCAAAAAATCCATAACTGATCTTAAGGTTTAATGATTTTTGGTTGTAGTTGGTTGATCTCCATAAGTGGATCTTTGTTTCATGGAAACCTCTCATTTTTTTGATGTTGTCTTCGATAATATTGAGGATAAGAATACTATTTGGGATTCAGGGCATTGGTTTTGAGGTAGTGTCGGTCCCTCCATGGAGCCTTGGTCCCTTTATTTTGATATGGTTACAACTTTAATCTCGATGGCTCCACTTTGGGTAAGGCTCTCGAACCTTCCCCCGCATCATTGAAGTCTCCCTTCGTTAACTTTTATTGGAAATGCAATAGGGAAATTTTATTGCAGTAGTTCATAAAATGAACATTTCCTCGAGACCTATACTCGTATATGTGTGGAGATGGATTTTAATAGAGGTTTTCCTGCCAAAATAAACCTAATGGCTCTAGATTATGTATGGGTTTAGAATCTTGACTATGAAAATGTTTCATTCCGATGTTGAAAGTATTATGAAATAGGGCATGTAATCAAGAATTTCCCTAAGCGATTGCAAAATAATAGAGTCCAAAAAAATAGCAAGAGGCCCAAATGGTGGGAAGGTGCTCAGATAGAGCACTATACTGTATACAAAGAAGAAGACACTTAGGACAAGGAGGAAGCAAAAGAAAATCATGAAGAAGTGCAAGTCAAATAGGAACCACCGAATGAACCACAGGGTAGTAAGAAAGAAAATCATGTCACAAAAAAGATACACTGAATTCAAAAACAAACAATGACAAAGCCCAACAAACCCTTGTGAATTCTAGATCTTGCACTGATCTTATCCAGGTGGATATTGGTGGCCACCTGCCTATTCCACTTGGACCCCCAACAAGAAGCTACACTTCTTCCTACTACAACTTATATTTGCAATTTCGGCCTACTTGTAACTACAAAAACCCTACACTTTCAAACGTGAGAGAGAGAGATAGCCCAAAAACAAGTATTATTCTTCTTTTAGAACTTCGCTCTTCTTTTCTTCTTGCTTCCCATATCTAGATTCAACTTTTTCCTTGAGATCGAACTTCTTGGTGAGTAAGTGACAAATGCGGTTGAACTGCTTCTTTATATAGCTTTTCTAAGGGGTCAAATTCCTTCCTTTAGGACAAATTTTACTTTTGGAGTTTTTGGGACTTTCTATACTTAAAAATAATTATTTTTCCAATTATATTTTGCCCGAAAGGGTCTTATAAACATGATGTTGACTCCTTTGACTCATGACAATAAATCCTAAGGCCTATAAACCCTAGAAGCATGAAAACATACTTTTACCTAGAATACCATCAATAAGAACAATGAAACCCATACTTTAATAATAATAACTTTTTCTTTTCTTATTTTGTTTATTACATAGGATACATATGAAATGGGTACAACAATAATTATGAAGATTGAAACTAGTTACATTTTGAACACTCCCTCTTAACTAGGAAGGTATTCATAATTGCACAACTAGAACAACATCATTCTCAAATAGAAGAGTTATCATAAGAAGAGTCGGATTGATAAATCAATTGTAAGCATCATCATTATAACTAGCATATTCTTTGAGGCCTAACTAGACAAGCTCTACTTCATTCAAGAGCATTTTGCTAGGAGGCTTTATGTGTGATACCACACTACCTCTACAAAGCACATACCCCATCCAAATGTTCACAAGGTATGTCCTTTTAGGAATATTATTATCTTGGATCTCCAATCCTTGAGCCCTCAAAGAATATCAGTCCTCTTCGACCACTCTCTTGGATACATGTCCTATCCTCAAATAGTGTCAGTACCTTTCCTTTCTTTGATTTTATATCCTCAAGGAAACCACAGATGCTTATCCAATCCTCCACCATTCTCTTTTCATCATCAGAAGAAGAGAATGCACATGTGATGTCCAACATCACTCCCTCTCAACCAGAGAGGATATCTTTATTCCCTCTTGCCCAAGGAATATATCTTTGCTCCTATTTTAAGGAGACACCTTTGCTCCTTCTCAAAACCAGAGAATATTCCAGACTTCCTTTCTATTTGGGAAGTCAACACCACAAGCCTTATAGCTTGTCTTCATAGAGTATCAACCACCAATTCTCTATGACTGCATGTCTCCATCTTTTCTCTGCATCTAATTGTATTGAGCTTGCCTCCCTTTGAGGTATCATGGAACCATCTTAACTCTTCAATCTTGTGATAGGATCCAGGTCATTTTTATTGCTAATCACTTTCATCTTCGGCATCATATTGCATTGAGCCTTCCCAAACTTCAAGTTGATCGCAACTTCCTCATGAAAGTGATCTCCTTTGACCTTCATGTTATCTTCTTGTACTACTACCTTTCAATCCCAAGATGGACACATCTTGACTTCACAGTTGCCAAGCACCAAATATTGAGCTTTCCTCAACATTCTTCATACATTTTACATTTATACAGTTGAACTTGCCACAACTGTCATCATGTATTCCTAGAACATTCTTCTAGGTAGAAAAAATAATATGTTAACCAAATAACCAACAATAATAAAAATATACTTACCTCATCCATATGACCTTATCATCTAATCAACATCCTAATTGTCCATCTCCACACATATCTTCCTTCATGCATCAAAGTGCCCAAGGATCGAACTTGATTACCAAGTTACAACATTTTAGTTATGGAGATTATACTAGATGTTTAATCATTATTTCACATATTCTAGAGAAAGTCTTAATCTTTTATACATCCTTAAGTAATTCAAATCCTTCCTTTTAAACATCATAAAATCATACTAAGCAGGTTACAAGATTATACGCGGATGAATATTAACTAAGATTCACTTCCAATATGTATCCTTATGCTTCTTATTCCATCATCTAGCTATATGTCTCATAATGATCCTAAATCCTAGCCCATTGCATTCCTTCATCCCTTTAATAGTATTGTTTCCACATTACATAGAATGTATACTATCCTTGTCATAATGCTTCTTTCAAGAACCTTCCAAAATGATGGTTCTTACAGGATCATGATGATCCATATAAGAAAAATGATTGCCTCTAACATAATGTCAGATCATGCCTGGGTGAACAATATGTAAAATGGTCTATCTATCTACTCTTAAAGACTAGATGATTTCTACAAGGCAACTTAACCAAATAGACTCCACATACACTACTACCACATGCTTCTCTCTATGATATTATGCACAATCAAGATTCCTTTTAAAGTAAACAACAATGCATTTTATCCTAAAAGAAAGATTAATCCTCATAAATAATTTGACAAATAGTGTGCGTTCTTCAATAGTAAAGATCTTTCACATCTTCTTTCTTCAGCTTTTTCTCAGGTTCTCTTATTTCCTCAGCTAAGTGAACCTTGCTTCTTTCCTTTATATTATTGTTATGTTGGCTTGGAAAATCCCTCTTAAAGTGTCTATATTCATTGAACTTAAGGCATTGAACCCTGGACATATCTTTCTTCTTGGATTTACCGAACCTTCCTTTCTTCATCTTCTTGACTTGAGCTAGAAAGGCTTGATATTATTCATATGATCCAATGTCATCTTTTACCTTGATTCTAGATTCTTCCAAAATTCATTGAGCCCACAAATCATCAAAGGGAGTTGAATCTTTCTTAGAGTATATGGTTGTTTCAAAGATGCTCCATTCTTGTGGCAACGCATTTAATACATAGATGGTCATTTCTGAATCAAAAATCATTGCTCCAAGCCCCTGTAAGTGATCTCTTAATTGAGAGATATTCATTATAAAGGATTCCATTTCCTCATCCTTTGATTTATTCATTTTGTATAGTTTATTCCACAAAGACATATTTTTTCTTGATGTACATACAAAGTACAATTTCACTAGCTTGTCATACATAGCCTTGGAAGTATTCAAATTTGCAACAAATGGAACATGAGGATATTTAATGAATTCAACTATGATCCTTTGTGCCCTTACTTCCTATTTCTTGTACTTTTCTAGTTCACAATTCCTGTCTTTTCTAGGTTCGGTAATTTCCCTAGTTACATATTCCATTACCTCATGTTCTATAAGTGTTAGGTCAATCATTTTCCTCCATGCTAGGTAATTTAATGGTCCAACAAGCTTATTTCTCTCTTTGCAAAAATAACCCATATGACATGTAGATTCAAACATAGAGTAATAATATGATACTTACTTGATAACCAATATTCTCTTCTTCCTTGATGATGTCTTCAAACTTTCTTGATGCCCTCAAGATCTTTGAAAAAAATTCAATAATGTCCTTAAAATATATTTCCTAGGATTCCTCCAACAATAGCTTTCAAGGGTGATGAATGATACCAATATCCTTTTGATGCGTCCTTCTTTCAATGAGCATTTAGATAGATCCCCTTCTCTCAAGAAACAACCTGTCTTGTAGTCTTCCTCTCAAGCCTTCCTTTGATGAGATATTGATGCAATATTGATCTTATTTAATGTAGAAATCCTCATTCTAGATTAATAGTTTTTCTACTTATTTTCTTCCACAAATGACTCTCGTTGACAAGCAAGCCCTTCTTTGTGTCCGCAATATGGTCCTTTAGTTGTTTTCTTTTTCACCTTAGCTATGATATTATGTTGGAAAATTCTAGGTGGCATCTATTAATTCCAATTTTCCTTAACCTTAATATTTGCTTGTGAACTTAGTTAGTCTTCTTGTGTTCTTTATTTAGATATTTTCATCAAACAAATATCGAGAACAAAAACAACAACAATAGAGGACATATAAATTAGGTTCTCATCCACGGAAAAATCCATCCAAGGGGAAAACCTAGAAAAACTCTTCTCTTTTTATAGACCTGCTTCTAATGAGACAACAAATATCCAATCCTAGACCATGTCCTCCTCCAAGTACCAACTCATCCCTTCCAACAAATCCTTCTCTAATCTAGCACCAACTAGCTTCAAACTACAACTTCGACCTATAGCTTCAGCCCTGTAGAAACTATAATCTAGATTCCTCTTGAGTCCTTTCCTTGAGCAAGACAGGTCATCCTAAGGTCAACGAGGTCAAGATAAAATATTCTTCCTTCCAACAACAAGAAGTTTCACTTCATCCTACTTCAACTCATATATGAAATTTTTGCCTCCTTGTATTTGTAGAAACCCTATACTTTCACACATGTGAGAGAGAGATAGCCCAAAAACAAGTCTTCTTCTTCTTCTTCTAGACCTTCGCTCTTCTTGTCTTCTTCTTCTTCTTCTAGACCTTCGCTCTTCTTGTCTTCTTTCTTCCCAGCTATAGATCAAACTTTCCCTTGAGATCGAACTTCTTAGTGAGTGAGTGACAAATGAGGTCAAATTGCACCTCTATATAGCCTTCTAAGCGGTTGCATTCCCTCCTTTATGTAAACTTGAAGCTGCTAGGGCCGACTTGTACTTTTGGAGTTTCAGGACTTTCTAGACTCAAAATTAGTTCTTTTTCCAGTTACATTTTTCTCGAAAGGGTCTTATAAACATGATGTTGACTCCTTTGACTCGTGACAATAAATACTAGGACCTAACAAACCGCAGAAGAATTAAGGACATGTTGTTACCTAGAAGACCATCAATAAGAAGCATGAAACCCATGGTTTAATAATAATAACCTTTTTTTTCTTCTTTTGTTTGTTACATAGGATACATATTGAAATGAGAACAACAACAATCATGAAGACCGAAACTAGTTACATTTTTAACAAAGCTTTTAAAGATAGCTTTGATGGAAGAATAACTAATATTAGCACACTTGTGTTTTAAGCCTCTGGATAGTCAATCTCCCAAGCGATAAAGCTTCCTTGTGTGGGTGAGCAATGGTTCAAGAAGGTCAATGTGGAACGAGGAGCTTGGAAACACTTCCTATGATGCATGTCTGGCCTACTATGCATGATAACCATAACAATTACAATGCATGCACAACAACCACATTGACAACTAACATGCATGCATAACAATCACATCTAGCCCATCAAGTCCAAGTGTTTGAACCTAGAAGCTCTGATACCACCCTGTGGTATCAGATATCACCTAAAGAGAATGGAACCCACGCTAATACCACCCTATGGTACCGAATATAATCCAAAGAGAATGGAACATGCTCTAATACCACCCTATAACCATCGCTCCCACATTTAGCCACTTTTACATGCTCACTAAGGTAAACATAAGAAAAGTGTCACTATGATATGACCCGACCTCCAAGTTCTATTTATGGAAGTGGGGCCTACAATCCCTAAGTTGGAACTTTGTTTCACTAGGGAAACTCCCCAAACCCACGCACAACACAACACCAATGTGGTTATGAGGTCCCAACCACACCCATAGGCCCGACTCCATGCAGTTATGACCAAAATTCTTGAGTTCAATGCCAATGGTTTCGAGATCTGAGCCACTTTTTCAGGACATCCTCCAGACCATTGTCCAAAACTACCTATAACTTTCCAGAATGCAATCGAAGGTAATGAAAATTTTGACAAATCAAAAGTCAAGAAATAACTTGACCTATACATGCCTATTCCAGGATAAACATTTCGTAAAACATATGGTAAACATGAAATATACAAGTCATGAATGCATATCTGATCATAGGAGTCCGCACTTCATCTGAGAATCACAAAGAAGGTTTAATGTCCTCTCAAGATATCTACAATAACACTTGTTATACCATGCATTCATAAACCATTCAAATACTTATCAAAACATGATAGGAACCATAGATAAAATATATCATATAACCAACATATGAGCAACATATAAATAGAATGGAAACCATGGAAAATAAGCCATAAAACCACCAGCATAACCACTACAATACTCATAGATCATAATAAGAAAGATCTCATATTAACATATGAAAATGGCAACTAAGTTAGGGACTTCCACATACCACCTAATCATATATTGGGTTGAACCGAATCTCTCTTTCAGGTAATCACCCCCATGCCATATTCCATGCAAGAATATGGGATCATAAGGATTAAACCAAAACAAAACCAACCAGGGCTTCCAGAGGCCAAACCACCTCAACCCTCAACCCCAGTGATCTCACCTATACAATCCAAAAATCACTAACATCAACCAGATCGGTCTCTACCCAAGTTATCCATGGATTTAGGAACTAGTATCTACACCTACAGCTAAATCAGGCTCCAGATCATTTGTTCCAACTTGCAGCTCCAGGGACTAGTAACTCAACCCACAATGCTCCAAAGTGTTTATCCGAACCTACAAGCTTCAGGAAATAGTAAATTAACCCAAGTTGTTCCAGGGCTTCCAGAGCATTTGTTCTAACCCACAACCATAGGGAACCTGAGATCCAATCCGAAAAACTAGTGGGAAACCCAAAACACCATGTCTATCCAAGAAATGGCAAGGAAAGGTTGAAACCATTGTCAATCCAGGCTAATATCCATGCTTATGACAACACATAACCAAGGAACCACATGCATATACCATGCATCCAAAAATCAAAAAGGAGATTGCACTGCAACCTGTTATCTGCAAAGTAAGTCTATTGTAGTTGTTGATCCAGCTGTCTCCTTGCACTTCCTTGCTTTCCCTTGATTGCTTCTCCAAATCCAAGTGAATGCTAGAGTGCTCCAAGCATGCTCCAAGAATGCTCTAAGTGTGCAAGAGTATGAGAGAATTAAAGAATGGAAGGAGAGAGCCAAAATTGAACTGAGAAAGCTAAGCCAAAATCTGTGAAATAATTCTTTGATGCCTTTTTTATTATTGATGAATCTTTTTTCTTCATTTTCCTTCTAATTTCCCTTGCATGCAAATTTGTGCCTCTTCACCTTCCTTTTCTCCTATTTTCCTTTATTTTCATAATTAAAAGCCAATTATTGCTTCCTCGTCTTTGCCAATTTCCATAGCAATTATTTAACCACAAGTGATGCCCACTATAATGTTTTTCCCACCATTCAGCTTGGAATATGTGTCCCATGACCTTGGTTTTATTTTTATTTACATGGAAAATCAACTAGTGGTTGTTACAACCATATTTTAGAAGCTCTCAACATCATATTGTTAACTATGAATATCTACATGTTGAAATTTTAAAGTTTTTCGAAGTCATGATATTTTATGTTTATGTCATGGTTGAAAAATGTCAAAATTTCAAGATTTTTCAAAGTCATGATATTTATATTTAACGCCATGGTTGAAAATTGTTGAAATTTTTAGGTTTTTTGGAGTCGTGATATTTTATCTTTAACATTATCATTGAAAACTTTTAGAATTTTAAGGTTTTTCGAAGTCATGATATTTTATTTTTAATGGCATTGCTAAAAAATGTTGGAATTTTAACCCCACCAAAAAAATGTTGATGCAGCGTGGTGTGTTTTTTTCATGTTTATTGCACAAAAAAATTAGCTTTTAATCTCGTTGTTAAAAAAAATGAATTTTAATAAATAAATAAAAAATGTTGATGCAACATCAACATTTTTTATTTTTGGGCTGTTTTTCCATGTTTATTGCACACAAATTTCAGTTTTTAAAGTTGTTTCTAAAAGTTTTTGGAATTTTAACCCAAAAAAAATAAAAAAATAAAATTGATATGACATCAACTCTTTTCGTTTTTTGGGTGTTTCTTCATGTTTTTTATGCAAAAATGGGAGCTTTTTGGGCTAGAGTTCTCCTTTTGAGTTTATAGTTCTCATTAAGTTGGTAACTTTGTTTGCAAATGGTTGTAGATAGTATTTTCCAAAAAGACATGATAACTACAAGAAAAAAATGCAGTAATGCACACTGCTAATATTAGCAACCAAGCATTATCTACTATTTACATTGCTAAGTAAACATTATAAAAAATAAACAACCGACTTTCTAACAAAGATGACATTTATTTATCATTTCACACTACTAGGTGACTTTACAATAGTTGAGAACATAATTGTAGTAGGTGCTTAGACAAACAAACAAAAAGAATCCAACATTAGCTAGCCTTGTAAATTGGGCATCCTTAAATCAACGCAAGTTTGATAACACCCTTCATACTCGGTCCTTCGTCGGAAGAAAAATGAACATAAACATAATAATAACTAGTTCACATAATGTTTAGTACAAGATTAGCCATGACTACACCAACTTGGGGCGATAAACGATATGCAAGTTTTGCAACACAAACATGGGTACACGTAAAGAACACAACCTCCTGCAATGTGCAACCTATAACTGGTATTTGCAACACAAGGTTGCTAACAAAAATTATACATTGTAGTTTAATTTAAATAGCTAAGTAGATAATTGAGCTCATAATTCATATAAAATAAAAATTAAAAAATCTAGATGTGTATCTTTAACCAAAACATCGAACCCCATATTGATCAAGTACCCAAACATTTGACACTTATTGGGATTTTTCCTATAGGTAGAGATGTATAATAAAAATGTTGTTGTTCCAAATGAGGATGGATCTCATAACCTTCTACTTGTGGAAAAAAACAATACATGAATAGAATGTTCTATGGGAATGACTACTACATCTCCTACAAATTAAAACACAATAAAAGTATAATGAACCATTATTGAGAGTATTTATTAACATAGACTTTATATAGCAGCATTGCTCAAAACATCAAAATATTGATACTCCTCTCAAGCTAATATGGTCTGTAAGGAGGGGAAAAAATCATAAAAGTGCAAGAACCCTTCTAAGTAACTCCAAAAATTTTCCCAAAATATTTGTCAAGGCATTATACATATCCATATAATCATAAGCTATGAACATTAAGCAGTAAAAACCATCATATAAGCATTTCATAAATCAACAATATAAAATGAATCACAAGATTGCACATCATTAGTTATATAAATCATGAGAAGATACATCATCAATGGCCAATTCAATAAACACCATTACTATTCACCAAAGAATTTATATTTTGAACTTCGATTAACATATTTCCCATGCTCTCTTGGTGTGATCCTCAAAAACTTTGTTGAATTATTGTGACCCAGCCAAACTTCACTAACTCACTAATTGACCTCCCAGCCTTTCCATTGGGTACTCTTTTTCCCCACAGACCTCTAAGTTGTGATAGGTTGTACAGAATACGAATGCACTATCTGTTGGCATTATGATGCATGTGTTGTACTTGATGGCAACCCACTGTAGCAGAACAACTTACTTGTATATGGTAACTAGATGAATCTATAGGAGAGATATCAGATGTGACAGAATTCATGGCAGTTGTGTTTACATATGTGACAAAATGCAAGGAATTTTAAAGGAATCATTTCAGAAGTAATATGGAAAATCACATTATAACAGGTCTATTCAGAGGGAACAAAGTAATGGTAGAAAATAATAGGACGAAGGAACAAAGGACTACAGATCAAAATCAAGAAATTGAAGAAAGATAATGGTTTAAGAAGTATACACTGGTTCACCTTGTCCAAGTAGCATATACACGCAGGCTCATGGAACAAAAGCGTATATGTATGCACGCACTTTCACAGAAGGAAAAGCGCGTATGGGATGGAAAAACAAGGTTTTGGTCCGAGGTTTTCGGTCCGAGTTATTGGTTAGAGGTTTTGATTCGAGGTATTGATAAAGGATCTAAGTATATAAGGAGGAGAATATCAAAGGGCTAAGTGCACAAGTAATGAATATCTTATGAAGTGTTGGATCAAAGCAAATATGCATGTTATGGGTTTTTGATGCTTTGCTTGATCTAGACTAAGTATGCACCTGAGTGTTTGATGATGGATGAGATCTAATAATGAATTGGGATCATAATGACTTATCTTATGTGATCTGATCATGGATATGCTAGATCTGAATGCTAACAAATGTTTTATCCTTTATATGACATGATCTCAGTATGTCTGAAGTCTAGAATGATTGCGAAGTTATAAGTAAGTATTTGCAGATTTATATGTTGGTTCGCTTTGGTGAAGGTGCGTATACATGCTGGTTTGACTCTTCCAAGTATCGTATGCAAAAGAAAAGTATGATGTTCAGCGATGATTGATCTATTTGATCAGTGCTACTATTTTACAGTTGTTTGTCAATGATGTCTTCATTAGATCTGAAAGTAAAATTGGTGTTATAAGGAGATTAAGTCTGGTTGATTGATTGATTGAGAAAGAAGGGTGATCCTTGTTGCTATTTGTTTAGAACTCTGTAATATGACATTATATCTTCAGAATATTACTAGTTGGTACAAATTTGATTAAGAAGTTTTTATGATTCAATATCTTTAGAGGTATACGCAGGTTGGGCTAAAGGAAGTGGTGTATACATGCAGGTTGTCTTAATTGAAGTAGCGTATACATTCTAACACATGACTTTTGAGGTTACAGTTGGTTCTGGTTGTTGATGCTGTGTTCTGGGTTCATATCTGTGTACTGGTTACAATGATCTGTCTATTCTAGTTGATTGGTTGAATTTTGATTAAGGTTTGAATGAATGGTTGATTTAGTTGTGTCAGAGCTTCAATGATTGTTTGTTTCAGTATGTCAGAGGTTTCAGTGATTTTTTGATTCAGTATGTCAATTATGGTTGATTCAGAGATTGATGATTGGGTTTCAGTTATATTAGAGATTGATGATTGGGTTTCAGTGATTGGTTTATGCAGATGTATTTGTTGGGTGTATTGCAATGGTGATTGATTTTTAGCTTCAATGTTACTGACAGGTCCAGTGTGAAAATTTGATGAAACGTGGCCTACATATTGTGTTGCTGTCTACCAGGAGTATCCAGTATGAAAATTTATGAAATGTGGTCCTTGGAGGATACTGAGGGTTGGAGATTTCAGTGAGGAAGTCGAAGTTTCCTGGAAGTAGTGGCTGGTGATTAGATTAGAGGGTTGGAGCTCCCTTCCATTAGCTGCTGGAGAATGAGTGAAGGTTGAAGCCTTCTATAGGTTGGCATCTACGTACTAGTAAACATTTCAGCTAGTACAAGAGCTAGGGGGTTCTAGCTCCCTTCCAGTAGAAGTTGGAGAATGGGAGAAGGTTGTAGCCTTCTGCAGGTGGGTGCCTACGTACTGGTATGAGTCTGCACCAGTACAAGATTGTAAATAGATTATTCTTTATATTAAAAGAAGACAGAGATAACAACAACAGGTGGTTTTTCTCCCGCATTTGGTTTCCACCTTAAATCTTGGTGTTCATGTGTGTTGCTTATGTGTGATGATTTATTATATTATTACTACACATGGTTATTGTTTAATGTTTAATAAAGTACTGATGCACTGATTAAATATGAACATATGATGAATTAACTGAATCATAAGTTCACTGGATATACATTGGTTGCCTTAAGAACAATTGCATGCACACGTGAGTTCCCTTCACTAAAGTAGCGTATATAAATCTGATTATGGAAATGAAAAAGTTATTGATTTGCAAATATTGATTCACCCCCCACCTCTCAGTATTATTTCCAACACTATCAAGTGGAGGAGAGCCCTCAAGCTTAAGATTTTCCCACTCACGGGACTTCATATTTTACCAAACTCACCACATATATCAATAGTCACTCAAAATGAGAATTGTCATTACGATATTCATCCAACAGTAGGGCGCTCCAGAAAAAGTCCCTTTATCATAACTTGCTCCTTCTTTTATAGAGAGTTTCAATAGTGACACTTGACACCTCATGCAAAACAATTTTTTTTTTTTCTAGTACTCATGCAATTATTTTCTTAATTTCTTATTAAAAATGTTATTTTCTCTCTCCATCCATGTTTCCTTATTTATTTTCCAAGTTGTCCCTTGATCCCAATTTAGACCCCCCATTTTGTGTCCATTAACTTAAGTTAATAAGTAGGTTTCATATTCTTGTCCCCCAACTACCCCCTTATTTTTCTCGAGTTAAAATCTTAGTTGAATATTTTTGTATTATGCTTTTGACACATTGGAGGTTTTCTCATGAAATTCATTTTTTCAAATTTTAAATTAATATCCTCCAATTTCATGCACAATTCCCTTTTCTTGTTGAGAGTAAATTGTCATTGGACTAATGTTTCTATCTTGACTTTATGTTCCATTTTCCCCTTGTTATTAGGATAGTTTAGATACTTAGGAGTTTTTTTTAAGGTTTTCCAAGTGTGAGGATGGTTTGTAGGATTATTTATTCGATTCAACTTTTATATCTACCCCTATTCTCCTCTTCCCAAAGCCTTTAACTTCTAATTTTTTTTTTTTCAATACATTCTTATTTATATTGTGTGTTTTAGTTCATATAAATGCATGAACATGAACTATCATTTAACTTCTAGCCTTTCCTAATGGTAAGGGTACAAAGTTGGTCACGTTTAAGAGCTTCCTCTTGAATTTCCAAGGGTACGCACACTTTTCCCTTTAGGAATCCATGACTCAAGAGGGGAACAATGTCATAATGATGGAGACCACTGTCAAATCTTGTGTCACTCGCTCTTGTGAGACTAATGGTGTTGAGGATCAAGGAATCTTCCTTGATGCACTATCCTCAATAAATCCTCGTGAGTGACCTAATCTAGGGTCCAATCCCATGGCATCATGAGATTCAAGGAAAATTCATTTCAATACATTTCATCCTAGTCCATGACGGAAGCACTAGTGGGAAGAATCAGGGACTTTGTCCCACCCTTCCCATTAAAGTCTATTTGCACTATCCAACCTCATCATCCATGTGTGAGTCATTCAGCCAAGCAAATGACTTGTTCCTGTAGCCGCTAACATGAAATTAGTAATCATAGCAAAATGTTAATTAACAATTAAATTATAGTATCAATAGTATGCAATCCATCAAACTAGAAGTTTCTAACTCATCACATGCAGGTGCATCCACATGGCGTCTTGCCACACTCAAATAGCCATCAGTAACATCTACTCATAAGGTTATTCATTGATATATTTGCACATGTTACAATATCATTATAACATAAACATCAACATAATTGCTAGTTGGAATAAAAAAATAGTCATTATAATATATAAACGTGGTAGCATATATTGAAATCATCATAATGATTACACATTGTTGGCTCGATGGGTCCTGACCCAGGTTCAACATTAATTAGCCAAGAAAATCCCTACACTACTGGCCCTTTCGCATCAATCCGCGGAATGCGGACTAAAGTCTCACCCAAAGCAGTATGGGGGGATGCAGGAACCAAGTTTCTACACCCTGAGATGGTAGTGATGTCGTTTTATACCCTAACCCCTCCTTCGCGCAGACCGATAAGCCCCTTTAGGGCTTATCGATATACGTCTCTTATTCAGCTTCGAGACCTTCGCGAAGGTCTCTGATCATCCTTCGCATATCCTAAATAGGCAATTCATGCACTTACATGCCTCTATGACTACTCTTATTGTTGTATTTACCTAGATTAGCTTAAGGGGTGGATAACTTCAACATGCATTATGATTATCTTCACGTAAATAGATATTTTTACTTGCATTCATATAACAAAGTAAAACACATAGATTCGCACATCAATACAACATTAAATCATAAACCCAGTATTCAACATAACATGATCGCATATACTTATAACAGAAGTAAAATAGCTCATACATAGGTATTTCCAGAATAATTATCTTTATTGATATTCAGATCTCCTTTATAGACTCTGAATACCTTGCGCACACAACTGCAAGGGTTCGTGCACTTAGCTGCAAACTTCTACCCTAGGCCTCTGTGCACTCAACTGCAGAGCCTCTTTCCTATGCTAAGACTCTTCACTCTTAGCTCTCACAGACCCATTACATCAATCCATTGCCAAAAACTACTAAGAATTGCCTTAGACTCTTCTAAGACTCTCCTTTTTATACATTCCCATGGTCTGCGGACCAGGGGTGGATCTCATAAAGCCGACACAAGTTACCTAAACTAAGGGCGGAAACCCTTGATGACTCTTTACATCTTCGCGCTTCGTGACCACAAAATGTGGAGAATTTACATTATTTATACAAAACTTGGGCCTTTAGCCCCAAAACTTGGGCTTTTAACCCCAAAATTGACCCTAGGGGACTTGTTCCCAATAGGCCTCCAACACAAATATGGTGACTCACCTCGAGTCACTCTGCTGGAACAGAGATCTTGTTGCGAAGGCCTCCCAGCTCTACTTGTACTACTGTAACCTCAGTGGTACATTGCGCAGCTGCCTACTTAACCTGCTTGACCAACTACTCTGTCGTTGGTCTTGCGCTATCTAACTATATTTCCTGCCGCGTTGCCTGTAGACTAGCCAATTTTCCTTCAATGGAGGTTGTGAGCACATAGGCTTCATCTAGCCAAGGCCCCAACCTGGCCTTTAGTACTGCCTCCTTGCGTTGTGTTGCGTCCACCTGTTCCTTTAGTGCCTTTGCTTCCTGCAACTTCGCCAGCCTCTGTGTGATGGCAACGGTGTGCATCATCGCTTTGACCTTGTCATACTTTTGCTGCAGTTCCCTTACTTCTGTATCTATCTGTTGTACGTTGGTATCTTCTAGCAGGCTGGTAACTATTTCAAGCGACTACTCGAAGAGCGAAATGCACTCCTTCACTGTGACCTCTACTGCAGCAGTTGCATCCTTGACAGCAGCCTCGCATTGCTCTCTGACTTCCGGTGGAGTCGAAGACTAGGCCCTCAACTCAAGCTCCATGATCTTAAGGTTCAACTCAAACTGAACCTTAGCTAGCTCCATCCTTGCGTCGCACACACCCGCAACGAGCTTTTGAATTCTTGCGTCGACCGACGCATCCTCTGGGATATTCAGCTCTGGAATGGTTCTGCAGGCCTCAGCTACCACAGCTGTGGTGTGCTCATTCTTCTCTGTGATTGTTTTAAGGAGATCAAGAATGGAAGTCTTTTTTATGAACATCTGGGCGTTGTTGACCTTCTGCTCGCTGATCACATTCAGCGCACGCTGCTCTCTGGCCCGAAGTTCTATGAAAACTCCATCTTGTAGAGTGTAAAGGGCTTCACTTGGCAATGCGACCAAGTTCAACCCAACCTTCTTAAGGGAATTGACGGTGGCCTTGTCAGCTTCCACTTCTGTAGTTAATGCTCCTTCCAGCAGCACGACATCCCAGGGATCCAAGGAGCGGACCAGCTCTGCTGTGTCTGAGGTCCAAGGTGCCAAGCTAGTTGACGTTGTGCTGCACTGTCCCACACTGGTATGCACTTGAGTGGCCTGGATCTGCAGCTCACGCAGACCCGTCTGAATGGCGACCAAGGCTTGCTTCTGCTGTTGTTTGAACAGCTGCAGCAGTTATGTGGTCGCGTCCCTCATTATGTCCCTAATATCATTCAGATCACCTTTCGTCAAAGTGATCGGGTCAAGTGATGATTTACTGACCTTGGACTTCTTTCGTGATCCTACCTTTTCCTGCTCCCAAGTGCGCTTAACCTTGAATGGAGTAGTCTCCTAGTCTGCACCTCCCTGCCCTGATTGCTGCTCTTCTTCCTCCATCTACAACAAAGGAGACTTATGACTTCTGTCAGAGTCATGGTTTTCCTCTTCTTCTTCCTCCTCTTCGGCCTGCTTCTTAGTAGTGCGCTTTGCCTTATATTTTTCTTCAGCTTCATGTTTCCTTCTATCGACCAATTGCTGCATCTTCAGTCGGGCCTCTTCCTTCTTCTGCTTCGTGGCGGACTTACTAGACCCAGCTAACAAGTTTGACGTCGTGTGCCACTCTAATGGCCAACTCTCTAGGACTGCTATGATTGCATCATCCGTTTCCAGGTATGGAAGATCATACCATTTTTGCTCGGGGTCCTTCCGTGCCCAGATGGAGACACAGTGGAAGTTCACTTTGAACTCCACATATCCTGACAACTACTTAAGCACAATTGGGGATAGCCTTGGCTTGTGGTTGATCGCGGCGCAGATGCTTGCCTCCATTAGTACCCAAAATATTTTCGCATCCTTGACCCTCACGGCGTCCTTGGTGGCCCAAAGTGAAGCAAACTTTGCTGCTTCTGGTAGATTTGACACAACCAGAGGAAATTGGCTGTCCTCTGGTAATTCCCATGTGACTAGCACAATTGAGAGTAAGAGCCAGGCATAATGGAAGGTCTTACTCTTGTCTTGTGCTTCTCTGTAGTTCGTGAGGAATTCCCTGCAGAGGTAGTGCACCCAATTAAATTGTATGCCCTCCACGCACTGGGCTGCTAATGACACAACAAGTGTTGGCACTTCATCTGCGTGACACTTCCTCATGATTTTCCCAGCCAAAATCTGGGTGGCGACCTTAACCGCGGGGTCAGTTATGTTGTCAATTGAGTACCCGCACAGTTTCTTGGTGAGCTTGAATTTGTCCTTCATTCTTATGGTAAGGTCACGCTCGCCCGTCTTTCCGCCAAATTCCATGGCTGGATTCAACCCTAAATGTGGTAACGACGTGACCCTATGGATCAACATATCTATGATGGGTATCGGTTCTCCTAACCACAGGCACCCATTGTGCACTAAGCATAGCAACTGCTTGATCACCATCAGGGTTATGGGCATGTGGTGGTAATGCGGCACCCATAGCAGGTTTAACAGTCATGCCTTGTCCACCCCCTTTATCCACCGTCGCGGCTCCAGCACGGTGACACCAGAATCATTATAAAACACACGGGTCATAAAGGTTTCAGTCGCCATGTGGGGGAATCGCTCTATGTCCGCCAAGTCCCAATCCTCTAGCTTAAGACCAGGAATGTGCACCAAGCGCGGCCCTTCAAACATGATCTGGTCAGGCAACAATGGGGTATTTAGCAGAAATTTCCTTGCATCCAGGTCCTTTGAGACCTTCACCTTACCCTGGTGGGGAGGGATGTACTCAGGAAACTTTGAGATAGGGTCTACACCCTCTATGTCAATGTCTTCTACGCCCATATCCACATCTTTGGCACCCTCCTCAAATTCTAAATCTACCACCTTGCCTTTCTCCTGCTCGGTGGGCTTTTCCTTCTTCTGGTGTTTCCTTGGCGACTCATGCACCAATTGTGTTGCTTTCTGCTTATCCTTCTTTGTCTTGGGACCCTCTTTGGGTGGCGTAGGCCTCGGCTTAGGCGACCTCTGCGATTTTGGTACTTCCGTAGGCATTTGCGCACTCACAACCTCTGGGCAACCCCCTTAGATGTCATTGATCCTCCCATACTTATGGTTTCTACGGGCA
Source organism: Pinus tabuliformis (assembly GCA_031772625.1). Taxonomy (NCBI): domain Eukaryota; kingdom Viridiplantae; phylum Streptophyta; class Pinopsida; order Pinales; family Pinaceae; genus Pinus; species Pinus tabuliformis. Next base: position 486,500,469 of record CM062804.1, on the reverse strand, counting down.
TCGACATGAATCCATTAATAAGATCGTGGGTTGCTTTAGACAACTTGTGAAATAATGAACTAGCCATCAAAGCCTTAAAATAGTCAGGGTTCATGCGCGCCTGATATCTCAACACCTCAATTCTCAGAATGCAAAGTGTTTTTCGTTGGGTGGACATCTGTAATTTATAGGCAAATTCGAATTTGAATCTGACTGTTCCGTCCAAAAGCCGCTCATAAATGCTAGATTGGCGGCAGATTTTCACAGATCTCGCTCTTAAATTCCGACTTAAATGATGCCCCCTGCTCCATTTAGCCGTTTTCCCACTGTCAACTCATCAATAGTGACCATAAAGGTCACTTTCTGGCTTCCCTGTGCGATATCCCCTTCTATAGCGCAACTCCCTTCGTGCTTCCATCGATACTATGACATTCCTCCCTTCCACGCAGTTCCCCAGTTGCGTAGCTCTACGACCCAAGCAGTGTAGTTTATAGTCCCGCGCCTCCTTTTAGCTACCTGGAGTGCAAAAACTGTGCCTCCACCATATAGTCATTTGGCCAAATCCTCGTGTATGGCTCCCAACCCTGAACCAGGTTCAACATTAATTAGCCAAGCAAATCCCTACACCACTGGCCCTTTCAACATCAATCCACGGAACGCGGACTGAAGTCTCACCCGAAGCAGTATGGGGGGATGCAGGAACCAAGTTTCTGCACCATGAGATGGTAGTGATGTCGTTTTATACCTTAACCCCTCCTTCACGCAGACCGATAAGCCCCTTTAGGGCTTATTGATATACTTCTCTTATTCGGCTTCGAGACCTTCACGAAGGTCTGCGATTGTCCTTCGTGTATCCTAAATAGGAAATTTAGGCACTTAGGCACCTCTGTGACTACTCTTACTGTAGTATTTATCCATATTAGCTTAAGGGGTGGATAACTTCAACATGCATTATGATTATCTTCGCGTAAACATATATTCTTACTTGCGTTCATATAACAAAGTATAACACATAGATTCGCGCATCAATACAACATTAAATCATAAATGCAGTACTCAACATAACATGATCGCATACACTCATAACAGAAGTAAAATAGCTCATACATAGGTATTTCCAGAATAATTCTCTTTATTGATATTCAGATCTCCTTTACAGACTCTGACTACCCTACGCACATAGCTGTAGGGGTTTGAGCACTCAGCTACAGACTTCTACCCTAGGCCTCTGCACACTCAGCTGCAGAGCCTCTTTCCTACACTAAGAATCTTCGCTCTTAGCTCTCACAGACCCATTACATCAATCAATTGCCAAAAACTACTAAGAACTGCCTTAGACTCTTCTAAGACTCTCCTTTTTATACATTCCCATGGTCCGCGGACCAAGGGTGGATCTCATAAAGCCAACACAAGTTACCTAAACTAAGGGTGGAAACCCTTGATGAATCTTTACATATTTGCACTCCACGACCACAAAATGCGAAGACTTTACATTCTTTATACAAAACTTGGGCCTTTAGCCCCAAAACTTGGGCTTTTAACCCCAAAATTGACCCTAGGGGACCCGTTCCCAACACACATAATCATTAATTATGTACATCGCAATCATCATCACAACTAATAATAACATCAATTTGGTACAATCACAATGATCATCACATCCACGTAAAATAATTGAATCAACATGATGTCCTTAAGGAATCACGCAAATGTCAAATGATATATCAAAGTTAAGATAGTGTAATTCTTAAGTCAGTTAGAGTGGGGCATTACAAATATTAACTTTGTTTCATGTTATTTGAATGTTTGAACTTGTAATAAAGATAAGTTTGTATGTACATTTGATCATATGTTAACTATTAACTTTGTTTCATGTTCAGTGAATGTTTGAATCTGTAATAGAGATAAGTTTAAGTAAAAAAAATGTTGAACACTTGAATTTGCAATCGAGATAAGCTCAAGTAAAAGGAAATGATAAGGAAATCTGATGGGAAATTCAATCCTACCCAACAAATGTATCAACATTTGTTGGCTTTAATACCCTAAAACAAACACACATACAAATAGACTTGAAGAATAAGAAGCAAGAAACATAGGAATGATAAACCCCCAAAGGGGAAATTCATAGATTATAACATCCCCTATGTTACATTTACTGTACAAATCACCTCTTATATAACCATAAGCGATCATAACAATTATTTCAAACTCAATTATTACATTTTAACTAACCACACAACAATTCATCCCTACGTTTCATCTCTAACTAACTTTATTTCTCAGATCACAAGTAGGAGTTACTCCAGCATTCTCCCCCTTAATGAGTACTTGTGATATTAAAACACATTCTTCATTTTCGTCTTCCATGATCACTGTTATTTCTTTATGTACCTGCAAAGACATAAACCATTTGACTCCCCCTACATCATGACCAATTATTATCATTAGTTTTTTGTGATTGACCTATAAACATTAAACGTTTGAGTTTATGCATAGGCTTACCCTCACAAGCGGCTTTTGTGTACCAATAACAACACACCACATTCTATGGTTTTTATTGACCACAATCATTGATGCTTTAAACCACAAACTTTACTTTACAAAGAGGTTTCTACAAAGTGGTTTTAAGAGTACCATGAAATTTTTCACATAATTAATTTTTGGGAGTATACATATCCCATCAATCTTACATTAACATTGACCTAGGTACATTCAATTCAAATAAGGCTATTAAACATTTTAGTGATGTTTTATTTGCATCTACAATTTCTTTTTATGGATGTTTATTTTCATCTTTAGATATTTTTTCATTTGCATCTACATTCTTCTATGTAGTACTATTATTCTCGCCTTTATTTCTTTCTTTCTTTGTCCCTTGCATGTTTTCATCTTCTTTTATTCTTTGTGTCATCGTCTTTCTATTTTCATCTTCCTATGTAGTTGCACCATTCTCTTTGTCATCATCTTCTTTCACCAATGGCCATTCTTTTATATACTACATTATCTTCTTTCATCATTCTCTTTCTTGTTGCATCATCATGTCGTTCTTTTTGTTATTTGTTGTCGCATCATTCTTCTATCATGGAGTCACCTTCTTTCCTACAAAAAATTCATTATTGATGTCCATATAAAAAGGAATCCATCTACCAAGATACATGAGTATTATTCATTGTACTGTCTAGTTCTCTAAGAATCCTTTTCAGTTACATGATACATAAACTTAAACTCTCTCTTCAATATAACTTGGTCATCACATTCTAATATAAGCCTAACCTTATGAGATTAATCGCTCACTTTTCTCGTTAATCAAAGACTCAACTTCCTTGATCTCACATTAATCTAGCAAATGAGTACACCTTACACCTTAGTACCTACCCTAGTGTTTAATTCCATAAACTGATGTCACATCCCCTCTATGCATAAGAGGATACACCCTACATGATTACCACATGTGAAATTGTAGTTGAACATGTACAGATCATATCGAGATTGAAAACAATGAACAAAAAATACAACGAAAGTAGAAATAAAATTGATAGAGAAAAGAATTAATGAATTTTATTCATGCACAAAAATAGAAAAATATGAGAGAATACAATTCCATGAAATATATTCTACATGGTTGAACTAATATGGTAATGAGTCTAGTAATGAATCTAGATAGATGTGAATATGTAGTAAATAAAACTAACACCCAGTCCTAGTTAACTAGACATGCAATCATTAGTTGAATATCTCACACAAGTGGAGATAGTCCTAGTTAACTAAAGTGCATTTAAGTGTATGTTATCTCTAATACCCCACCTAAAGCACTATTAGAGAGAAAAAATGAATGGGTCTCAGCAAGAAGCCATGTAAGGTACCAATTTTATAATGCATATAAGTAACATAGAACAATTGCAAGAAGAGGAAAGAAGGAAAATGACATGGGAATGAAACCCCCCCTCAAAATACAATATTGGAAAAGAAACACAACTACTAGGTAGTTGTGTCCTTCATCCCAAGGTGGTTTCACAAAAAGTGAACTTCTGCTCAGTGAAATTTTTCATGAAGATGTTGACAATCTGTTCAGAAGTGGTATAATAGTGCAATTCGATGACCCCATTATGTACAAATTCTCAAATGCAGTGCATGTGGATATTGATGGTTTTCGTTTATTGTTGTTGCACTAGATCTCTACAAAACTTTAGTGTGCTTTGATTATCACACCAAAACAATGAAATATGATACTAAGCTCAATAAGGAAGTTCTACAACCAAATGTCTTAAATGGCAATGTTTACTACACTTCTGTAGTCAGCATTTGTTGATGATAAAGAAATCATGGATTTCTTTTTGCTATACCAAATAATGGGGCCAAAACTCAAATTGAGAACATATCTTGAAGTGGGATTGCGATCAATATTATCTCCATCTTAATATAAATCAATGTGGCCAATGAGACCCAAATTACATCTTGTTGTGTAATGAATCCCATAGTTGATGGTTCCCTAGACATATATGAGTATGTGCTTGACAACTTTCCAATGCAGTACATGTTGTTCCTGCATGCATTTGGAAACTATGCCTACTACATATGAGAGATCCAGATGAGAGTAAGTGTTATAGAGGAGATTCTTGACAAGTTGTCTATACATGGTGCAACCAACCAACAGTGTATCCTTTCCATCCTTAAGGTGTACCCCTGATAAGAAAGGTGTAGTCATTGGCTTACATTCAATGATGTGAAAGAAAACTAAAATATCTCTCACGTACTTATACTAAGAAATTTTGATTCATAAATCATTCTGGTTGATTTTTAGTCCAAGTAAGAAGTGCAACATACTCATATCTGTCATCGAAAACATGTCATGAAAAGCAATTTTAACTATGGTAATGGTTGAGGATGAACTACCTATGATTAGTATATCATCTACATAAAGCACTATGAGCAACAAAGAATCAAATGTTCTTAGCATAAACATTTGGAACATATTTGGAGTGAATGAAATGTTGAGAGTAAATATAAATCCATTTTGGTATACAATTCTCTAGGTGCCTACTTGAGGCCATAGAAAGACTTCTTGAGTAGGAAAAATAAAGATGATCTCTTAAATATCCTTATGGTTACTCCATCTAAATTTTCTCTTTGATATCATAGTGAAAAAATGCATTCTGCACATCCATGTGGAGAATCTCTCACCTTCTTGCTACTTCAATGGAAAGAGTTAATCAAATAGAGTCCATTTTGGCCACTGGAGAAAAGGTTTCATCATTATTGATGCCATGAACCTACTGAAATCCTTTGGCCACCAACTGTGCTTTGTATCTGCTCATAAGTCATTCCACTAATTTCTTTGTCCTATGGACCCACTTTCATTTTACAAGCTTATGATCTGAATATAGTGGGACCAAGTCCCAAGTTTGGTTCTTAATGAGGGAATTTTACTCCTCATCCATAGGTTCTTCCCAGAAAGGATTCCCTATAGCTTCTCCATAAGTTTGAGGGTCAGATGCTAGAACCATGTAGCAATGCATCATAATAACTAATTTTGTAGCTATAAGTGCATGAGGTGGTTCTTCAAATTAAGAACTTGTGGTAGGATCATCCAAGAGATCACTCATGAGGCGCCACTTCTATGTCGAAAGTGGTCAAGAATCAAAATATTCACATGCATGCTCATGATCTTCTAAATAAGCTTCAGAACTTAGATCTAAAATTTGATCTCAATATTAGGATGCATCGTCTATTAGATCTATTATAGGATGAAGCATAAAATTTTCTACGTGTAGTTCTTAGATACATACAGGGGACTTTTGTCAAAATAGACACTCCTTTCAACAAAGACCTTTTGGGTTGAAATATATAGCAATCTATATCCATTTACACAATTTGGATATCCAAAAAATATGAATTCTTTTCTTTAAGGCTCCAAAACCTTCCTCTTTTCTGAAGGAATGCAGGCCGATGTTTACCCCATATTGTTACTCTTCTGCCCCATAGAAGCCCACTATTGTTATTATTGTGCCCTTACATTATTATTGTTATGTCGGCTCTGATTATGTTATGTCCCCTTAGACTCCTATATATAGAAAGGAGGTATTTTCATTTTTATCATCGAAGAATTGTTCATTTATGTAATGTAAAGGAGGTTTCCCCCTCAAAGAGGCTGAATTCTAAGGCGTTGATCTATCTTTTCTATCTTTTCTTGAGCTGGTTCCATAACATTTGGTATCAGAGCTTTGGATTCTAGGGTTTCGCTGCTCCAAACAGGTCATCGTGGAATTTTCGCTATAACTTTTTTTCTGTGACGTTTCAGAAGTAAAAAAAAAAAAACCCATTTGAGAAGAAATCTCTCTGAACCTTGGGTCCAAATTTCAGAGCTTTTCACGCGATATTTGCGGAGATATGATCTGAGGAAGTTGGTCTTTTTGCAGACTCCTGAATTACATTCAAAACAGGTGACCTGGGGAAACTCGTCATAACTTTCTCTCTGAGCATCGGATTGAAATTTCGTAAGAAGGTATAGAAAGAGGACGGACTGTAGTTTCTTTTATATCTTTTGCAGAACCATAGGTCGAAAAATTGACACGTGGCACTTCATACAAGTTCGCTCTTCTGGAAAGGTCTATAATCAGGTCATCTTGAGAGATTGTGCATAACTCTTTCTTGGAGAATCCAATTTGGATCAGACTGGTGGCATTGGAAAGAGGACATGGAGGGCTACTACAGGTAGCAATTTCAGAACTTAAATATCTGAAATTACAAAGTTACAGTCGTTTCAAGATCGAGGTCCTAAAATCAAGAAAAAGCAAGATGAGGAAGTTTGATGGCAAGGATCCAGTAAATTGGATACTTCAGATGGAGCAATATTTTGATCTACATGGTGTACCACTGTTACAAAAGGTATGTATTGCATCTTCATATTTAGAATCAGATCAATTTTTATGGTATAAAGGGCTTTGTTCTCGTAAACAACTTGTTACGTGGTCAATTCTCACGGAGGAAATGATAGCACATTATGAGGATACAAAGAGCAACACCTTCTTTAGAGCAACACCACAACAATTGGAAAGAGTAAAAGGGCTTTGTGACATATTGGAAAGTAAAATTATGGCAACAACGAAGTCTACCCCTCACAACTATAAAGATGGAAGTGTTGTTTCTCCTAGCCTTCCACAACCTACAAGGGTTACACCACAACAATTGGAAGAAAAAAGAGAAAAAGGGCTTTGTTACAATTGTGATAGCAAATGCACTAAAGGTCATAAGTGTGCTGAGAAGAAATTATTTTACATAGAGTATGAAGAGGAGGAAGAAAAGGATCAAGAAACATCAAAAGAAGAGGATATATGCCAGGACTCAACCCCAGAGAAAGAAGAAAAGAATCAGACCATATCTTGTAAACTATTAGCAAGAATGACCACTCCTCAAACTCTCAAGATAGAAGGACATATCAAGAAGAAAGAGGTGAAAGAAGTGAAAGATCACGTCAAGAAAGAAGAAATGAATCCAACCATATCTTGTAATTCATTGGTCGGAATTACCACTCCTCAAACTATCAAGCTAGAAGGACATATCAAGAAGAAAAATGTTCAAGAAGTGAAAGATCACATCGAGCGTCAAGAAATGAATCCGAACATATCTTGTAAAGGATTGGAAGAAATTACCACTCCTCAAACTCTAAAGATAGAAGGACATATCAAGAAGAAAAAGGTTCAAGCAGTGAAAGATCACATCGAGCATCAACAACAAGTTCTCCAACTTTTAAAGGATAACGCCACTTTGGTGCAAAATCAAATGAAACAACAGGTAGATCAACATCATAGTGAAAAATGTTTTGATGTAGGTGATTGGGTATTTTTACTGCTACATATAAAGAAAACTATTTATGAGAAGGAAATGTTGGCAATACTACATGCACTTAACAAATGGCGACCTTACCGAATGGGAAGACTCTTCAAGGATAAGGATGTGGAAGCATTGTTTTGTGCTATTTCTATTATCCAACCAGATTGGATAAATGAAGCAAGGGATGACTGGAAGAAGGACAAAGAAGTATGGCCACTTATTCAAAAGTTGCAAAAGATTCCAATGTAAACAATATTGCCAGAAATTGAAGAGGAAGGAAAAATCATATTGGAACCTGGAATAGTCACAAAAACAAGAACCCGACAGCTACGAAATCGATCAATTTCAGAGTATCTCATCAAGTGGAAGAACTTACTTGCTGAAGATTCCACATGGGAGGACAAGAATTTTATACGGAAGCATCAAGAACTACTCAAGCATTGAGGACAACGCTTTTTGAAGGAGAGGGGCATGTTAGGCCCCTATACTACTAGTGTAACCCCTTATTGTTATTAGTACAACCCCCTTATTATATTGATGTACCCATGTAGTGCCCATATTGTTACTCTTCTGCCCCATAGAAGCCCACTATTGTTATTATTGTGCCCTTACATTATTATTGTTATGTCGGCTCTGATTATGTTATGTCCCCTTAGACTCCTATATATAGAAAGGAGGTATTTTCATTTGTATCATCGAAGAATTGTTCATTTATGTAATGTAAAGGAGGTTGCCCCCTCGAAGAGGCTGAATTCTAAGGCGTTGATCTATCTTTTCTATCTTTTCTTGAGCTGGTTTCATAACAGATCTGAAAATACAGAAATGTGTAAATTTTGGTTGCATGCCACTTCATGCTTCAAAAGGTAATTTTTGTGTAACAAATTTGTGAGGAGATTTGTTTTGTATATACAAAGAACACTTGATTTATTTATCCCACAATTTGGAAGGAAGGGATATTGTGGAAGTAAGGGATCTTGTATGCAACATGCAACTAGCCATCTCTTTCAAGGATCTATTCTTCCTCTCAGCTACCTCGTTTTGTTGTGGATTGTAAGGAACCATGTGTTGCAACTGTATTCGTACTTCATCACAAAAATGTTGGGAATCCTTATTGACATACTCCCCCCAGTTATCTTTATGAAGTCTCTTGATCATCTTTGCACACTGTTGTTCTGCATGCGCTATGAAAATCTTCAAATTCTCAAACACTTCAAATTTGAGTTTGAAGAAGTACACCCATGTGTATCTCGTGCAATCATGTATGAATGTGAGTGCATATATAAATTTTCCTATGAAATGATTTGTAAATGGCCCATTGTGAACAAGCTCCATGGGAGGGGAGTTCCTCCATGCATGCCCCCTCGCAAACTTTTCTTATGGATGCTTTCCAAGAGCACATCCTTCACAAACTCCATTAGAAAATTCTATGGCAAGTAGGCATTTCATCATCCCCTATTTGCTAAGCTATTGCATGTATTTGAAATTTAAGTGTCCAAATGTTTCATGCCAAATCCTTCTTTCATCATTTGCATGTGTCAGTAGTAAATGGAATCTGATTAAGGAACAAATTCAAAAAAAGTGCATAGACAAGACTAATGATACACCTTACCAATTGCAATTTTGGAGTTATCTTGCATGTCATATATTCTCGTCAAATTTGGGGTGAATTGAACTCTCCTTATAGTGTCGATATGTATCATTTGATAAACAGAGATAAGACTTACTGAAAGATTTGAAATATGCAAGACATTCTCAAAATTTCCATCTTCAAGATCTACCATCCCTTGTCCAGTTGTTGCTAGTGGAGAATCATCTCCCATGAGAATAGGAGGACCAACATATGGTTTTAAAGATTTGAGAGCATCTTTTGTGGTTGCCATGTGATATGAAGCTCCAGAATCTATGATCCATGCATCAGGAGAAGAATGAATAGCAATTAATGCATGTGCATTCTGTCTTGTTCCAAGTGCTTTTCCTTCCTACTTCTTCTTGCCACTCTTTGGAATATAGTCACCAAGATTGTTTTGTTGAAGAGTATATTCCATGGGATAAATCTTCTTCATGCACGATGATTCTAGATGGTAACCACAGTTGCAATAGTTGCGTTTTGATTTCTCGTCCTTTCCCTTCTTTTCTTTCCAGTTGGTAGATTCATTTGGAGGTTTGGGATTGCCTCCCTTTCTTGGATCTAGTTCTTTTTCCTCTCCTTTACCTTTGGATTGTTTATTGGATTTCAAGATGCCCTTAACCCTATTGAATTGTGTAGCTATGGTTGGTCTTCATATTGATATATTGATGTATTTGTTGATGTAAAGCATATTCTTCATGCTCATAAGAAAATTTATTTTTTATATTTATCAAAATGAAATATTTTTAATTTTAATTGAATATTGGTTTTGGCTCCCAAGTGTTCAAGTCAGCCCTCTCTCTCCTACAAGTCATGTCAGCTAGTGTTGGCACCCATTCAACCTCATGATTCGATACAAGTAGAATTAGTTTTTCCTCCTCACAATACACAACTCACCTTAGCATAAACCACTATATTTTTGGGCATACAAAGCAAGTTAAGGAGCAAATCTAAGGTGTAGAAGACTCTTGGAAGATCTAATTATCTTTGTGATTTATTTATATTCTAAGATAGATGAAATTTATGTGATTCATACCTTGAGGAGAAGGCCAAAGTATGTGGTTTGTATCTATGATAGAATTATGAATTATATGGTTCATAACTTGAGCAAGAAGGCCAAATTTTGTAGTTCATATATGTAACAAAGGTTCGATTTTATGTGGTCCATGTTTGTGACAAAGGGCCAAATTTTTTTGAGGTACATCTCTATGAAGAAAAGAGTTAAACATTCTATGTTATATTTGTGTTTACAATCTAATGAAGGAGGGATGACTTGGACACATGGTGAATACATTTACTGGTTAGTGTGTCCATAGATTTGATTGTGATATCTCTTGTTGAATTGGTTCTCTAAGGAAATATTTGCTAGGTTTTTACCCCAAGTGGGTTTTCCCAAGGCAATCATTGTGTTGATATTGTGCTCTGGAATATCTTGTTTCCTATTCTTGTATGGTTGATCTTATGAAGTATAGTTGATTGATGAAGAATTTGTAATTGTTAAAATGATTGTATATATAATCATCACAAGTAATTATCAGCGTTCAAAAATCAATACATTATTCTATAATTTTAAGATGGTATTATAGCTTCGTGAAGGAAGAATAATATCACATCTTGTTGAATCTCTCTCTCTCTCTCTCAGTCTCTCAAGGAAGAAAATTCTTATCTCTATGTCGAAGATTTCTAAGCAAATGGTTCCCTCTTGAAAAGAAGGAAACAAACTTGAAGGAGCATCAAACTTCAAGGCATGGAAGAACATGATTGATATTGTCCTTGAAGAACATGAAGTTTTACAATCTGTCCAAGGTAAAGTACCTCAACCAGATGAAAATGATGTTGCAGGGAAAGCAAGGTTCAGGGAGAGTGAAGTCAAGGCTCAAAGAATTTTATTTGAATCTCTTAAGGATAACTTGATTCCATTTGTTTCAGAATTAGCTACATCAAAGGAATTTTATGATACTCTTGTTAAATTGTTCTTAATTAACAACATTGGTCAAAAGATGTATTTCAGAAATCAATTTTATGATGAAAAAATGTTAATAGATGAACCTATGGTCTCCTACTTTATGAGAATTGCTAACATAAGTTATCTTTTTTTTGCTTAAGCAAGAGTCATATCTTCATTTTCATTAAATCAATCAATAATTACAATATTTACATGTTTCCACCAAACTAAGTGGTGAAAGGCAAAAAGAGAAATCCTATATAATCTAGGCCCTTTAACCTCAAAAAGTGCCCGCTAAACCTTTTTGAGAACCAACAAAAACCACCCCGTCACCGGGCACGAGAACCCACCCCACTAAGACCCGTGCCAACTAACGCTTAACCTGCCTTTAAATCGCTGCCATCTGTCATCCTTTCTAAACCCGATGCTTGAGATGCAAATCACTCCAAAAAGAAGTAAGAAGTTTAACCCTCCATCCCCACCAAACCACTCGGACAATCCTTATCGTTGATCGAGCTTGCCGAGATTGGACAGTAGCATTGAAAATCGCTCGCCTGAAATAATCGAAGTTTAATGTGCGATGATGGTGGTTTTCCGACCTAGCCCTCATCCATGTGTCCATGGTTGTATGGTATCGCTGCCGAGAATTTGAAACCATCTTCGTCTTGAGAGTGGTGCGATCGCACCCAAACCACTCGAGAAGTGGTTTAGTCTCCCAACCCTGTAAAAAATGGGAAATTGTCACCAAAACAAAGCCAACGGTTAATATTCTCAACCATTCACCAGTCTGCGAACAACCCATCGCCTGCCTCCAGATATTTTCAGTGTTTGTGAAAACCATAGGTGCAGAGACTGTCCCAGGCGAGTCAACCACCGTAGACCTGTCTGACCAAAAATGAGAACCCTGTAGCAATCTGCTCATTGCGTATTGGCTTCCTTGGTTTTGTGCTCGTACACTTTTTTATCCTCTTCTGCTTGGTTATGGAAAAGTTATTTTAGGTCGCTCTATGGCATTGCAAGCCAACCCATCGAAAGTCTGCTATCCTTGCAGGTAACACCTTGATTGGCTAGAATGTCTGCCAATTTGTTGGCTTTTCTACGTACATGAATGAATGTGAGTGTGTGTAGTCCCTGAAGATGAACCTGTATTTTCTAGAGCACCCTTATTAACCTCCAGTGTTTTGTGACTTTTTCCGGCCCTGTTCCATGACTGATTTTCTTGGCCGCATTGATAACTAACTCTGAATCAGCTTCTATTATCACATTTTGGCAGTGGTCCTGTTTTAGAAAATCTAAGCATTGCTCCAATGCCATTAGTTCCACCATGTTGTTGGTGGCTTTTCCTAAATGACAATGGAAGAGGGAGATGATGCTTCCATTTTCATCTCGTAGAACTCCTCCAAAGCTAGCCATTCCCGGGTTATCTTTTGAAGCTCCATCAATGTTATACTTCAAAAAACCTTCCTGGGGGGGGTTTCCATAATTCTTTGACTGTTTCCCTCATGCTTATTTTCCTATCCAGACCTTGTGGAATGAACCCTTCCATGTCTAACTGCCTGAGTATTCTCAATTCTGTTTCTGAGGGAGGATTCTTGGGGAGATCCCTAACAGTTGTGCCGACTGTCTCTTTTAACTGTTTCAAGATCTGCTCCAATAGTCGGAGAGAGGAATTCTTCTCTTCTTTGAAAATTATTTTGTTTCTTTCTTTCCACACATTCCATATTATGAAACTCGGCAAGACAGCCCAGGCAGAGTTAATAACTTCATTATCTGATACATTATTCCTCCAATTTTTTAGGGTGTTAGTGATACTATCTTTGTCTCTGTCGGACTGATTAAAGGTGGTGGCAAAAAAATCCCATAACCTAGAGGTGAAAATGTAGCTATTGAGAAGATGTTCCATCGTTTCCTCTTGTGCTTCACAGAGTTGGCATCTTGAGGGCCCCAGCATACCCCTCTTTCTAATATTGTCCCAGGTTAAGATTTTTCTATGGTGAACCAGCCACATAAAGAGTTTGATCTTCATCCAGCCTTTGCTCCTCCATAATTTCTGCCAAATTCTGACCTGATCTTGGGATTCTGGCCCTAAGAGAATACCTCTTGCTTCCTTAATATTAAAGTTGCCCTCTTTGTTGTTACCCCATCTTAGTTGATCCTGCCCTTCAGTGACTAGAATCATCCTCTGATCCAACATCCTCTTTAGCATCTCGGCTCTACTGTTGATGCTTCTATCCTCTCTGCCATCTATTTTTTTCCACGTTCTCCATTTTCCTATATTGTGAGCATGATCCCAGAAGTCCTTTACCTTTACTAATCCTCGGTTGTCTGTCTCATGCTTGAGGCCCAAAAAATCCTCTCTCAAGAGTGTTGGTTCTTGTTGCCATTTATCCTCCTAGAATAGTGCTTGATCTCCATTTCTAATTTCCCAGAAACTATTTTTTTGAACCACCTCTCTGTTCTCCCAGGCCTTGTTCCATATGGGAGAGCCCTTTATATTTCCAGACATTCTTATTAGTTCAGAATAATGCCAGGAGATGGCATATTTTTCCTTCCAGATGCTTGCCCATTGAGCCTTAGGATCTTTAACCCACCTCCACCAAAGCTTGGCCCCAAGAGCCTTACTAAGAATCTCTGGATCATCTAGTCCTAGTCCTCCTTGGTTCTTAGGTTTACAGATCTTTTCCCATGAAACTAAAGCCCATTTTTTCCTAGTTTCCTCCTTGCCCCAAAGAAAATCTCTTTGTATATTTCTAAATTGCTGTAAGACTCCTTTTGGAACTGGGAGAGCTGATAGCATAAAGACTGGGATAGCTTGGAGCACATCCTTTGCTAGGACTAGTCTACTAGCCAGATTTAAAGACCTGATCGTCCATTTTCTGACCTTATCTTGCATCTTGTTGATTAACAGTTCCCAAATGCTCTTATGTAAAGGTTTAGCCGTTAGAGGAACTCCCAAATACCTGGAGGGGAGGGACTCTCTTTGAAAGCCAAGAATTCTGGAGACATTTCTCTGAATGGCAATGTGGGTGTTAAAGAAGAAAATTTTTTATTTGGAAAGATTGACCTCCATACCTGTTGCCATAGCAAAGTCATTCAAAATTTGTTTGTAAGCAAGCGCTTCCTTGACTGTGGGAATTCCTTGTAACATGGTATCATCAACAAACTGTTGATGGTTCAGAACTTGACCATTCTCCGACAGTTGGAGTCCTTGAATTTTTCCTGTAACTTTAGAATGCTTAATGGACCACCCCAGTCCTTCCATCATGAGGATGAAAAGAAAAGGAGAAAGCGGGTCACCCTGTTTAAGACCTCTAGAAGGAAGAAAAATTTCAGAGGGAGAGCCATTATCTAAAATTGAAAATTTGGAGGAAGTCACCAAGGCCATGACCCATCTGATCCAATTATGATCAAAACCATACGCAGTGAGCACTTTCTTGATATATGTCCAGTTTACTATATCATAAGCTTTGGCTATGTCCAATTGCATTATCATACCCGCTTTCCTTCTACTAGTTAAAGAGTGGACCACTTCATGAGCTTGAATGATGTTATCTAGTATTTGTCTGCCTTCAACATACCTCGATTGTTCACCTGAAACCAGCGAAGGCAGCAAAGGTTTGAGTTTGTTGGCCACCACCATGGAAATTATTTTGTAAACTACATTGCATAAGGCTATGGGCCTATACCTCTCTGGCGTTTGAGCATTTTCCTGTTTTGGAATAAGGGCAATGAAGGAGGTATTGAGAGCTTTCAAAATAGATCTGTTCAGCCTGGAATCTTCCACTACCCTTACAATATCCTTTTTGACAATGTTCCAACAAGCTTTGAAGAAATCCACATTAAATCCATCCGGACCTAGAGCTTTGTCGTTTTGCATTTCCTTGAGTACCTCACTGACCTCCTTTTCAATTATAGGTCTGTTTAGATTACAATTGTCCTCTCTAGATACCAATTTAGGGATGTGTTTAGTGAAGTCCTTGATGAAAGGTTCCATTACTAAGATGTTTTCCTGGGCAATACCTCTGAAGTGTCTAACTAACACTGCTTCTATTTCTTCCTGGGATTGATGAATCTGCCTGTCCTCATCCTTGATCGAAGAGATCCTATTGTGAGTCCTGTTAGCTATGGTGGATCTATGGAAAAATTTAGTGTTGCGCTCCCCTTCCTTTAGCCATTGAACTCTTGATTTTTGTCTCCAAAAAATTTCCTCTTGTTTACATAATTGTTCCCATTCTTGATGATGTTTCTCTACCTGATCATTTTTGTTCTTATCAAATCCTTCCTTGATCAAAGCTTGGTTGAGCTCCAGGATTTTATTTTCAACAGATTTCTTGTCTGCAAAAATATTTCCAAATTCATTCTTGTTCCAATCTTTTAGCTTCATCTTGATGTGCTTTAATCTTTTGTGTAGCAGGAACATTGAAGATCCCTGAATCTGCAAATCTTCCACCCACCATTTTTCAATGTTGCTTCTGAAATCTGGGTGTGAAAGCCAAATATTTTCAAATCTGAAAGGTCGGTTTCTTGGGGTGCCTATGCCCTTGATCTCCATTTGAACCGGCCAGTGATCTGAGCCTCCAAAAGGTAGAATTTCTGTAATTATTTCCTTGTCTAAAAGCATGAGATCCTCCGAGATCATGAATCTATCTAGCTTGGAGGCTACCTGGGAATCCCCTCCTCTTTTATTATTCCATGTGCAGAAGCCATTGTTCGTCTCAATGTCAACAAGCTTCATGTTTTCTGAAAAGTTTTGGAAGGATGAGGAATCTTTGTTTAGAGCTCTTGTGCCCCCTTTTTTCTCCGAGAGAGATATGATCATATTGAAGTCTCCTCCAATGACCCAAGGTAACCCTTCATGCCTAGCCCGGAGATCCACTAAGGAGTCTATAAACCTGATTTTGTCATCTAACCTTTGAGGGCCATAAACATTTGTGACTAGATAAGTGTCCCTATCTCCTACAGGCTGTATCACCACTGATAAATAATTCCTTGATGCCTCCGCATCAAGTATTCCAATCTTCAGGGGATTCCAGAGAGTGAGGATACCCCCCAGCCGTGTTTTCAGCTTTAACTTCTAGAAACTCAAATCTACTAAGCCATTTACTATGGATTTGTCTTAGCTTTTGAATAGAGCATTTCGTTTCTTGGACAAAAATTATATTCGGAGCTGCTTGCTTCATTCTATTATTCAGTATTCTCTGTTTTCTCTTGCTACCTAGACCTCTAATATTCCAAGTCGTGAACTTCATAATTAAAGATTGGTAAAGGAGTAACTGGTTAGAACTTTCATCTTACCTGAGTCTACCATGAGTTTTCCGCATTCCATCAGAAGCTCGTTCTGCTTTTTCCTCCCTCTTTTTTTTCTTGGATATCTCGGTGCTAGCCCCAGAGTTATTTTTACTGCTTTCACCCCTTTATTTCTCTGTTTTACAGTGTTGTTTACTTCCTCCGAACCCTTGGCCTGAGTTTTCCATAGGAATAACTGTTGTATTCTATTTATCTCTTCTTGTGATAGTGATTCTACCCCTCTTGTAGTTCCCTGATGCAAGAACCCTTCTAGATCTAGGTTTTCTCTGTCAAGAATATCCTGTAGCTCATTGTCTTCCATTTCCATCTCACTCTAGTTCATTTCCTGATCCATTTCCAGTTCTGAATCACTCATCATTTTTCCTTTCTGTTTTTCATTTTCCTGTGTTTGTTCATTATCTTCTTCTTTTTCCTTCCTATCATATCCTTCCTTCATTACTTGATCTTCTCCTACTATTTCTTCTTCCTCTTCGAGAACTTGGAACTGAATCTGATTGTCCTTTTGTCCTCTTGATTGGTGTTGTTTTGGCCCTTTTTTGCCATTTTTTCCTTTGTGACCTACTTTTTGAAAACAGTCTGTGTCTTTCATTGTGTTAGTATTTCTTTTGCTTTCTGCTTTACTGAGAGGGCAGTCTCTTAGAAGGTGCCCGTGTTCATGGAATCTACGACATCTAAAAGGAATATGCTTGTAGTCTACTGTCTGCACCCATTCCTCATCTAAAACCTCCAAGGTGACTTCATTCGGAAGAGCTCCAAATAGATCCATCTCCACATAGATCCTAGCAAAGGAGGTATATTTTCCCCTCCTAGTGGCTTCAGCAGCTTTGACAAACCTTCCTAATTTATTGCCTATGGCAGCTAGCGATTCTATTTGCCAATAATCAAGAGGTAGAGAATATAGTCTTACCCAAACCGGGACTGAAGTGAAAGTTTCCCTCTCCGGAACGAAATTCATCTTCCATGGCCTCATATAGAGCCCTGCTGCTGCATAGAAGTAGGGCCCGCCTTCAAACACTCTGTCTTTATCCTCAATGTTGGTGAACACCACAGTGAAGAAACCCTTGGACCCTAGATGAAGATCAATGCTTCCTTTAGGCTTCTAGTGGTATCTGATCCAAGTTTGTAATGCTTTTTCGGTGGGCCATAGCCCCATGAATTTGCATATGATAGCATAAGTCTGCATGTGCTCCTTGTGCGCCTGCAGCTCAGGATTATTTAAAACTACTCTCGGAGTGATTTCAGCCTTGGGTTTACACGGTCCCTTCTGATTTTTGTCTTTTGTTCCTTGTTTTTTGTCAGTTTCCTCCTTGTCTTTTGTGCTATCATTCTCCTTCAATATGGATCCCTCTGCTTCCTCTTCCCTGTTTTTCCTTCCTTCCTCGGCATTACCCCTTCCTTTATCCCGAGGTTTCTTGTTTTTGTTGACCACCGCTGCCTTGTAGGAGGGAGTGGAGCCCCCTCCTCTATGCCCCTCCATGGGAAAAATTACTCGGCGAACTAAAACCCTAGCCGCTTCCACTTTGCCTTCGCCGCGCTCTCCTTCCTGTATTGCTATCTCAGGTCATATGTTTGCTAACATAAGTTATCAACTACAAAGTATTGGTGAATTCATTTCTAAATCTAAATTAATCACTAGTACACTCAATGGCATACCATATTTATGAGATTCATTTGCAGCTAGCGTTTGTGCTAGAAAGGATACTCTAAGCTTTGAAGAAATATGGACCTCTTGCACCCAAGAGGAATCTAGGCTTATTGCTAAAGGGAAGATCCAAAGACATGATGAAGGAGAATATCATTCCTTTTCTATAAGATCTAGAAGGAATAATGATAAAAATAAGTTTGGCTTTCAAAATAAGAATGTAGGTAAAAGGCCTAAGCCACAAGGAAAAAGGGACTTGTCTAAAGTCCAATGTTATGGGTGTCATAAAACATGACATTATAGAAACAATTGTCCTAAAGCATCAAAGGACAAGAAGAGAAATGGAAAACATCATGCATTTACAACAGAAGATGAGAAATACCCCAAGAAAGTCAAGAACTAAAGTCACAAAAAATTTAATTACTTCTTCGCTCTTATAGGTTTTGTTGAAGATGGTGATATATGTTTAATTGATAGTGGTGCATCAAGGCACATGACAGGTGAACATGACCAACACTCAATCCTATTGAGAGGAACTTCATATCACAAGGTAGGACTTGGAGACAAGAATAGCTACCCCATTAAAGGCATTGGATTTGCATCTATCAAGCTAGAATCAAGAGAGAACATTCATCTTAACAACATTCTCTATGTACTAGGATTGAAAAATAATATTGTTTTCATTTCATGTGTAGAAGATAAAGGTGATAGAGTAGCATTTATTGATGGAAAAGTAGTTGTATGGAATAAAGGATCTAGTATAGAAAATGCTAGAACCATTGGTGTTCATGAAGGAAGGTTGTACCAACTTCTAAATCAACCTCTTCAAGTTTTGACTCATATTAATATCAATCCATGTGAATTATGGCATAGAAGATATGTCCATCTTCATTACAAAGCTTTTCCTTCATTGAGTCAAATGGTTTCATACATGCCCATGGTGTAGGTAGATCATGAAGGAGTATGTAGGGGGTGCACTCTTGGAAAGAATGTTAATAAATCATTTCCTAACATTGATAGTAGATCCAAATAAATTTTGGATCTGATCCATTTTGATGTGTGTGGTCCCATGTCTGTGAAATCTCTTTATGGCTCTCTATATCATATGACCTTTATTGATGACTACTCTCAAAATTCATGGATCTATTTCATGAACATTAAAGATCAAGTATTCACAAGTTCTAGGAATTCAAGGCTGAGGTCAAGAATCTGTCAGAGAAAAGGATCAAAATTTGAGACCTGATAATGGAGGGGAATACACTTCAAGAGAGATTGTTGAATTGTGTAAAGGAGATGGGATTAAGAGGGAACTAATAGTTCATTATAATCCACAAAAAATGGCGTAGCAAAATGAAAGAACATGTCTATTGAAGAATCCATCCGAGCTATGATGTATGATCAAGACCTTCCGAAGTTCCTATGGGAAGAAGCATCCAAAATAGTTGTATATATTCAAAATAGAAGTCCTCACAAAATTTTAGAAGACATGGATCTTGAAGAAGCATTCACTGGTAACAAGCCAACGATTGATCATATAAGAATATTTGGTTTCCCTGTCTACATTCACATTCCTAAGGACAAAAGGAAAAAGCTTGAACTTCAGGAAAGAAGGGAATCTTTCTTGGATATATTGAATTGTCCAAAGCCTTCAGAATCTACATTCAAGGACAACATCAAATTTAAGTAATCTAAAATGTCACTTTTGATGAAGATGTTTCCTTCAAGAAGTCCAAAGAAGTCCCCATTGACTCTTATGACAATGAAGAACCTAAGTCTCATAAAGAAGAAAGTCCAAGGAATTCCCATCCTTCAGAACCACATGTTGATCATCAAGAAGAGATTGAAGGACCAAGTGAACTGTGGACCCCATTATTGTTCCTGAGAACGATAAAATACCAACATGGATTAGAACTACTCTTCAAGAAGCAGAAGGGCATGTAGTTCCCCATGGCACATTTAGAGAAAGCAAGAAGCCAAAGAAGTAATCCAGGGATGCAATTATGACGACTAAGCACATCAATTCCGAACCTTCTACTTATGAAGAAGCATAAATACAACAAGCTTGGAAGGACACGTTGATGGAAGAGTACCAATCAATTATGAAGAATGATGTATGGGAGATTATACCAAGGCTTGAAGGAAATTCAATTGCAACCTCCAAATGGATTTATAAGATTAAGCATGCAACAAATGGAAACATTGACAAGTACAAGGCTAGATTTGTGGCTAGAGGATTCTCCCAGAAAGGGAGAATATTATGATGAAACCTTTTCTCTGACTGCTAGGTACACAACTATTATATCTCTTGTCTCTATTTAAACTTATATGGGATGAAATATACATCAAATGGACATGGAGACATCTTTCCTCAATGGTGTAATTGATGTAGAAGTATACATAGAGAAACCTCAAGGGTTTGAGGTTCATGGGAAAGAATCTCACGTATGCAAATTGAAGAAATCCTTGTATGCATTGAAGCAAGCATCTAGAGCTTGGTATTCATGAATTGACACTTATTTGACAAGGCTTGGTTTCATCAAGAGTGATGTTGATCCGAACTTATACATCAAGGTTGTGAAGAATGAGGATATGATTCTATTGCTATATCAGATGACTTATTGCTGACAAGTGTGGAGCATCTCATTCCTTAGTGTAAGAGAGAGTTAGTTATTGAATTTTATATGAAGGACATTGGGCTAATGCACTATTACTTGGGACTAGAAGTATGGCAAAAACCTAGTGAAATATTCCTTTGTCAAGGAAATTATGTTACAAAGATCCTCTAGAAGTTTGGCATGATGGATTGTAAACCTATGGAAACTCCTATGATAAAAAATTTGAAGAAGCTAAGGAGTTTTGATTCTAATCTTGTTGATGCATCTATATATCGACAACTTGTTGGTTAATTGATGTATTTGGTTAATACGACACCACATATTTGCTTTGTTGTGAACACATTGAGCCAAATTCAGATGGAGCCTAATTATGATCATTGGATTTCCGCAAATCATGTCTTGAGATATCTTCGTGGTATTATCAATTATTTATAAAAATATGTTGCAATCAATGAGGTTCAACTATAGGGATAATCTGACTCTGATTGGGTTGGAAATGTTAAAGACGAGAAAAGTACAACTAGTGGTTTTTTTAATTTGTGCTCCATGATGATTTCTTGGATGAGCAAGAAGAATACCTCTGTTGCTTTTAGCATTATGGAAGCAGAATATATGGCAACCTGTGTAGTTAACTGTGAAGCGGTTTGGCTTTGTAAATTGCTTGCAGGTTTATTTGATGAGGTGGTGAAATTCACTGTGATATTTTGTGATAATCAAAGTTGTATAAAGATTTTAGAGAATCATGTCATCCATGGAACATTAAAGCACATTGGAATCAAGTATCACTTCATTCAAGACATACTGTAGAAGGGAGTTGACAAGCTCCAGTGCATCTCCACTCATGAGCATATTATTGATATACTTACAAGCCTCATTCCAAAGTGAAGTTTGTGTACTTTCACGACAAGCTTGGTCTTGTGGAGAATTCCCCTCTCATTGAGAGGGAGTGTTGATTGCATCATGGATGTGTTTTTTCCTTGTGTCATGTACTTTGACCGAAATTAGGGATGTTATCCCTGTGTCAAGTACATTGACCGAAATTAGGGAGAATAGGTTGATATATTAGAAAGCATCATGGATTGAAATTCTTCCTATGTCATGTACTTTGATTGGAATTAAGTATGTTATCCCTATATCAAGTACATTGACTAGAATTAGGAAGAATGGTCTGCAAATTGTCTTTTGCCCTTTGTTAAGTACTTTGACCTAAATTAGGGAGATTGGTCCAATAGAGGAAATACTCCATGTGTCACTTAACCTTGGGTGGAGTATGGTCCTAGAGGCTATAGCCTCCCAGCGTCATGCTCTGATCTCTTTCTAAAGAGATTTTGTTTATCTTTGATGAGGCCTATGGTGTTTCATCTAGAATGTGTCTATAATTTCTTGATGGTGAAACATGATTATAATGATGCTGGTGATTATGATATTGAAAATGCTTATCTTAATATTTATCTTTCCTTAGAGAATTTGTAAACTTGAGATTATCTTGCTAGTCATTATGAATACCTACCTAGCTAAGACGGCTTGTTGAATTTTGTAGCTATGGTCAATCTTCATATTTGATATATTGATGTACTTGTTCATGTAAAGCATGTTCTTCATGCTCATAAGAAAATCAAATTTTTGTATTAATCAAAATGACAAAATTTGAATTTTTGAATATTGGTTTTTCCCAAGTGTTCAAGTCAGCCCTTTCTCTCGTACAAGCCAATTCAGCTAGTGTTGGCACCCATTCGACCTCATGATTCACTATAAATAGAAGTATTTTGTCCTCACAAAAAATAACTCGTATTAGCATAAATCACTATATTTATGGGCATACAAAGAACGTTAAGGAGTAGAGCAAAGGTGTAGACTACTTTTATGTTCCATTTCTATTCTAAGAAAGATGAAATTTATGTGATTCGTACCCTGACGAGAAGGCCGAAGTTTTTGGTTCATATCTATGATAGAAGTCTAAATTTTTTGGTTCATAACCTAAGCAAGAAGGTTGAAGTATGTGGTTCATATCTATGATAGAGGTTCGATTTTCTATGGTATGCATTTGTGACAGAGGACCGAAATTTTTTAGGTACATCTCTGCAAAGAATAGAGTAAAATATTCTATGTTATCTCTGTGTTTACAATCTGATTAAGAGGGGCTGACTTGGACACTTGGTGAATACATTTACTGGTTAGTTTTTCCACAACTTTGACTGTGATATCTCTTGTTGAATTTGCTCTCAAAGGAAATATTTGTTGGGTTTTTACCCCAAGTGGGTAGTCCCAAGGTAATCATTGTGTTGATATTGTGCTCTATGATCTATGCTTTCTTATTCTTATATGGTTGATCTTCTAAAGTATAGTTCCTTAATGAAGAAGTTGTATTGTTAAAAAGAATGTATATATAATGACCACAAGTGATTATTAGTGTTTAGAAATCAATACATTGCTCTAGAATTTTAATAGCCCCTTTCATGCATAGCGAGTGTATGGGATTTGGAATTTTTCAATGTGCGGCCCAACTTTATGAGCTCATCTTGCCTATGTATCAAGGACTCAATAAAAGCATAAAGTGTGGACATCTTCTAGGTTGTGGTTGTTGAAAGCCTAACTGTGTGAAAAGTGGAGACAAATATAGCATACTCTAGGCCCAATATTGAAAATATGGCATGAGTTAATTGGTTTTCTTGCTTGGATTTGTTGATTCCGCATTCTTTCAACTGGAGTAACAAGGCTTTGAACCTTGTGAAGAAATCTTGAATGTTTTTGAAATGGCTTGTGATGGGACTAGCCCCTACGACCTTCGGCTAAGTGTTAACTATGATGGTTAATGATATATACGTTGATTGATTTGTTTTATTATCTAGTGGTTGGTTGACTTTAATGCGATGTACTGTGGGTGTGTGGAGATGAGGACATGTGTCCAGGTCTCGGGCTTTGCTCCTTCCCACTCCTTCTATGCCTCGAAACACTAGCTATTCATTTCATTTGGTGTTGTTTGTTTTTGTTGTGCTGCTATGCTGTTGGTGAGGTTCCAGGGTCTGTTGTGCAAGGGTTTACTCTGCCATTGTCTTCATTTTGGTTCTGGTTGTGCCTGGTCTACTGTATGATGTGGGTCTCCGCTTGTTAGCGATGCCTCGCTCGTTCTGTGCTCATTCTATGCTGGTTACAGGTTGTGAAACCCTCGTTATCGGTTTCGTCTGTCGACTTCTACTCAGCTCTGCTTTTTTTCACAGCTTCAGGTTTGGGTCATTCATTTCTTCTTCATGTGTTGTCTTCACAGGTTAATGGTTGTGTGTTTTTGCTACAGGTTGCAGCTATGGGGTCGCTCGGCTTCCTGTTTCCTTCCAACGGTTTTCTAAAGGTATGTTCTCCTTCCCTGTTGTTTCTCTTTACTCCATTTCACTCAGGCGCTGATGGCCTCTGCTCCTCTGTGGTAGTGGGTGACTCTATGGCTGTAACCTCGGCTCTGTGGCTCCATTGGTGGCTTGTTCAAGTTAGACTCTGCTCTGGTAAGTTTCTACAACTCCGCACTCTGTTTTAGTCATTTTTCATTGTTATAGTTGTGGCTTCCTCTGTATCAATCGCTAATGGCCTGATGGGTGGCTTGTGCAGGTGAATGATGGCCTGCTCGTGGTCCTCGCGCCAATCTCCTACACCTGAAATGGGTAGGGTCGTTCCTTGGTATCTTTTTGTTGTTTGCTCGAGGGTTTTTTACTGTTCCTAGGGTTATACAAGTTGTGGTTGTAACTGTTACTGGAAAATTCGTTTGTTTATTTTGCAATGGAAATTTGGAATATATATTTAGTTTCGATACCTGAAACTTGTCTCTGTTTCATTGGCTTGCTCGACCCCTTCGTGTCTTCGTTCTATTGGCACTGTGATTTTCCCAATAGCTCTCCTCGCCTTTATGCTTGCTATTCGCCTGTGTATATTAGATTTATTGATGGAAAAATGAGAAATAGTTTAACAATATGAAATAGGAATGAATTTAGGACTGTAGCATGGATGGTTTCAGATGTTTTGTATTCAGAAAAGATTTATGTGTTTTCTCTGTATTTCTTCTATGATGGCAAAAAAGATTACATCCGTTGTTTTTTCCTTCTGTTTTGTAGAGAACACTGGGCAGTTAGCAGAACTGCCAGTGGTTACATAATATGGTTACATTAAAATAGTTCCTGAATAACTATCTTTTCTTGCTTTGTAAATTAAAACAAATTCTAAATAAAACTAAGAGAAAAAAAACAATTACGTAAGCAACCATTGTCATTGGCTGAGATAGCCATTCCTAGAAAATAAAAGAAACTAATAAAACTCAAACTGTTTCGAACAAGACAAACTCCCGTCATGTCCTTCCCTGAGCTAGATGCTCTTGCATCAGGCTCCTAGGGTAGGTGAAAAATCATGGCTCTGGTCCATGAGCTCCTCGATAGAATACCCTGCACGTTGTATCTGTCCAGCATCAAGCCACGGACTGACCTCAATAGGGCGATTCTTCCACTTGACGAGGTACTGTAGGTACTCCTTTCTTCAAGTCCACCTGGCCACTTGTGTGTCAAGAATTTCTTCGATTTCGAGTGGCTGAGCCGTAGGCATTTGTCTTATCCATGAACCACTTCCTTCTTGGGTGTCCCGCTTCAGCTGTGGCGAACTGTCCTCTTCCAGATTGGCAGTGTATGGGAATAAATCTGCCACATTAAAAATGGGCGATATTCCTATACCTGGAGGTAATTGCAGTTCATAAGCATTGGCAAAAAATTTGCGCAGAATTTTACAAGGTCCAATTTTTTTTAATTTCATCTTATTGTATGCGCCCTTAGGAAATCTTTCCCTGCACAGATGCGCTAGAACCTGATCTCCAACATTAAATTGTACCTCACGTCGCTTCAGATCTGCTTTCTGCTTGTACTTTTGACTGTTGTCCTGTAATTTCATTTTCACCTGCTCATGTAGGTCGTTAATTGCCCTTGCAAAGTCTTCCCCATCAGCACTTCTTTTCTCTAGCTGTCCCAAATCCCACAGTTCATGCACTCCTCGGGGATGCATTCCGTACACAATCTGAAAAGGACTGCTTCCTGTGCTTCGGTTTGGTGAATCGTTGTAAGAGAATTCTGCTTGGGCAAGTACCCGATCCCACATACGTGAATTTTCTCCCACTAGACTCCTCAACAGGTTTCCTAAACTTCTGTTCACCACCTCCATTTGTCCATCTGTCTGTGGATGATAAGCAGAGCTGAAGTTCAACTATGTGTCCAGCTTCTTCCACAGGGTGCACCAGAAATGTCCTATGAATTTCACATCCCTGTCAGAGACAATGGACTTAGGTAAGCCGTGCAACCTGACAATCTCTGTGAAAAACAAGTGTGCTACGTGAGTGGCATCACTGGTTTTCCTGCAAGGAATGAAATGTGCCATTTTTTAGAACCGGTCCACTACCACCATCATAGAGTCATGACCATGCTGTGTTCTTGGCAAACCCAAGACAAAGTCCAAGCTGACTGAGTCCCACAGTCTACCTAGAATAGGCAGTGGTGTGTAGAGTCTCGTATTCTGACTGTGTCCTTTTGCCAACTGACACACTTTACACCTGGTTACAAATCGCTGCACATCCCTTCGCATCCTTGGCCAATAATAAAAGTGACTGAGCTGATCTAAGGTCTTATCAATGCCGAAATGCCCAGCAAGACCTCCACTGTGTTTCTCCCGGATGATGTTCTCCCTCATCGAACAATCGGGAATACACAGCTGTCCTCCCTTAAACAACAGCTTCTCCTGTAGGTTATAGTCCAACCATGGACTATTATTCCTCATCAAAGGGTTTTGGCAGGCTTCATAAGCCTCCTTAAAATCTGCATCCGTCTGATACAAGTCTTTCAGGTGTTCAAAACCCAACACTTGTATCGTGCTCTCCTGCAAGAGCAAAACCCTCCTACTCAATGCATCTACTACCTTGTTGGACTGTCCACTAATATGTTTCAACACAAATGTGTAACTCTACAAGTATTCAACCCACTTTGCATGCTTGTGGTTCAGTTTATGCTACTGCATAACATACTGCAATGCAGAATTATCAGAAAACAAAACAAACTCATTACCCAACAAATAGTGCCTCCAATGCTTCAAGTCTTGGACGACAGCATAGAACTACTTTTCATAAGATGAGTACTTCTGCCTACTTTCATTCAACTTTTCACTGAAATAAGCAATAGGTTTGTCTTCCTCACTAAGTACTGCTCTAATGGCCGTCCCACTGGCATCACAACGAACTTGAAAAAGTTTGTTGAAGTCAGGTAGCCTTAAAATTGGCCTCTCAGTGATCTTGTTTTTCAATATCTGGAAGCTCTTTTCCGCAGCTTTGGTCCACTGGAAAGGTTGACTTGCCTTCTTGATTGTATCCAACATAGGTGTGCAGATTCCACTAAAATCCCTTATAAACAAATGATAGAAACTTGCCAACCCATGAAAACTTTGAACTTCGAACAGACTCTTAGGGGATGGTCAGCTAAGTATAGTTGCAACTTTTTCTGGGTCCATTTTCAGCTCATTCTCTACAATCACGAAACCCAAATAGACCAACTCCTTCTGAAAGAAAGTGCATTTCTTCAGATTTATTAGCAACTTGTTTTGTTGCAACTTTTCTAGAACATATCGAACATGTTGAGAATGTTCCTCCTTGGTTTTGCTGAAAATCAGTATATCGTCAAGATACACAATCACAAATTTCCCAATGAACTCCTTCAACATTTTGTTCATCAGGCGCATAAAAGTACTAGGTGCATTACTTAACCCAAATGGCATCACCAGCCATTCATACAACCCTTCATTAGTCTTGAAAGTTGTTTTCCATTCATCCCCTTCCCGGATTCTAATCTGGTGATATCCACTCTTCAGATCTATCTTCGAAAAATATGCTGCCCCGCTCAAACAGTCCATCATATCGTCCATTCGTGGCAATGCAAACCTGTACCTGATAATAATCTTGTTTATTGCTCGCGAATCCGTGCACATCCGCCATTCGGCTCCTTTCTTGGGAGCAAGAACTATCTAAACTGCACATGGGCTCAAGCTCTCTCAAATCAGTCCCTTACCCAACAATTCCTGTACTTGTTTTCTAATCTCCTCGTTGTCTTTAGGGCTCATTCGGTAAGCAGCTTTGTTCGGTAAACTAGCTCCAAGAATGAAATCTATGTGATGACTGATACTCCGCTTTGGTGGCAATTTATCTAGTAAATCGTCCACCACAATGTCGTTGAATTCCTGCAACATTTCCTGGATTTCTGCAGGTAAATCAGAAATTTCAGTGTGCAACAACACTGTTCTTGGTCTCCTTACAATAGCATATTTCACTTCATCATCTTCAATCTGTTTTAAAAATTGTTTTCCACCCACCAATAGTACTTTTGTTCCACTAGTCTCTGTTGTTTCCTCCTCCTTGATGGGCACTAGCGTATGCTTAATCCCATCCTTAACAAACTTGTAATAGTTTGTCTTCCCATCATGAACAACTTTTCGGTCATACTGCCACGGTCTACCTAGCAGAATATGACACACATCCATGGGCATGATGTCACAAATAACTTTGTCCCTATATTTGCCAATATGGAATTCCACCTCACACTACTCATCAACTAGCAATTGATGACCCTTCTGTAACCACGACAACTTATAGGGAGTTGAATGCTTCAGTTGTTTTAGACCTAATTTCTCCACCATCTCTGTTGCAAGCAGATTATTAGTGCTTCCACTATCTATAATCAGTTTGCAGCATTTGCCATGTGACTTGCACACAGTTCGGAATAATGCCTTTCTTTTGGTTTGTTTAGATGTTTCTTTCGCTGGTTTCAGCATTACCTTATTCAAAACTAAGGCCTCTCCTATCTCTAGTGCATTTTCTACCTCTTGAGGCGGTGCCTCCGCTTCTTCTGTCTGAGCAACATATGCTCCTCTTTGACCAGCTTGTTCTCCTTCAGGACACTCAAAGGATCTGTGCCCCCACTTGTGGCACTTGTAGCACTGCTAGGCAGCTCCTCTGCCTCTGCCATTTCCCCTGCCTCTCTGGTATGGCCTTCCTCCTCTAGTGTTGCCCTCCTTTTCTGATCTCCCTGAGGTTTTAGAACTGCTGCCCTCTTCAATGTTATTGGCAGTCCTTCCTCTACCAAAGGATTGTCCTTTTCCTCTGCCTATTCTTCGTCTCCTCCTGGCATTCTGCTTTCTCGTGATCTTTTCTTCCGCCTTTAAGGCACTTTGGTATGCTTCTTCTATGGTTTTCGGAGAAAGAATACTTATTTCGTCCAATATTTCCAGCCTTAGGCCATTCACAAACCTTGCTGTTTTTTCTGGGGTGTCTTTAGTATATCCAGCTCTCAAGTTCACCCGATAGAATTCTTCAGTATATTCTTTCACCGTCATTCCTCTCTGTTTCAAATTCTGTACCTGTCGATGTAGAGCAATCTGGTAATCTTTGGGCAGAAACCTGCCCTTCATCTTGGCGACCATTCTGGTCCACTTTTTAATTGGTAACTTATTCAATCTTCTCCTCTCTGCTTGGACACTGTCCCACCATAAGGCTACATGTCCTTTCAGCTTAGTAGCAGTGAATTTAACTCTCCTATCTTCGCTGACCTCCTCACATTCAAAATACTTGTCCAACTCACTAATCCAGTCCAACAACACTTCTGTGGACAAACTGCCATCATAATTCAGAATTTCTGGCTTTGGCTTACTACTAGCCAACAAGACTGACCTTAACAATTTGATCTCAGGTCCTTCTTCATCTGATCCATCTGTTGTAACTACAGCCTCCTCCTCACTGTCATCTCCTACTTCCGGATCCCTTCTTCTTCCTGCTTCTACTGCCGCCAAACGGGCATTCAGGATCCTAATATCTTCCCTCAACCCCTCATCTACTACTCTCCGAATAGCTCTGCCATGACCTCTTCTTCCAGCTTCCATTTTATCAGTTAACTGAACCTGCTCTGATACCAAAATTGATGGGACCAACCCCTACGACCTTTGGCTAAGTGTTAACTATGATGGTTAATGATATATGCGTTGATTGATTTGTTTTATTATCTGGTGGTTGGTTGACTTTAATGCGATGTACTGTGGGTGTGTGGAGATGAGGACATGTGTCCAGGTCTTAGGCTCTGCTCCTTCCCGCTCCTTCTATGCCTCGAAACACTAGCTGTTCATTTCATTTGGCATTGTTTGTTTTTGCTGTGCTGCTATGCTGCTGGTGAGGTTCTGGGGTCTGTTGTGCGAGGGTTTACTCTGTCATTGTCTTTGTTTTCATTCTGGCTATGCCTGGTCTGCTGTATGATGTGGGTCTCCACTTGTGAGCGATGCCTCACTCGTTCTGTGCTCGTTCTATGCTGGTTACGGGTTGTGAAACCCTCGGTATCGGTTTCCTCTGTCGACTTCTACTCGGCTCTGCTTGTTTTCACAGTTTCAGTTTCTGGTCATTCGTTTCTTCTTCGTGCACTGTCTTCACAGGTTAATGGTTGTGTGTTTTTGCTACAGGTTGCAGCTATGGGGTCGCTCCACTTCCGGTTTCCTTTCAGCAGTTTTCTGAAGGTATGTTCTCCTTCCCTGTTGTTTCTCTTTACTCCATTTCACTCAGGTGCTAACGACCTCTGCTCCTCTGTGGCAGTGGGTGACTCTATGGCTGCGACCTCAGCTCTGTGGCTCCACTGGTGGCTTGTTCAAGTTAGACTCTGCCCTGGTAAGTTTCCACAGCTCCGCACTCTGTTTTAGTCGTTTTTCATTGTTATAGTTGTGGCTTCCTCTGTATCAATTGCTAATGGCATGATGGGTGGCCTGTGAAGGTGAATGATGGCCTACTCGTGGTCCTCGCGCCAGTCTCCTACACCTGAAATGGGTAGGGTCATTCCTTGGTCTCTATTTGTTGTTTGTTTGAGGGTTTTTTACTGTTCCTAGGGTTATACGAGTTATGGTTGTAGTCGGCTTGACTTCTGTGGGTTTTGGCAATGCGTCTGTGGCTCCACCATATGCGTGCGACTCTGTTGTTTATAAATTATATATGGATTTAAATGGCCCTGTAATGGCCTTGCGAGGCTTTTGTAATGCAGTTGTTTTTATTCTGTTTGCTAATCCTTGACCAATGCGCTGTAATGTCTCAAACTTTTGACAAATATATTTATAATTGTAACTGTTACTGGAAAATTCGTTTGTTTATTTTGCAATGGAAATTTGGAATATATATTTAGTTTCGGTACCTGAAACTTGTCTCTGTTGCATAGGCTTACTCAACCCCTTCGTGTCTTCGTTCTGTTGGCAGTGTGATTTGCCCGATAGCTCTCCTCGCCTTTATGCTTGTTGTTCGCCTGTGTATATTAGCTTTATTGATGGACAAATGAGAAATAGTTTAACAATATGAAATAGGAATGAATTTAGGACTATAGCATGGATGGTTTCAGATGTTTTGTATTCAGAAAAGGTTTCTACGTTTTCTCTGTATTTCTTCTATGATGGCAAAAAAGATTACATCCATTGTTTTTTCCTTCCGTCTTGTAGAGAACACTGGGCAGTTAGCAGAACTGCCAGTGGTTACATAATATGGTTACATTAAAATAGTTCTTGAATAATTGTCTTTTCTTGCTTTGTAAATTAAAACAAATTATAAATAAAACTAAGAGAGAAAAAAAAAACAATTACGTAAGCAACCATTGTCATTGGCTAAGACAACCATTCCTAGAAAATAAAAGAAACTAATAAAACTCAAACTGTTTCGAACAAGACAAACTCCCGCCATGTCCTTCCCTGAGCTAGATGCTCCTGCATCAGCTTAAATCTAATGAGTTGAGCTCATTTTCAAGGATGTGACCCTACATCTCATCCTTCTTTCGAAAGAATCTCTCCAAAATCGTCCAAACTTGATTTGGACTTGTGTATGCTTCAACATGAAACAATAATTTTGTAGAAATTGATAAGCATAGGAGAGTGAAGGCCTCATTCACGTTGTTGAAATATTTGGATTTTCAACTACATAATTTGGTTTAATATTTGTTGTCATGGCTCTCTGATACAAGCCTCTACTTCTGAGTTGAACTAGAACCTTTGGCTTCCATTTGAAATAGTTATATGACATGAGAATTGTGGAAGGTGGAAATTCCAGTCTTTCCAATAGCTCCAATCTTCAGTACCTGCAAATAGATTGTTTATGCTCCTTCTTCCTAGCTCCCGTGGGCTCTGAGACCATGTGAAATTGTAGTTAAACTTACACAAGTTGGATCTAACTAGAAAACAATGAACACAACTTGCAAGGAAAGAAGAAAGAATCTAGCTAGAAAACAATGAACAAAACATGGAAGGAAAGAATAAGGAAAATTGATAGAGAAAATAATTAATGAACTATATTCCCTGCACAGAAAAGAAAATTATGAAATAATACAATTCCATGAAATATATTATACATGGTTGAACTAATATAGTAGTGAGTCTAGAGAGATGTGAACATGCACTAAAGAAAACTGACACTTGGTCCTAGTTCATTGGACATATATTCATCAATTAACTATCTCATGCAAGTGGAGATTGTGCTAGTTAAATAAAGTGCAATTAAATGTATGTTATCTCCAACACTACATGTGAAGCCTCACTTCACAAGGCTTAGAAAACACTAGGGGAAAAATGACTTGTCTATGCCTAAACTTTTATAGGACCAAAAAACTTTTTGGGTTGTCGGGTACAACTCAACATGCACCTCTTTACAAGGAACTGTTGATGCCTCTAAACTCATAGCACCAACATTGGGGGATAACCACTCGGTCTGAACCTTAGTGCAGCTCCTTATCCGTTTGGTATGGTGGCTCCGACTGGATATTATGGGACCAGTTTCCCAATAAAGTATGATTTGATGAATGGGTGTTTTAAATATGTAAAAAGATGATAGGTGGTTTAATCTATAAGCTCTAAAATATACAGATATATCTATATAACCCGGGTGATCTCATAATAATGTGATTCTTGATGATTCCTAGCAGACAAATAATAATATAGATTATTTACTTATCTACAGAAAGATGCATTTAAATAATGATTACTTTGTTTAAGAAATTAAACAAAGTAATATGAAAGCATATCGCATAACATACTAATATTTATCACTGACATATGTATATAATATAACAATTCTAAATCATTCAGAAGTGAAATAATACAGAGTTGTTTGAAAACATGTGAATACATCAACAATAGCAAATCAATGGAATGTTAATTACATAAAACAAGACAAAAGAACAGTGATAGAAGTACCAAATGCATTTGAATCTCATTTATGCAAGTAACACTCTGGTTCAATCTTCTTATTTTGGAAACTCCAAGGAGATACAAAAATGCGAGTCTTTATGAAGCTCTTTCACAAAAAGTCTGAACCTCGATCCATGGCTTATAAAAAATAAATTAAAAAGCACAGAAGTGCAAACTTCTCAAGTCTAGTTTTATACAAATTGAGGACCCTTTCTAAAGTGACATGAAAGGGTCTTTATAGTAAAATTAAAAACAAATTGTCCATAAAAATTGTTGAGAGTTGTTGGAACTGCCTTTATCAAAATATGGGATTTGTATTTCAAAAATAGAATTGCGATAAGCTTTGAAGAGATTCATTGCATCTAGGCTTTCTCTTGCATCTTTAACCGACAAATTGAGAGCATGCTTTGGATCTCTAGAGGATGACTCATCCTGGAGTGTTGTTGTCCTGCGTATGTGGCATCTGAGAGCTCGAGCATCATGCGATCAATGGCATCAACAAGGCACTTTATAGTCATTTCTTGGTTGTGCAGCTTGACCAGAAAGGACCAATGCGCATCCCAATTAAGACCTTTTATTCTGTTAAGCCGCTCTTCCTTGGTGTCCAAATCTTTCTTCCATTGCTTCTCTAAAACTTTTGCCTTTGGAAGTTTTCCTGGGGAACAATCAGAAATTAAATTGGCACCATATAAGTTATCATTTACCAACTCAATAACATTATTCATTATAGCCCTGGCCCTGGAGGTAGCTCTTTCTGCTTTTATCAACTGTGTTTCCCATTCTGAAAACAATATCTCTTTATGAGACTCTTCAATTTTAGGTAAGTTAGCAGCTCTTCCATCTTTTGTGCTTTGCCAGGAGAGAAAATTTGTGACTTTATCATCCGCATCTTCAAATTCTAACCTGGTATTAACTGCTTGGTCAATCAGTGATGTCATTATGATGCATAATGGATCAATAAAATATATCTTCTGGCATAGTAGATTCAGCTGTTGAGATAAAACCTTATTTGCCTCTAAAGCTTCCTTTTTGAACTCTTCAACCTTGGGATAATCTTTGAATTGTCCCAAGGAGAATTGTAGCTGTGTGATTTGCTCTTATTTAGACTTAATCTCTTGCTGATGCGTAATTTTAAGCTGCTCGAGCTCTTGAGATAGCTGGTGTTGTCTCTGAATGGCCTGCTGGTCAATTTTATGCTTTTCTAGATTCAATTGTTCTTCGAGCTGCTCATTCTTCTGTTTCTCTACTATTTACTGTTCCTCAAGCCGATTAACCTTTTGTTGCTCTGCTGCCAATTGTTCTTCAAGCTAATTAATCTTTTGATCCTTTTCTTTGATCAATTGGTTCACTTCAATTTCCTTATCAATTGTAGCAGCTGTGTATGTGCCTGCAAATTGAGATAACTTAGTCAAATCCTCAGAAGGATTGATCTCTGAATCTTTCCATATGACATTCATAAATTCAGATTGAGGAGTTGTGGATGATGTTTGATCTATTTTTCCTCTTTTTCTCTGCCTCTTGACTACAGCCCTGTGTTTTGGGCTGTAAAACACATTCAATGGTGGAATCTCCTCAATATTCAATGTAATCTCCCCTGAAGGATTTTCAGGGATTATTTCTATCTCTTTTTTAGTTGTTTCTTTGTTGGGTGTCTCTTCAATCACAATATCAGGAATAATGGGACATTGTGTTTCAGGAGGCACAGATGTGATAATGTTTCGAGGATCATTCTGACTTTTGATCTGTTGATCAAATTGCTCCCACTCTTTAATCAATATGGGATCAATGTGAACATCAATATTTAGTTGTTCACTGGCCTTATCACTTGTCTCAACTTCTTCAGAAACCTTCTCAATTACCTACTCTCCATTGTGTTCTACCTGCTGAATGATTGGTGTAGTACTTAACAAATCCAGAGGTACTGTCAGTAACCTCTGTGTCCTGTATTCAATGAATTTGCCCATTTTCTCAGCACTCAATTTGAATTTTTCCAAATGACTTACTGTTGAGAATAATTCTACTGAAGCAAACAAGTCATCGAACTCATCTTCCTCATGCAAGAATTTATTAACTTTCATCTGAGAGGTGAAATTGAAAGCAACTTTCTTTGGGTCATATTGTCTTTTAGGGATAACGACTAGACTCAGATCCTTTGTCTTTTCTGCTTCTTTCTCAGCATGTTTAAAATCATGTAATGAGTAAGTGCCGCAGCGAAGAGGAAAGGCAGGCCACAACTGCTTCTTGGAGTCTTTAAGATTTCTAGTCATCCCTTTTTCTACTATTTGGTAGGCTACCTCCCTGGCTAAAAGCTTATCTGGAATGTAAAGTGGAAGGACATGAGGATCTGTAATACTGCCAAAAACCCTAACATAGGTAAACATCTCTTCCCCGAACCAACTATCGATTGAGGTTAAATCAATGCTAGCCTCGTCAGACAGCCGAGGAGTAGGTTTATTAAAGATGGCTTGATGGATGGGTAAAATAAAACCATGGCAAATCTTGTATAAATGATTCTTGTATTCAAACTTCCATAAGTATTTATGGTAAATATGAATGGGGGTTGGGTCCTGAACAGTCCATTTCCAACCTAGTATGGGAAAGTCGGAATTAAAACAAATTGTGTCAACTATGTAAGCACTCATATGGAATGGGGGCACGACTCGGGTAGTGACAAATCTGTTCTTTCTATAATCCAGTATTTGACTAGCTATTTTGTCCGATAGGATAGTTGCCCAGTCCATGAAAAAGGAGTTTATTTCTGCTTCTATCAATGGAACCATCTCAATATAAAATCTAGCATAATCGAGGCTTTCGAAGAGTCTACACATCATAGCAACATCATAACAATATGGAGATGCCAAGGAGTCCACGGAATACATACCAGATGATTCATGTTTGTGCTTGTTAGGAAAATGTCTCCATTGCTTGATAGGGTCTGATTCAATGTCATTCTCCTTGGCGAAAGCTTCCAGGAATGCTTTGTTGTAGTGTCACTGGGGATCTAGCAAGTGATACATTCTCTTGACATCTTCTACGTTGAAGGATCCAAACATCCTTCCATCAGTTGTGAAGAAAGCTCTATCTGTTATGTTAATGATCTCAATTACCCATCTTACCATATCATTATATGGTAAAATCTTTGCACGGGCCGCTATTCGATGGAGGAAAGAGCTGGCTAAATCATTGAGCATGTTTTCTGATTTATCAGTTCCATCAGTTGTTGCTTCTTCCTCTATCTCTTTTGGATCTTCATTTTCAAGAAAAGTATATATGCCTTCCCACGAGGTCTTGCCAAAGCCTAGACAGGTGGTATCTGAGATTAACGCCAATTTTCCTTGTCCTTCTTCCACTGTAAGGGGAACCTTTGCCTTTCGAGTTCTCTTAGACATCTTAACTGCCTGCATGATTCTGGATTTACACTGCAAAATGAGAAAGAGGAGCGTGATAGGCGAAAAACTCTGAGAGGAGCCAATACTACTAATTACAGACTAAAAGCAATTATGCGCATCAAAAGATAGTACATAGTCACAAAGGATGAAATCCTTAAAGGATTGTAACCATAACTGCCTCTAAATGCATTACCGTATCCTCATAACATGAACTTTAATGCCAAATTAATATATGTCGCATCACAAGTTTTCCAATGGTCCTTTTAGAACAGGTGTCACAACTCTGCGGTTTTGCAATTAGCGATTGTATTATTTTAATACGTGTAGAGCCATTGCATATCACAAATCGGGAGTTACAAGCGCTATGTCCGAAAGAATTCCTTGTATTGTTGCGATTGCGATGAGTAATGAGCTGGCATGTAGAGTTGGCGGGTTGGTTTTAAACTTGGCGAATCATGTTTTTCTTTATACTTGGTTTAGCTTTATATCGCGAGTGCACATAGTATATGGCACTTATTTCTATTGGGAGCACAGTATGCGATATGCAATTGCGATAGCCATGTCGCATCACAAAGTTTCAACGGAATTGTTTCAACGTTTTCCTATGTATTGGCGCGATGCGATATGCGATTGCGATATCGCATTGCAAGGTTTCAACGAAAAGCCCTAACTTATTCCTTAGAATTACTGATATGCGAAATGTGATAGTTATATCACATCGCATGTTTATAAATGGATTTTTCAATTTAAAACTTTGCGATGAGGCATTTGTGATGACTTTGATCGCATCGTAACTTTTCAAACGAATGTTCATTGGTCTTAAGCAATTGCGATTTGCGATGAGCGATTCCAAACACTCGTAAAGCAACTTTTATATGAAAAGTATGGAAAATCTATTTTACTCAAAAGGTTTTATTGCTTTTTATATCCTAAAGGGGACCTATTTCTTATTTAGCATCTTTATACTAAGATTAAAAATTTGAAATGGGGGGGTGGGGGACGGGTTGTTGTATAGCACAACAATTGGCGATTCACTGGAAGAACTAGTTATCTCTGAATAAAATAATGAAATTTCTAATACTTTCTTAAGTAGAATCAATTAAGGAAAAGGGAACTATCTTGGAATTGTTTAGATAAAAATTTTACTCTGAATAAAACAAAGAGATCAATTTTGCAATTTCTTTTACAAACCCTTATCATAAATAAAAACATTTTTTGGTTTCTTCAAGCTTTGATTGGTTGTTAAAGATAAAGTAGGGGGCTCCTCCAACTTAGCTTTTAAATTTACTCTTTTGTCACAGGTAGTGCCACTGCTGCCAGCAAACATCTATAGTCTCGATAGGGTTACCTTTTAACCATCAATTATTCATTGTCCCATCCATCTAAGAGTACAATCTTTTAAAGATAAATTCAGAAAGATATATCTACATATATATATTTTTTCATATTTTGTTTTATTATTTGATTAAAAGCCATTGCCCTGGTTTGGTAGCCAGAAGATGACAATGCCATTCACTGGTTGTAATTAAACTGAACAAGCTGGCTCGTGATGAGACCCCTTGTCTTTTGATTTAAGCCATTACCCTGTTTTGGTATGCAGTATTGGTAATGTCAGCTTAACTAACTCCCTATGATCATGGTAAGCAGGCTCATAATGAGACCTCTTATCTTTTAAATCAGATATATTTTAGAATTACACTCTGAAAAATCATAAACCTAGTGGATGGGGTGAATGTTTGACTCCTTAAGAGTTTATGGATGACAATTAAAGAGTTGTAGATGCTTAGTTGGAGAAAGTCTTTACTTTTTTATAAATAACCTTTCTCGACTGATAAAACTCAAAATGATTTACTGTGTTTTCAAGGTTTGAAAGATTTCACAAATTTAAAGAGGATTTCAGAGTTTTCTGTTTTTTATCTAATTTCCAAAACTGTAATCATTTCCTTAAAAGTTTCTATTTTTTAAAAGCAAGTAGTCACAATATTCTTTCAAAGAGCTTTTCAATAGTAGAAAGCCAATGGTAGACTATTTACAATCTTATTTCTAAAAGAAACCACAATTTGCATAAAGAATATGTACAAGTAAGAAGGGGTTACCTCCTTAGGAAAAGAATTTCTTTAAGATAAGCCCATTCACAGGAAGAGAATCTCTCTTTCCTAATAGTTCTTGCAGTAGAAACATTGATGAGCCTATCTTTTCAATGATCTGAAATGGTCCAAGCCACATCTTCTGAAATTTGGTATGCTTACCTTTGTCTTCATGTGTTTTGTCCCATTTCAAAACAAGATAACCAATTTGTAACATTTTTGTGCCGGCTGAACTTGCATCAAAAGAAGATTTAATGACTTGCTGATGTTTAGCATGAGTAATTTTGGCCTTTTCCCTTTCCTCATCCAATTTAATAATTTGATCAAACCTTAATTGGATAGAGGAAGAAGGAGTTTCTTCAATAAATTGTACTAGGGCTAGAGATGAGAGGGCTAAATTTGGTAGAATTACAGCTTCTTTCCCATACACTAAGTTAAAATGAGAAGTACCTATTGAGGCCTTCTGAGTTATACGATTTGCCCATAATGAAAATATTAAAGATTTATGCCAATTATTTTGGTTTTGATCAACATTTCTTTTAATAATCCTGATGAGATTTTTGTTAGTTCACTCTGCTAATCCATTTCCTTGAGGATAGTAATTTGCAGAGTATTTTAACTTAAAACCTCTCTTAAGAGCAAATTCAACTATATTATTTCCAGAAAAATAAGATGCATTGTCAAAGATAAGTGCGCTAGGTAAACCAAACCTTGTAATGATGAATTGATCAATAAATTCGATAATTGCATCAGAATTGGCTACCTATAGTGGAATTGTTTCTACCCACTTTGTGAAGTATTCTGTGGCTGTGAGGATGTATTTGTGTTGCTTGGAAGAATGTGGAATGATCTCTCCTATAATATCAAGACCCACTGTCCAAATGTTTGCTCAATGTTAACTGGTTGTAAAGGAAAAGCTAGTTTCCTTTGTCTCCCGCTAGCAGTTTGGCATATCTTACATTTCCTCACATAGTCATGGGCATCTTTGAACAAAGTCGGCCAATAATACCCAGCATGTAGTATTTTGTGGGCTGTAGTGTCTCCTCCAAAATGTCCACCTGCTGGGCCATCATGTAGTTCCTGCAAAACCTTCTGCGCTTCAGATTTTTCAAGGCATCTTAATAGAACAGAATCATAATTTCTTCTGAATAACACATCATCAATGATTTCATAGTGTTTGGCTTTTAACCTTAAGGCACGTTTGTTTTTGTAGCTGAATTCAGGGGGAGCATATCCATTTTTTAAGTAAAAGATCAGATCAGCATATTGAGATTCAGAATCAATGATACTTATCTCGTTTACTTGTGCAGTACTATCTGAGTCTTCATGATCTGGTATATTGGAAGCTCCTGCCAATAACCTGCAAAAACCTTGCCCTCTAACAATTTTCGCTGGTTTAATATCAATATCATACTCTTGTAAGGTTGTTACCCAGTTAGCTCTTTTCTCTCCTACTTCTCTTTGAACTAGCAATTGTCTCACTGCAGGGAATGGGACTATTACTTTAGTGTGTGTTTTTAGGAGGAATGGTCTAAAATGTTTAACAGACTTAAACACAGCGAATGCTTGTTTTTCAACTTCGGAATAATTAAGCTCAGCACCCTGCAAATTAGAACTAAAGAATGATATTGGTGCTTCTACTTGTTGATCGTTGATTTGTGTTAAAACAACAACATAAGATGTTTCAGTGGCCAAAGTATACAAAATAAAATGACTAGAAAAATTCGGAGTACTCAATGCAGGAGCATTAATGATCGCTTGTTTGATCGAGTCAAAAGCCTCTTTTTCATTATGTCCCCATTTGAAGACTGAATTTTTCTTAATCATGGATTGCAAGGGTAAAACAATATGAGAAAAATTAGGAACAAACCTTTTTACAAAATTTATCTGTCCCAAGAATGATTGCATAGACTTCTTATTATGTGGCAAAGGGATATCAGAAATTTCTTTTATCCTGTCAGGATCAATGTATATGCCATTTTTGGATACAATAAACCCTAAAAGTTTACCTTCATCAAGAGCAAAGAATGATTTCTTGGGATTTAAGGAAATCCCATATTTTTTGCAACGTTCAAAGATCTACTTTAAATCATGTAGATGATTGCTCTTTTTCTTAGAATAGACAGTTATATCATCTAAGTAAACAACGACTGTCCTATTGATCAAACCTTTGAAAGCTATGTCCATAGCTCTTTGGAAAGTAGCTCCAATGTTTATCAAACCAAAAGGCATTTTCTGATAAGCATATGTTCCCCATTTGGTTCTGAATGTCGTCTTTAATCTATCATCTGGATGTACCAAGATCTAATTATATCCTGAAAAACCATCAAGAAAAGACATTAACTCTGAGCCTGCTACTGATTGAAGTATCTACTCCATTGTTGGTAATGGGAAATTATCTTTCTGACATGCTTTGTTGAGATTTCTAAAATCTATGCAAATCCTAATATCACAATTCTTTTTCGTCACAGGTACTAAATTTGAGATCCATTTAGAATGTCTGACAGGAAAGATCATTTTGGCTTTAAGGAGTTTATTCAACTCTGCTTTGATTTGGCTTGCAAGATTTGGGTGAATTTTTCTTAGTTTCTGTTGTACAGGTTTCTCTTCAGAAATCATTGGAATTGTGTGTTGAATGATAGAGGTATCATAAGTTTTCAGATCTTCATAATTCCAAGCAAAAACATTTTTGTATTTCTTCAATAAAATAATGAAAGCAAATCTTTCAGGTGATGAAAGTCCAAGTCCAAGATTGACATTTTGTGGTTTGGCATCAATGCCAAGATTTACTAATTCAAACCTTAAAGTTGAACTTTGAAGTTTTGCATTAGTGACCTTTTTGAATCTATCCTTAATATCATAAAGATCTTCTAGCTTGACCACCAATTTAGGAATAGGATTTTCATTGCTTTAATTGAAGATCATGATCGCTTTCATCGATAATTTGTTCGTCATAAGATCCTTCAGATGTCAAGAAATTTAAGATATCCTCATCATGATTGAACACACGCCAATTGGTAACATTATCTGGGATAGATGGTCGAAAAATTAATTCAATAGAAAATCTATTTGGACTATAATCTTCGGATGGAAGGAGTTTAGAAGCAACATTAGCCAGAAGATCTGCTGTTGCATTCTGTGATCTAGGAATAGGAGAAATGTCAAATGCCAGAAAATGAGTTATGAGATCTTGAACAAGCGATTGATAATGTTTTAGATGCCCTGAAAGACAATGGATAGTATTTCTCACTTGTTTAATGACAATTTCAGAATCACCAAATACTTTCAAATATTGGATATTCAAGCCTATTGCTTTATAGAGACCTTGAATCAATGCTTCATATTCTGCAGTATTGTTGGTACATTCAAATTCTAATCTACATGATAGCATCATTTTTTCTCCTTTAGGACTGACTAAAATACATCTTGCTCCTGCACCGTCATTAGATTTAGATCCATCAAAATACAAAGACCAAAATAAAGGCTTATTTACAGGTTTATCTACAAGTTCATTTACAACACTAACACACTTAGAAGTATCGGTACTGGAGAAATTTTCGACTTGTGATATCACACTATTAACAGGAAACGAGGATTGCTGAGCATTGAAATTCCCAAAAAATGATCCAGCCAGATAATTTCCAAGAATGTTATTATTGAAGGCTATAGGTTGATTTTCTTTTTCAAAATCAATTACTGTGTGAGTCAAATGTTTTTCATGATCAATTCTTATTTGATTTGTTTCCCATTATAGGGAAGCCACATGTGAGACCAATCGATTGAAATATAACCATGAAGTTTTTCAGACCAATCTCTACTAAGGATCAAACCATAAAA
Source organism: Pinus tabuliformis (assembly GCA_031772625.1). Taxonomy (NCBI): domain Eukaryota; kingdom Viridiplantae; phylum Streptophyta; class Pinopsida; order Pinales; family Pinaceae; genus Pinus; species Pinus tabuliformis. Next base: position 486,457,962 of record CM062804.1, on the reverse strand, counting down.
GTCAGGGATGTCAGCAATTAATATATAAATTCTTTGGACAACCCTAGTATCAGCAGATAATCTCATAGTAACTGAATTTATTTCTCCTAAAACTTGAACCTTAGTTCAATCTAATTGAACAATATGAACTGCAGATTTTTGAGGTTCAATATTTAATTTGGAGTAAACTGATGCTGACATTATATTTGATGAAGCCCCTAAATCAATCAAGCAGTTATGCAAATTTCTATTGTAGATCTCATAAGTCAAGAAAAAAGGAGGAGCATACGAATTTGACCTATCCCCAATCAAAACGGCATCGGTAGCATCTACCTTATCAGATGGTGGCTTACTTGATCCTCTAGCAGCCTTTGATAATACACTAGTTGGAAGAGGAGAAGAAGGTACTACATTTAATTCTTTAAGCAGCAACTTTTGTTGATGTTTGAGCTTGCTAAGTTCATGCAGAGAAATATTTGCTTGAGTCTTCTTCATATCTTCCACGATGTTATAATCCATGGAATCTGAAACTACTAGCATTTTAGATGATGAGGGAGGGTTGGAGGATGATGGTTGATTGTGGGGAGATACAACTGGAGCTTTCTTTGTGGGAACTTTCTCTTTAGTAACAGGATTTGAGTTTTTCTTCTTTTGATTTGCTTGACTAGGCTCTACTATACTTTTACTTCTGGTATTTACTGGAAGAGCTTCCTGTTCACTTTCATTATCAGAGTTGGGTAAGATAAAGTCCCACATTCCATGACATTCAATTGTTTCATCTTCTTCCATTTCTTCAGCTGATAAAACTGTATCTTCTTCTTCATCATCATCCAAGTCAGATTCTGCATTAGATATAGCATTGGGTGGTTTGGGATCAGTAGGCTGATTTCTTTTAAAGTTCCTAAATGGTCTTTTCGTGGAAGTTTCAGCTACTTGATTTTTTATTTCAACCATTTCATTAGACATAGTTTTAAGAAACTTTTTGTAATCCTTCCATATCATATGGATCCTTGGTTGCCTTCTTCTTTGAATCATCTCTAAAGGTAACTTTCTTGGATTTCCTTTCTTCTAGAGTGTTTTTCTTTTCCAAAGCAAGGATATGTTTTTCAACAGCTATTGCTTCCTTCATATTTTCTGCTAATGTTGGTTTGGCAACCCTATCAACAAAGATGGCTATGTTTGAAGGAAGAGCAGAAATGTACCATTCATTTCGGACCTCCTCACTAGGCTTGGATGCCGCAGGTATTTTATTCAACAACTTATTGAAGCGTGAGTTGAAGTCCTTAATGGGCTCTTTTGATTCGGCTTTCAGGTTGGAGAGGTCATTAATCAAAGTTGCTGTAGACCTATCGTCTCCAAACTTAGTTAGAAATTTCTCTTGGAAAGCATCCCAACTATTGATAGAACCTGGTGGTAATGAAAAGTACCATGATCCTGTTGCTCCTTGTAGAGTGTATGGAAATAGTCTAACAACAACATCTTCTTCCATTACTCCATTCAAGTTAATTGATAACATGAAATTGTTTATGTGTTCTTCTGCTAACAAGCCATTGTCAAGATTAAATTTAGGTAGCCATTTTTCAGGATGTGCTGGCAATTGGGTCAAAGGTGCAGGCATTCTGACAGCTCCTGGGTTGGTCCATGGCCTTGGTTGAGGTTGATTATGTGCCATTGTTGAGCTAATAGTAGAAGAGGGTGACGAAGGAGTTGAAAGTGATTGGGTAGAGGATGTTGAAGTTCCTATACCTATTTGGACTATGATATGAAGTTGGGAAATGGATGGATGACCTTGCAATGGTATGGATGGAATGGACGATGAGGAGGACAAAGTCTCACTGTGAGATTCTGATGGTGTCTTTCTAGCCCTTTTTCGACTTGGTAAAGGGAATTCAACTGGTGGAATACCAAGCTTTTCACTCTTTGCCCTATTAAGTGGCTATGATGGAATATATTGGGAAGTAACACTGCCTTGGGATAACTCAGACTCTTCTTTGGATATTGAGATCCCCTGGAGTTTATGAATCAAAGATTGTACTTCAGGAGGTTCAGGAGAAGAGTTGTCTGGCATGTTTAGGATTTCAGCAGTGGGTTTTATATTTTTCTTTTCAACTTCTCGCTTAGGAATAGGAGATTTAGAATGCGAAGGAGAAGTTGGAGGTGATGGTGAGGGGGAATTACTCTTGGAATGGCCTGTAGATTTAGATTTACTCGCCATTCACAGTCTGGCCCTCCTTCTAGCGCCAAAAATGTTGATGCCTCTAAAATCATAGCACCAACATTGGGGGATAACCACCCGGTCTGGACCTTAGTGCAGCTCCTTATCTGTTTGGTATGGTGGCTCCGACTGGATATTATGGGACTAGTTTCCCAATAAAGTATGATTTGATGAATGGGTGTTTCAAATATGTAAAAAGATGATAGGTGGTTTAATCTATAAGCTCTAAAATATACAGATATATCTATATAACCTGGGTGATCTCATAATAATGCGATTCTTGATGATTCCTAGTAGACAAATAATAATATACATTATTTACTTATCTACAGAAAGATGCATTTAAATAATGATTACTTTGTTTAAGAAATTAAACAAATTAATATGAAAGCATATCACATAACATACTAATATTTATCTTCGACTTAGTCACCGGAGAATCCACAGTAAGAACCATTTTCTGCCAACGTTTCAAATCCCAACCGGGATCCATCATCAGGACAACTTGAATGCTTGATAGAAGAAGAGCTTATTTGAGGGTTTAAATAGTAATGAGGAGAGAAAAAGAGATGAATGTCGGCTCTCAATTTTTGAAAAATAATTTTTGATGAGAAGTCGGTTGTCTCTGATTAATTTAATTAATTAATTAATTTTTTATTTTTTTATAAAATTAATATTAATATTAATTAGTTACTTTTAATATGATAGTTATTATTAATATTAATTCTATTAATAATTATTATTATTAATATACTAATTAATAATAATAATAATTAGTATTATAATAATTAATGATAATTAGAATTAATGATATTATATTGATCATAGTTAATGTTAAAAAGTATTAATTCTAGAAAATTGAATTAATATTTAATATTTATAAATGATTGATCATTAATATTTATTATTATTAATATTAATTGAAATAATTATTATTATTATCATTAATTATAATTATTAATATAATAATTAGTAATAATAATTATAATGATCATAATTAATGTTAAAAAATATTAATCTTGGAATATTGTATTAATTTTTAATATTTATTATAATATATGTTGGTACAATTTTTATTTATTTATTTATTAATTTTTAGAATAGGTTTTAGCTTAGTAAGGAAAATAATTGCTAATTGTAAATATTATTGTTATTAATAATTATTATTTATTAATCTAATAATTAATAATAATAATTAGAATTAATAATATTAATAATGAACATAATTAGAATTGATTAAGTTAATCCTAGAATATTGTATTAAGAATAATATTGAAAATATTAATCCTAGCATATTGAATTCAGTATTTAATATTTATTATTTATTTAATTATATATAATAAATCATTCAGAAGTGAAATAATACAGAGTTGTTTGAAAACATGTGAATACATTAACAATAGCAACTCAATGGAATGCTAATTAGATAAAACAAGACAAAAGAACAGTGATAGAAGTACCAAATGCATTTGAATCTCATTTATGCAAGTAACACTCTGGTTCAATCTTCTTATTCTGGAAACTCCAAGGAGATACAAAAATGCGAGTCTTTATGAAGCTCTTTCACAAAAAGTCTGAACCTCGATCCAGGGCTTATAAAAAATAAATTAAGAAGTGCAGAAGTGCAAACTTCTCAAGTCTAGTTTTATACAAATTGAGGACCCTCTCTAAAGTGACATGAAAGGGTCTTTACTGTAAAATTAAAAACAAATTGTCCATGAAAATTGCTGAGAATTGTTGGAACTGCCTTTATCAAAATATGGGATTTGTATTTCAAAAATAGAATTACGATAAACTTTGAAGAGATTCATCGCATCTAGGCTTTCTCTTGCATCTTTAACTGACAAATTGAGAGCATGCTTTGGATCTTTGAAGGATGACTCATCCTAGAGTGTACTTGTCCTTCGTATGTGGCACCTGAGAGCTCAGGCATCATGCGATCAATGGCATCAACAAGGCACTTGATAGTCATTTGTTGGCTGTGCGGCTTGACCAGAAAGGACCAATGTGCATCCCAGCTAAGACCTTGTATTTTGTTAAGCCTCTCTTCCTTGGTGTCCAAATCTTACTTCCATTGCTTCTCTAAAACTTTCACCTTCGGAAGTTTTCCTGGGGAATAATCAGAAATTAAATTGGCACCATATAAGTTATCATTTACCAACTCAATAACATTATTCATTATAGCCCTGGCCCTGGAGGTAGCTCTTTCTCCTTTTATCAACTGTGTTTCCCATTCCGAAAACAATATCTCTTTATGAGATTCTTCAATTTTAGGTAAGTTAGCAACTCTTCCATCTTCTGTACTTTGCCAGGAGAGAAAATTTGTGAATTTATCATCCGCATCTTCAAATTCTAACCTGGTATTAACTGCTTGGTCAATCAGTGATGTCGTTATGATGCATAATGGATCAATAAAAGATATCTTCTGACAGAGTAGATTCAAATGTTGAGATAAAACCTTATTTGCCTCTAAAGCTTCCTTTTTGAACTCTTCAACCTTGGGATAATCTTTGAATTGTCCCAAGGAGAATTGTAGCTATGTGATTTGCTCTTCTTTAGACTTAATCTCTTGCTAATGCGTAATTTTAAGTTGCTCGAGCTCTTGAGACAGTTGGTGTTGTCTCTGAATGGCCTGTTAGTCAATTTTCTGCTTTTCTAGATTTAATTGTTCTTCGAGCTGCTCATTCTTCTGTTTCTCTACTATTAACTGTTCCTCAAGTCGATTAACCTTTTGCTGCTCTGCTGCCAACTGTTCTTCAAGCTGATTAATCTTTTGATCCTTTTCTTTGATCAATTGATTCACTTCAGTTGCCTTATCAATTGTAGCAGCTATGTATGCGCCTGCAAATTGAGATAACTTAGTCAAATCCTCAGAAGGATTGACCTCTGAATCTTTCCATATGACATTCATAAATTCAGATTGAGGAGCTGTGGATGATGTTTGATCTATTTTCCTCTTTTTCCTCTGCCTCTTGACTATAGCCCTGTGTTTTGGGCTGTAAAACACATCCAAGGGTGGAATCTCCTCAATATTCAATGTAATCTCCCCTGAAGGATTTTCAGGGATTATTTCTATCTCTTTTCTAGTTGTTTCTTTGCTGGGTGTCTCTTCAATCACAATATCAGGAATAATGGGTCGTTGTGTTTCAGGAGGCACAGATGTGATAATGTTTCGAGGATCATTCTGACTTTTGATCTGTTGATCAAATTGCTCCCACTCTTTAATCAATATGGGATCAATGTGAACATCAGTATTTAGTTGTTCACTAGCCTTATCACTTGTCTCAACTTCTTCAGAAACCTTCTCAATTACCTGCTCTCCGTTGTGTTCTGCCTGCTGAATGATTGGTGTAGTACTTAACAAATCTAGAGGTACTATCAGTAACCTCTATGTCCTGTATTCAATGAATTTTCCCATTTTCTCAGCACTCAATTTGAATTTTTCCAAATGACTTACTGTTGAGAATAATTCTGCTAAAGGAAACAAGTCATCGAACTCATCTTCCTCATGCAAGAATTTATTAACTTTCATCTGAGAGGTGAAATTGAAAGCAACCTTCTTTGGGTCATATTGTCTTTTAGGGATAACGACTAGACTCAGATCCTTTGTCTTTTCAACTTCTTTCTCGACATGTTTAAAATCATGTAATGAGTAAGTGCCGCAGCGAAGAGGAAAGGCAGGCCACAACTGCTTCTTGGAGTCTTTAAGATTTCTAGTCATCCCTTTTTCTACTATCTGGTAGGCTACCTCCCTAGCTAAAAGCTTATCTGGAATGTAAAGTGGAAGGACATGAGGATCTGTAATACTGCCAAAAACCCTAACATAGGTAAACATCTCTTCCTCGAACCAACTGCTGATTGAGGTTAAATCAATGCTAGCCTCGTCAGACAGCCGAGGAGTAGGTTTATTAAAGATGGCTTGATGGACGGGTAAAATAAAACCATGGCAAATCTTGTATAAATGATTCTTGTATTTAAACTTCCATAAGTATTTATGGTAAATATGAATGGGGGTTGGGTCCTGAACAGTATATTTCCAACCTAGTATGGGAAAGTCGGAATTAAAACAAATTGTGTCAACTATGTAAGCACTCATATGGAATGGGGGCATGACTCGGGTAGTGACAAATCTGTTCTTTCTATAATCCAATATTTGACTAGCTATTTTGTCCAATAGGATAGTTTCCCAGTCCATGACAAAGGAGTTTATTGCTGCTTCTATCAATGGAACCATCTCAATAGAAAATCTAGCAGAATCGGGGCTTCCGAAGAGTCTACACATCATAGCAGTAGCATAACAATATGGAGATGCCAAGGAGTCCATGGAATACATACCAGATGATTCATGTTTGTGCTTGTTAGGAAAATGTCTCCATTGCTTGATAGGGTTTGATTCAATGTCATTCTCCTTGGCGAAAGCTTCCAGGAATGCTTTGTTGTAGTGTCGTTGGGGATCTGGCAGGTGATACATTCTCTTGACATCTTCTGGTTTGAAGGATCCAAACATCCTTCCATCAGCTGTGAAGAAATCTCTATCCGTTATGTTAATGCTCTCAATTACCCATCTTACCATATCATTATATGGTAAAATCTTTGCACGGGCCGCTATTCAATGGAGGAAAGAGCTAGCTAAATCATTGAGCGTGTTTTCTAATTTATTAGATCCATCAGTTGTTGCTTCTTCCTCTATCTCTTTTGGATCTTCATTTTCAAGCAAAGTATATATGCCTTCCCACGAGGTCTTGCCAAAGCCTAGACAGGTGGTATCTGAGATTAACACCAATTTTCCTTGTCCTTCTTCCACTGTAAGGGGAACCTTTGCCTTTCAAGTTCTCTTAGACATCTTAACTGCCTACGTGATTCTAGATTTACACTGCAAAATGAGAAAGAGGAGCGTGATAGGCGAAAAACTCTGAGAGGAGCCAATACTACTAATTACAGACTAAAAGCAGTTATGTGCATCAAAAGATAGTACATAGTCACAAAGGATGAAATCCTTAAAGGATTGTAACCATAATTGCCTCTAAATGCATTACCGTATCCTCATAACATGAACTTTAATGCCAAATTAATAAATGTCGCATCACAAGTTTTCCAATGGTCCTTTTAGAATAGGTGTCACAACTCTGCGATTTTGCGATTAGCGATTGTATTATTTTAATACGTGTAGAGCCATTGCATATCACAAATTGGGAGTTACAAGCGCTATGCCTGGAAGAATTCATTGTATTGTTGCGATTGCGATGAGTAATGAGCTGGCAGGTTGGTTTTAAACTTGGCAAATCATGTTTTTCTTTATACTTGGTTTAGCTTTATATCGCAAGTGCACATAGTATATGGTACTTATTTCTATTGGGAGCGTGGTATGTGATATGCGATTGCGATAGTCACATCGCATCGCAAAGTTTCAACGGAATCGTTTCAACGTTTTCCTATGGATTGGCGCGATGCGATATGCGATTGCGATATCGCATCGCAAGGTTTCAACGGAAAGCCCTAACTTATTCCTTAGAATTACTGATATGCGAAATGCGATAGTTATATCACATCACATGTTTATAAATGGATTTTTCAATTTAAAACTTTGCGATGAGGCATTTGTGATGACTTTGATCGCATCGCAACTTTTCAAACGAATGTTCATTGGTCTTAAGAAATTGTGATTTGCGATGAGTGATTCCAAACACTTGTAAAGCAACTTTTATATGAAAAGTATGGAAAATCTATTTTACCTAAAAGGTTTTATTGCTTTTTATATCCTAAAGGGGACCTATTTCTTATTTAGCATATTTATACTAAGATTAAAAATTTGAAATGCGGGGGGGGGGGTTGTTGTATAGCACAACAAGAACATCATTACATCATTTTAAATAAGATACAATAAAGATGCAAAATGTTTCTCTAAATCACAATGTAACCATTACTCCATGATACTATTAATTTTTTTTGGGTTGTTGGATACAACTTTACATGCACCTCTTTACAAGGAACATCATTACATCATTTCAAATGAGGTACAATAAATATGCAAAATACTTCTCTAACTCACAATGTGACCATTACTCCATGGTACTATTTAACAAATTACAAATTCATTACATATGATCATTTACATATCATGACCATACCTACTTTTTGTTGTCAATTGAAATCTTCATTTTTATATTTGAAATGAATAATTAATGCACACCCACTTACCTTTGAATTTTACCATCACATTTTACTCTAAGCTTAATTAATTTCGCAGTAAACCATTTATTCTATGTGAAGATGAAAGAAAATAATGACGACTCATTAAACATCACCATCAATAATTACTTGTTTTTGCTTGTTTTAAAAAATGCAAGATATATCAAACTAATTTTACCACGTATAAGTGGTTTCACCCACACACGACCAATGGGATTTCTCCTTTATTTCATTACCCACACACAAGGTTGTTACTGTTCGATTCACGTCGGGTTCACCAGAACAATGCACGTGAGTGCATGATGTGGTGGTTGGGGCGGTTGGCTTTTGCACCCCAGCCATGTTCGATTCCTGCAGGCGCAGCGCGATGCTGTTGCTGATGCTGATGACGTAAGTGCCCGATGCTGATGACGTATGTGTTTCTGCTCTGCGCGATGCTGCGGCTGATGCTGATGACGTATGTGTTTCGTTGATGATGTAATTCTGCTCGCTTCGGCGATAATATAATGTTGTATGATGAAATCAATCTGTTCGCTTCGGCGATATATGTTGTATGTTGATTCTTCAGCGAGGATTCTCTCCCCCGGAAAAAAAAATAAATAAAAATAAAAAAAATTGTTACTTGCGGAAGTAATATCAAAAATCAGGGAAATATACTCACTTCCTTAATAATTTCATATGCTAGGAAATATCTTTATCGGTTTTCATTTAAATTTTACAAACCCTTTACCCAATTAAAAACTCCATAAATCATTTTCACTGTTCACTCTCATTAATCCATTAATTTTAATTTCAAACGCCAAATATGAAAAAAATATAATATCCCACTACAGAGAGTAATTAATAATTCATTTAAGAAACACTTCAAAACCTCACTCATCCTCAATTTTTTGCCCCACATTTTCCAATAAACCAATACTAAATAACTGAAAATATTTATGCAGTTTTACTTTTGAAATTTTAATTTTACCATCACTTTATTGCTGCCCTATTTTCCTGCTACGCTCTTTCTTTTTAACGAGAAGAAAATGAACTTAAACAAACTTTGTTGATACACCGGATCTCCTGGCAGCTCTCAGCAACCAATTTCCTTCGCCAAATCCTTTCCTTCATGGCAACAAACAAGCTTTCAGACTCTTTTACTAGCTTCCTCTTCTCTTTATCATGGCTATATACTAATTATAGGTTTTAATATTCTGAAACAAATTTGAATGAATGGTTTTTAATGATCTCCACGAGATTCTATGGGCTAAAGGACCATCAAACAACTTAAATCATATTTAGATTTTTTTCCATGTTAATTTTGCTGTTGTGAATTTGGAGTAAGAAATTAGCTATTTTGTGAAGTCTTTCCTCTTCATAAAGCTCACTTTTACATTATTATCAAACTGACCAAGAATACTTTCATATGCTGCACATTTTTGATATAGTGTCATTCTGTTTCTACCGCCTCTGTGTTGCAAAAAATGCAAGTTCTTTCTTTGCACTCTTCTTTAGGGGTCGCCCATCTCCCAGTTTCACACCTTTAGATGATGGGAACTAGTCCTCAACTCGGCAATTAATATTTTAGTTTTTCCCTTGATTGTGGAACTCAAATACTCTTTATCATCATGCTTCCAGCGTGGGCTTAAATTCTTTGACATAATATGCATTTTTTATTTCCTCCTTAGAGTGAGGACAGTCATGCAGATTTATGTTCCATTTGCCTAACCACTTTTTATTTTGCTTCATCCATGTCTTTTTCCGATGGCTTAGCTCTTCTTTGACAACCAACTTGGGTCATTGGTGCCTATCCATATTTTCAACCTTCTTTAGGTAACTTAGCAAATGAATGATTGCTGAAGCCTCAATTGGAAACATACCAGCCTCAGCGAAAAGTATATCATATGGAACTGTTGATTTGACTTTGAGGCTACTTATGATTAGATGCTTTTGGATTCTTTCTATTTGTCCCAATTTGAAACTTGACATGTTACTCCCACATATCTCGCAACCATAGAAGATAACTAACATCACTAATAAACCAAATAGAGTTTTCTTAGTCTTCCAATAACATAATTCTGCTTGTCTATACCTGGTCTATTTAAATAATAAGAAACAAAAGACGCATAAATAAACAAAAAACACCGAAATGATAAACCCTTGAAGAGAAAATTCATTAGATTATAACATCCTCATTTAATCCATATTTAACCAACCACACAACAGTTCATCCTTATTGTAGAAGTTACTCCCACACAACCGTTCATCCCTATTGTAGAAGTTCTTCCAACATCCTTAATGAAGGAATACATTTTATACCCAACCACAACATATCAATTATTATGTAAACATAACAATTGGAAACTCTTTGGTAATCAAAGCTTCAGAAAATAGAACAGTCTGACAATAATAACATTCACACATTTTCCCATCTACAATGGAGTAACAGTAATCCATCAATATAGTTGTAGTTGCAACAGTAATCCATCAATATAGTTGTAGTTGCAACGCCAAGACAGAGGTCTGATTTTATATATATATATGAATGAAGACACAGTCGTTAGTAATGTGCACCCCAATTCCTACTGCACAACACATGGCCTAATGATTTTTCCTTTCGAATTCAACCCCCGTGATGCCCTGATTTCCGGTTGAAATAATCATTTTAGGTTGTGGTTTCTTTGACGTTTTCCAAAATTACGACCTTGATGAAGCCAAACTAGGTTTTTTGCTCCTGCAGTTCTCATCCAGTGTGTATTGTGCTTTCATGGTGTTCTCCACTATCTCATGTTTGCTTCCCCGCATAGAATCAGTTTGATTAGTGGATCCATTATTGTATTGTGCTTTGATGTTATTCCCCACTGTCTCATGTTTGCTTCCCCTGAGAGAGTGTCTGATTAGTGGAGTTCATTAACCATGCTAAGTAATTATATTTATCATTTATTTTAATTTTATTACTAATTTTTTAATTAGAGGAATGGATAATTGGGATCTCTCATATTTGTGTGACATAGGTAAATTAAGGGATTTGAACTTGAAATCTCAAAGTACATTGTTGGAATCATAATTGTCATTAGACCAAAACCAGTAGGCCATAGGTATTAGTCTCCCCTACATTTGCCAGAGTTAGGATCCACTAGACGTTGTTAGTCCATGTCCTGAAACAGAGCGTTGAACCCAATGTCCAACAATCTCTTGCAAGAAGGGTGAGACATTGTTAGTCCATGTCCTGAAATAGAGCGTTGAACCCAATGTCCAACAATCTCTTGCAAGCAGGGTAAGCTTCGAGTTCTAATACCACTTGTTCGAATCACAATTGCTGTTAGACGAAAACAGAGAAGCTACAGGCATTAGTCTCAACTACATTTATTAGAATTAAAATCCACTAAATATATTAGTCCATATCCCCAAACAAATAAAAAAAACTCTAAACCCATTCAATATACATAACACTTTAACTCTGCCCAAAACACTTAATTTTATTACTTCTCTGAAAAAATAAAAAATTACATTTTTCATATATTTTTTTAAACATTTTTGTTAACTATCTTTCATTAGAATATTGCCAATAAAAAAATAATTCAGATACAAAACTTGTTCTTTCACAACATTATCGGATTTAATACATCAGGAAAAAGCTTGACCTATCCATTCGAAGAATGCGTATCCTTTCATCGCTGAAAATATGATTTTAAGGTTATTAGTTTTAACCTGAAACAAGAACTGCTCTTGCTCCATTAATTCCTGAAAAAGAAAGTGATAATAAAACTAATAATCATAGCCCTACTTAAAGGATTATTGGTTATACCAACTCAAAGATTATTAGTTCTCCACTTCTGTTCGTATGCTTGGCTCCCCTTCCCGACAATTCCAACCTCAATCACCATTTTCTGGGTCCTCTTTTCATATCGATGGCGAGTTTATCTATCCGGTACCGGAGATGTGACGTCTCCCCTGACAGGCACAAGCTCCATGTTTTATGGATTGAAGTCCCCCTATTCAGCCAATGAATTCGGCCTTATCTAATATGATCGGCATAGCCTCCCACAATGCCATGTCAGACTCCTCACGCTACCTACCATAACTATAATTTCGCCCATTACAGCAATACTGATGCTCACAAGCAACGGGCCCATTGTTTCCAATAGTAATGAAGTGCAGAGTATGGAATAATAAAATGGCCCCAGCTTCGCCGAAATTTGGGGAGGGTAAAATTGTAGATTCTGAGCTCTATCTACATTGTTTATAGTTTAAATTACAGGATCGCCCATTTGGGATGAGTGGATTTTTGTTTATGAAGTGACTTAACGGTGCACTTCATTACTATTATTTTATATTACATAAGTATAATTAGAATAAATGTAAAAAGTAAAATTTAAGAGTTTTAAAAATTTTAGCGTAGATTTATGATGGTTGGGTGTTGTTAGCTCAAATTTCAACAAAAATTAAAACATATTGAAGTAAGCTAAAATCCACATAGTACAATTAATTATTACAAAATTTGAAATTATTATTATTCAATTTTAAGGTCACGGCCAATCCAGACACCAAAATCCACATGGTACAATTAATTATTACAAAATTTGAAATTATTATTATCCAATTTTAAAGTTATGCCACGCTGACACCAAAATCTACATAGTACAATTAATTATTACAAAATTTGAAACTATTATTATTCAATTTTAAGGTCACAGTGAAGCCAGACACCAAATTGGTGTATGAGACACCCTTGTTTGTGGGACAAGAGACCCACTTCTGCCCAGCCATTTGACTGCTAAATCTACAAAAACATACATACTCTGTCCCTCTGGTTTTGAAACCTATAAACTCTTAACAAGAAACACATGCTTCTAACTATTAGGCCCACTCAAACGCAATGAAATTACACTTTCTAACTTCTAACAACAAAACAGTGACCAAAAACACATTTAGGCTTAATTCTTACTTAGGGTTTCATCGATCAAATGGTCCTGTGCTTAGCCCCCTTTTCTACATCTTTTTCCTTCTCTGGTTCGTCAGTAGAAAAATACCTTTGCTGGCAGCAGAATGTTTTCTACTACCTTTTCCTTCACTGAGCGTACCTTTCCTTTGCTGTCGAGCACTGGTTCCGAGCAAGGTTCTTTGCTTGCCACGTTGACACTTTGGGACAAAATTTCTTGCTCGTGTGACCAAATAGTTGCGTACCTTCATTGCTTTGTTCAGTACTGGTAACTTTTTCTTTGTTGTATATATGGGACAGATTGATAGTTTGGGAATCTGCGTTTTTAGTTTTGAAACTTGTGAATTTTTAAGAGGAAACACATGCTTTTAATTATTAGGCTCACTCAAACACAATGAAATTACACTTTCTAATTTCTAACCACAAAACAGTTACCCAAAAATACATTTTAACTTATTTCTTTGTTTAAAATTTCATGGATCAAATGGTCCTGTACTTAGCCCCTTTTCTACATCTTTTTTTTCTTCTCTGGTTCGTCAGTAGAAAATGCCTTTGCTGGCAGCAGAATGTTTTCTACTACCTTTTCCTTTCACTGAGCGTACCTTTCCTTTGCTGTCGAGCACTGGTTCCGAGCTACGTTGACACTTTGGGGCTTTTGAATTCTTCTAAATTCCTTGCTCGTGTGACCAAATAGTTGCGTTCCCTCATTGCTTTGTTCAGTATTGGTAACAGATTGATATGAGAATCTGATTTCTGTATTTAGTGGTTCTAGAGAGTTTATATAACAGATTGATTTGAGAATTTGATTTTTGTATTTAGTTTTTTATTTTTTTTTAAAGATAATTTATAAGACAGATTGATCACCTAACAATCTGATTCTTATATTTAATTCTTTAAATCGTTTTGCTATAAAATATAGCAACAAACTCAATGAACACTCCAACCTTCTATCATACAGAACTGTCCGTACTATCCATAAAAAGCTTCACACGCTAAAATAGAGTGTTCTTTTAATAAAAGAGAGGTTGAGCCTGCCTCTTGGAAACTCCTATTTCCACCTCTATAGCAAAGTTATTGCAGCCTGACATGCAAGGGGAATAGTGGGTGCCTTGCATTTATATTTCTGCCAAAGTTGACTTTGGCATGTTAGCAGCAAGGCAACCACTATTCCCCTTGCATGTCAGGGTGCATTAACTTTGCTATAGAGGTGGAAATAGGAATTTCCCTCTTGGAAACTCCTGCCTCTTTAGTCAACGTCATAGTAAAATAAATTCCTTATGTTGTGGCTTTTGCTTAGAGGTTGAGTCATCTTTGCACTCAAAGTTTTGGTAAAACAAATGTTTTGGCTTTTAGTTTAGGTTGAGTTTTTGTTTTTTTGCTTTTTAAATTTTATATAAAGAAGCAATTTGTTTTATAGATTATTTTTAATTTCGTGGAGGTTAAAATTTTATATATATATATATATTTTAGTTATTTTGTGCAATTATTTGTTAATTTAAATAAGAAAATTTATCATAATCTGGTTGTTAAATTAATAGTGGGGACACTCATCACTGGTTACTTTCCAGCGATTTAAGTTGTTTTATTAATGTTATTCAAGGAAAACAACACTACTTTGTTTCATCAATGTTACTCAAGGGCGCACATTTTCACTCTCCCATAGACCTCTAGCCGTTGGGCAATTAACATGTTTCCTTATTTTAAAGAAGGATAAGCTAAGTTGAAGCACTTTTAGGACATAGTCAAGGTCCAAAATACTTCATAATACATTTCATGTCTTATAATATATATTAAAAATATAATTGAAATTAATTAAATTATTATCATTATTATTATTATTATTATAAAAAACAATATATGAATTAAAAAAAATATAACAAGATTCTTAATTCGAGAGATTCACTCTTGTTTCATTGTGTCACACTCTCTAGTCTAGGATGGTAGAAATGTGATGTTGTAATGCAATGCCCTGTAAACATTTTGACTCTCCCTCCCTCTTTCTCTCTCTCTCTCTCTCTCTTGCTCTTCTCTCTCCCTCACTGGCTCTCCATCTCTCCCTTGCCACTCCCTCTCCACCTTTCTCTCTCTATGTCTTTCTTCCCCTTCCAACTCCATCTCTCTCTCCTCTCTCTCAAGTCCTCTCTCTTTTCCCCTCCTCTCTCTACCCTTCTCTCCCACCTCCCTCTGTCTCTCCCCCCATCATACACAATCTCTCTCTTCACCCTCCAACTTTGTCACTATCTCCCTCCCTCTCTCCTTCTCTCTCCCCCTTCCATATCTATGTCTCCATGTCTCTCTCTTCCCCTTCTTTCCCTATCTTTATCTTCTCCTTTTCTCTCTCTTCCCTTGTCTCCTCTCTCCCTCATTCCATCTTCATCTCTCCCTTGTCACTCCCTCTCTCTGTCCACCTCTTTCTCTTAATTTCTTTGTTCTTCACTCCCTCTCTTTGCCCCTCCAAATACATCTCTCTCCCTCCCTCTCTTTTCCCCTCCAAATCCATATCTCTCTCCCCCTCTCTCCCCCTCCTCTCTCTCTTAGTGTCTCTCCCAACTCTTGCCTCTCTCCCCAATTCTATCCCTCCTTCCATCTCATTCTCTTTCTTAAATATGATCTCATTGTATTGTATTTAAGAAAGTATCTAAAAAAAAGAAAAAAAACATAATTGGTTCTAAAATATTAAACCTATATTTTGGATCAATCATGTTAAACGAAATACAATAATAAAAAACTTAGAAGAATCATGCACTATCTTTCCTCTATCATTGTTAATCACTCTGCTTTCTCACTTTGCTTGGATCCTTGGTTAAGATGCATCTATCGTGGTTATTTATAATATTATTTATATGAGATAAATTTCACATATGTATATATAAAAGTATTCTCATTTTTTAATTTATTAAAACCACCATTTAATCTCCATGGGAATATTGTTAATAATCGTGAGGATGGAGGGTTTAGATATACCTCTAAAGTAGTTATAACTTTTTTGCTCTTAGGTTTAATTAAAAAATGTTATAAAATTAAATTAAAATAAAGTATTTGTAAAATATTTTGATTTTGAAATAAGTTATGGTTTTTGAGCATGTGGTATTGATAAGCCATGGTATTGGCCCATCATATTGTAACAGAATAATTAAAAGCTTAAATCTATAACATAATAATCAAAAGTCTAGATGGCCCATGGTATTCATAAACCATGGTAGTAGCCCATGGTATTATAATTCTCTTCCCTCCTCTCCCTCTCTATCTTTCTCTTGTGGGTATTGGCACGTGGTGTTGTAACAAAACCTTCTTAGAAGTTAATAATATCCATGGTAAATATTCATGATTAAAACTCTTGTCATATTGTAAATATTAAGTTCAATTTATGGATGGAACACATCTATATTAATTATTACAAATATATTGATTACAATTGAGCCGACATTACATCTACACATTACATCTACACATGTGCCTTATACTAGGTTGTAGAGCGACTCTCTGCTCAAAAACTAATCGGGTGAGGGGAAATATTACATAAAATATAATATTACAATACTATATGTTACCCAATATTTCTAACCACCCCCACCTAATATATAGTGGCCATGGGTGGGGGGAAATACTAATTAAAAAGTAATATTATTAAATTTTACCTAATATTTCAGGTCACACTCCACCCTAAATATTACATTCTACTTGATAGTTCCCCTCACTCCTACTAATTTTACAGTTGAGTTTGTTTACTTTTTTTTACTTTTAAATTACAAATATAGAGAAAACCCTTGCAGACAAATGCCCAGTGCCAACATAACATCAAACTAACATGAATCTAGGCTAGTTTAATCCCCCCTTAAATAGATTATATTCCCTAGGAATTCCATGAGTCAATACCATGGTTTTAAAAGTCAATACCATGGTTTTTTAAAACCATGGGTCAATACCATAAGTCATTTTTTTTTTATAGGGTTAATTTTTATTTTTTATTTTGTTATTTTAATTTTATTTTCACCAAGTCACAATGTTTACATTACATTAAGTTACACATCTCTACCATATTTTAATTTTATTTTGACCTAGTCAAAATGTTAACATTATATTACTTTACGTTACACATTTCAAGCATATTATAGACATTAGATTTCGGCTCAACAAAGAAATTACATTTATCCCCCGTATTAAAAAATAATTTTAAATTTTTAAATTTTTTTTATCTCATTATATGAAGTTTGATGTAAAATAAAAGTGAAAATTCAAGTATTTAGAAATGGTTGACATTGATTTTTAAAGTAACATATTTTTTTTTTAAAGTAACGTTAAGCACAACATCTCTTGCATATATATATATATATATATATATATATATATGCAAGAGATTTAATATATATATATATATATATATATATATATATCTATATTAAATCTCTTGCATATATATATATTAAAGGTAACGTTACGTGACAACATCTCCCTCATGTATTGAGCTCAATTAAAATTGTGGAAGTCATATTCCAAAATAAACATACCTACAAGCTCAGGGTAAATTTTTATAGGCATCAATACATAATAAACAAAGCATTGACTTTCATAATACATCTCACATTGTTAAAATTAAAAAACTTTATAAAATAGACTAAATTATTATTATTATTATTATTATTAATTAAGTTAAACATATATACATTTCAAATAGAACAAGATTCTTATTCATGGATATTTATTCCGCTTTACCATGAAGATTCTTAATATGTAAATAGGCTTTGTTACAATACCATGGGCCAATATCATGGCTTATCAATATCACATGCCCGAAAAACCATATCCGATCTTAATGTTTAATGGTTTTTTGTTGTGGTTGGTTGTTCTCCATAAGTGGATCTTTGTTTCATGGAAACCTCTATTGTCTGATGATGTGAACTGACTCGGGGTTTGGGGGGTTTGGGTTTTCTTGATGTTATCTTTGATAATATTGAGGATAAGAATATTATTTAGGATTCGGGGCCTTGGTTTTGAGGTAGTGTCGGTCCCTCCATGTAGCCTTGGTCCCCTTATTTTGATCTGGTTACAACGTTAATCTCGTTGGCTCCAGTTTGGGTAAGGATCTCGAATTGTCCCCCACATCATTAAAATCTCCCTTTGTTAACTTCTATTGGAAATGCAATAGGGAAATTTTATTGCAGTAGTTCATAAACTAAACATTTCCTCAAGACCTATATTTCAATATGTGTGGAGATGGATTTTAATAAAGGTTTTCCTGCCAAAATAAACCTAATGGTTCTAGATTATGTATGGGTTTAGAAGCTTGACTATGAAAATGGTTCATTCTGATGTTGAATGTTTATGAAATAGGACATGTAATCAAGAATTTCCCTAAGCGATTGCAGAATAATAGAGTCTGAAAAAATAGAAAGAGACCCAAATGGTGGGAAGGTGTTGAGATAGAGCACTATAATGTATACAAAGAAGAAGAGACTTAGGACAAGGAAGAAGCAAAATAAAATCAGGAATAAGTGCAAGTCAAAGAGGAACCATTGAAGGAAGCACAAGGTAGTCAGAAAGAAAATCATGTCACAAAAAGGATCCACTGAATTCAAAAATAGACAATGACCAAGCCCAATAAACCCTTGTGAATTCTAGATCTTTCACTGATCTGATCCAAGTGGATATTGGTGGCCACCTGCCTATTCCACTTGGACCCCCAACAAGAAGCTACACTTCATCCTACTGCAACTCAGATTTGAAATTTCAGCCTCCTTGTAGCTACAAAAACCATAGATTTTCACACGTGAGAGAGAGAGAGAGAGATAGCACAAAAACAAGTATTCTTCTTCTTCTAGACCTTTTCTCTTCTTTCCTTCTTACTTCCCATCTATAGATCAAACTTTTTCCTTGAGATCAAACTTCTTGGTGAGTGAGTGACAAATGAGGTTGAACTACTTCTTTATATATCTTTTCTAAGGGGTCAAATTCCTTCCTTTAGGACGACTTTTACTTTTGGAGTTTCTGGGGCTTTCTAGACTAAAAAATAATTAATTTTCCAATTACATTTTGCCCGAAAGGGTCTTATAAACATGATGTTGACTCCTTTGACTCATGACAATAAATCCTAAGACCTATATACCCTAGAAGCATGAAGAACATACTTTTACCTAGAAGACCATCAATAAGAAGCATGAAGAACATACTTTTACCTAGAAGACCATCAATAAGAAGCATGAAATCCATACTTTAATAATAATAACTTTTTCGTTTCTTCTTTTGTTTGTTACATAGGATACATATTGAAGTGAGTACAACAACAATTATGAAGATTGAAACTAGTTACATTTTTAATACCCCCTCTTAACTAGGGAGGTATTCATAATTGAACAACTAGTACACCATCATTCTCAAACATAAGAGTTATCATAAGAAGAGTCGAACTGATAAACCAACTGTAAGCATCATCATTATAGCTAGCATTGTCTTTGAGGCCTAACTAGACAATATCTACTTCATTCAAGAGCATTATGTTGGGAGGCTTTACGTGTGATACCATACTACATATACAAACCACATACCCCATCCATATGTTCACAACGTATGTCCTTTTAGGACTATTCTTATCTTGGATCTCCAATCCTTAAGCCCTCAAAGAATATCAGTCCTCTTCGACCACTCTTCTCTTGGATACATGTCCTATCCTCAAAGAGTGTCGATACCTTTCCTTTCTTGGATTTTATATCCTCAAGGAAACCACAGATTCTTATCCAATCATCCACCATTCTCTTTTCATCATCAAAAGAAGAGAATGCACATGTGATGTCCAACATCACTCCCTCTCAACTAGAGAGGATATCTTTATTCCCTCTTTCCCAAGGAACATATATTTGCTCCTATTTTAAGGAGACGCCTTTGCTCCTTCTCAAAACGAGGGAAGATTCCAAACTTCCTTTCTATTTGGGAAGTCATTACAATAAGCCTTATAGCTTGTCTTCATAAGAGTATCAACTACTAGTTCTTTATGTAGAAAATCATGTAGATTCACAAGCTCATGCAATTTACTAAAACACATGACAAGAATCGACTTCTACTTTTAACCAACAGAAGCCAATAGATCAATGAAAACACTATGAACAAGAAGAAGACAAATCAATGACACATAACACAAGATGTATCTCGGGAAAGCCACTGCTCCAAACTCTGCTATATGTATATCATATATTAGAAATATGAGTGAAGGTACATGAACATGAACTATCATTTAGCTTCTAGCTTTTCCTAATGGTAAGGGTGCCAAGTTGGTCATGCCTTTTAAAAGCTTCCTCTTGAATTTCCAAGGGTACCACACACTTTTCCCTTTAGGAATCCATGACTCAAGAGGCAAACAAGGGCATAATGATGGAGACCATTGTTAAATCTTGTGTCACTCTCTCTTGTGAGACTAATGGTGTTGAGGATCAAGGAATCTTCCTTGATGCACTCTCCTCAATAAATCCTCAGGAGTGACCTAATCTAGGGTCCAATCTCATGACATCAAGAGCTTCAAGGAAAATGTATTTTAATACATTTCATCCCAATCCATGACAGGACCACTAGTGGGTAGAATTAGGGGCTTGGTCCCACCCTTCCCATGAAAGTCCAATTGTACTATACAACCTCATCACCCATGTGTGAGTCATTCAGCCAAGCAACTAACTTGTTCATGTAGCCACTAACATGAAATTAGTAATCATAGAAAAATGTAAATTAGCAATTAAATTATAATATCAATAGTATGCAATCTATCAAACTAGAGGTTGCTAACTCATCACATGTGGGTGCATCCACGTGGTGCCCTACCACACTCAAATAGCCATCAGTAACATCTACTCATAAGGTTATTCATTGATATATTTGTGCATGTTAGAAGATCATTATAACATATTCATCAACATAATTTCTAACTAGAATAAAAAAATAGTCCTTAGAATATATAAACGTGGTAGCATATATTGAAATCATCATAATGATTACACATAATCATTATTTAGGTACATCACAATCATCATGACAACTAATAATAGCATCAATTTGGCACAATCACAATGATCATCACATCCACATAAAATAATTGAATCCTCAACCTGATGTCCTTAAGGAATCGTGCAAATGTCAAATGATATATCAAAGTTAAGATAGTGTAAGTCTTAAGTCAGCTAGAGCGGGGCATTACAAATATTAACTTTGTTTCATGTTCTTTGAATGTTTGAATCTATAATATAGATAAGTTTGTATGAACATTTGATCATATGTTAACTATTAACTTTGTTTCATGTTTAGTGAATGTTTGAATCTGTAATATAGATAAATTTAAGTAAAAAAATGTTGAACACTTGAATCTGCAATCGATATACGCTCAAGTAAAAGGAAATGATAAGGAAATGTGATGGGAAATTCAATCCTATTCGACAAATGTATCAACATTTTTTGGCTTTAATACCCTAAAACAAACACACATACAAATATACTTGAAGAATAAGAAGCAAGAAACATAGGAATGATAAACCCCTGAAGGGTAACATCCCCTATGTTACATTTACTGTACAACTCACCTCTTATATAACCATAAGCGATCATAACAATTATTCCAAACTCAATTATTCCATTTTAACAAACCACACAACAGTTCATCCCTACGTTTAATCTCTACCGAACTTTATTTCTCAGTTCACAAGTAGGAGTTACTCCAACATTCTCCCCCTTAATGAGTACTTGTGATCTTAAAACGCATTCTTCATTTTTGTCTTCCGTGCTCACTGCTATGTCTTTATGTACCTGCAAAGACATAAACCATTTGACTCCCCCTACATCATGACCAATTATTATCATTAGTTTTTTTGTGATTGACCTATAAACCTTACACCTTTGAGTTTATGCATAGGCTTACCCTCTCAAGTGGATTTTGTGTACCAATAACAACACATCACATTATATGGTTTCTATTGACCGCAATCATTGATGTTTTCAACCACAAACTTTACTTGACAAAGAGATTTTTACTAAGTGGTTTGAACAGTACCATGAAATTTTCAACATAATAGAATTTGGGAGTATACATATCTCATCAAGCTTACATTAACATTGACCTAGGTACATTCAATTCAAATAAGGCTATTAAACATTTTAGGGATGTTTTATTTGTATCTACATTTTATTTTTATGGATGTTTATTTTCATCTTTAGGTATGTTTTCACTTGCATCTACATTCATCTATGTAGTACTACTATTCTCACCTTGATTTCTTTGTTTCTTTGTCCCTTGCATGTTTTCACCTTCTTTTATTCTTTGTGTCATCATCTTTCACTTTTCATCTTCCTATGTAGATGCATCATTCTCTTTGTCGTCATCTTCTTTCATCAATGGTCATTCTTTTAGATACTACATAATCTTCTTTCATCAATGGTCATTCTTTTAGATACTACATAATCTTCTTTCATCATTTTCCTATTTGTTGCATCATCATGTTGTTCTTTTGGTTATTTGTTGTTTCATCATTATTCTATCATGGAGTCACCTTATTTCCTACAAAAAAATGATTATTGATGTCCATATAAAAAGGAATCCATCTACCAAGATACATGAGTATTATTCATTGTACTCTCTAGTTCTCTAAGAATCCTTTTCAATTACATGATTCATAAACTTAAACTCTCTCTTCAATATAACTTGGTCATCACCTTCTGAGATAATCCTAACCTTATGAGATTAATTTCTCACTTTTCCCCTTAATCGAAGACTCAACTTGTTTTATCTCAGATTAATCTAGCATATGAGTACACCTTACACCTTAGTACCTACCCTAGTGGTTAATTCCATAAACTGATGTCACATCCCCTCTATGCATAAGAGGATACACTACATGATTACTACATGTGAAATTGTAGCTAAACATGTACAGGTCAGATCTAGCTAGAAAACAATGAACAAAAATTACAATGAAAGAAGAAAGAAAATTGATAGAGAAAAGAATTAATGAATTTTATTCATGCACAAAAAAAATTTATGAGAGAATACAATTCCATGAAATATATTCTACATGGTGTAACTGATATAGTATTGAGTCTAGTAATGGATCTAGATAGATTTGAACATGCACTAAATAAAACTAACACCTAGTTCTAGTTAACTAGACATGCAATCATTAGTTAACTATCTCACACAAGTGGAGATAGTCCTAGTTAACTAAAGTGCAGTTAAATGTATGTTATCTCTAATACCCAACCTAAAGCACTAATAGAGAGAAAAAATGAAAGGGTCTCAGCAAGAAACCATGTAATGTACCAATTTTATAATGCATATAAGTAACATGGAACAATTGCAAGAAGAAGAAAGAGGGAAAATGACATGGGAACAAAACCCCCCCTCAAAATACAATATTGGAAAAGAAACACAACTACTAGGTAGTTGTGCCCTTCATCCCAAGGTTGTTTCACAAAATGTGAAACTTATGCTCAATGAAATTTTGCATGAAGATGTTGAAAATCTGTTCAAAAGTGGGATAGTAGTGCAATTCGATGACCCCCTTATGTACCAATTCTCAGATGTAATGCATATGGATCTTGATGGGTTTTGTCCATTGTTGTTGCACTGGATCTCTACAAAACTTTAGTGTGATTTGATTGTCACACTAGAATAATGAAATATAATACTAAGCTCAACAAGGAATTTCTACAACCAAATGGCTTAAATGAAAATGTTTATTGCACCTCTATATTCAGTCTTTGCTGATGATAATGCAATCATGGATTGCTTTTTGCTAGGCCAAAAAATGGGGCCAAAACCCAAATTGAGAACATATCTTAAAGTGGGATTATGATCAATATTATCTTCATATTAATCTAAATCAGTGTGGCCAATGAGACCCAAATTGCATCTTGTTTCATAATGAATCCCATAGTTGATGGTTCCATGGACATATATGAGTATGCGCTTGACAACTTTCCAATGCAGTACATGTTTTTTCTTGCATGTATTTGGAAACTATGCCTACTGCATATGAGAGATCTAGATGAGAGTGAGTGTGATGGAGGAGATTCTCGACAAGTTGTCTATACATGATGCAACCAACCAATGGTGTATCCTTTCCATCCTCAGGGTGTACCCCTGATAAGAAAGGTGTAGTCATTGGCTTACATTCAATGATGTGAAAGCAAACTAAATTATCTCTTGCATACTTATACTAAGAAGTTTTGATCCCCTAATCATTCTAGTTGATGTTTAGTCCAAGGAAGAAGTGTAACATACTCATATCTATCATGGAAAAATCATCATGCAAAGAGGTTTTAACTATAGTAATGGTTGAAGATGAACTACCTATGATTAGTATAGCATCTACATAAAGCACTATGAGCAACAAAGAGTTAGATGTTCTTAGCATATTAACATTTGGAACATATTTGGAGTGAATAAAATGTTGAGAGAGTAAATATAAATCCATTGGAATACCATTCTCTAGGTACCTGCTTGAGGCCATAGAAATACTTCTTGAGTAGGAAACATAAATATGATTAATCTACATATCTTTATGGTTTCTCCATATAAATTTCCTATTTGAGATCACAGTGAAAAAATGCATTCTTCACATCCATGTGGAGAACCTCCCACCTTCTTGCTACTGCAATGGAAAGAGTTAATCAAATAGAGTCTATTTTGGCCACTAGATCAAAGGTTTCACCATTATTTATGCCATGAACCTATTAAAATCCTTTTTCCACCAACTGTGCTTTGTATCTTCTCATAAGTCCATCCACTAATTTCTTTGTCCTATAGACCCACTTGCATTTGACAAGCTTATGATCTGAAGGAAGTGGAACCAAGTCCCAAGTTTGGTTCTTAATGAGGGAGTTTTACTCCTCATACATAGGTGCTTCCCATAAAGGATTTCCTATAGCTTCTCCATAAGTTTGAGGGTCAAATGCTAGAACCATGTAGCAATGCATCATAATAACCCATTCTGTAGCTATAAGTGCATGAGGTGCTTCTTCAAATTAAGATCTCGTGGCAGGATCATCCAAGAAATCACTCATGAGGTGCCACTTCTATGTCGAAAGTTGTCAGGAATAAAAATCTTCACATGCATGCTCATGATCCTCTAAATCAAATTCAGAACTTAGATCTAAAATTTGATCTCAATGATAGGATGCATCATCTATTAGATTTGTCATAGGATGAAGCATAAAATTTTCTACGTGTAGTTTCTTAGATACATGCAAGGGACTTTCGTCAAAATAGACACTCCTTTCAACAAACACCTTTTTTGTTGAAATATTTAGCATTATATATCCATTTACACAATTTGTATATCCAACAAAGATGCACTC
Organism: Pinus tabuliformis; assembly: GCA_031772625.1. Taxonomy (NCBI): domain Eukaryota; kingdom Viridiplantae; phylum Streptophyta; class Pinopsida; order Pinales; family Pinaceae; genus Pinus; species Pinus tabuliformis. The sequence goes on along the minus strand of CM062804.1, from coordinate 486,432,331 downwards.
TTTTATTTAAGGCTCTAAAACTTCCTCTTTTCAGAAGGAATGCAGGCCCATGTGTGAGATCTGAAAATGTGGAAATGTGTAACTTTTGGTTGCATGCCACTCCATGCTTCAAAAGGTATTTTTTGTGTAACATATTTGTGAGGAGATCTATATTGTATATATAAATCACACTTTATTTATTTATCCCACAATTTGTAAGGAATGGACTTTGTATGCAACATGCAACTAGCCATCTCTTTCAAGGAGTTATTCTTCCTCTCATCTACCTTGTTTTGTTGTGGATTGTAAGGAACCATGTATTGCAGCTGTATTCCTACTTCATCACAAAAATGTTGGGCATCCTTGTTGACATGCTCCCCCACATTATCTGTATGAAGTCTCTTGATCATCTTTGTAGACTGTTTTTCTACATGTGCTTTGAAAATCTTCAAATGCTCAAACACTTCAAATTTGAATTTGAGGAAGTACACCCATGTGTATCTCGTGCAATCATGTATGAATGTGAGTGCATATATGGATTTTCCTATGAAAGGATTTGTGAATGGGCCCTTGTGAACAAGCTCCAAGGGAGAGGAGGTCCTCCATGCATGCCCCTTCACAAAATTTTCTTATGGATGCTTTCCAAGAGCACATCCTTCACAAACTCCATTAGAAAATTCTATGACAAGTAGGCATTTCACCATCCCCTATTTTCTAAGATATTGCATGTATCTAAAATTTAAGTGTACAAATGTTTCATGCCAAATCCTTATTTCATCATTTTCATGTGTCAGTAGTAAATGGAATCTGATTAAGGAACAAATTCAAAAAAAGTGCACAGACAAGATTAGTGATTTACCTTACCAATTGCAATTTTGGAGTTATCTTGCATGTCATATATGCTCATCGAATCTAGGGTGAATTCAACTCTCCTTATAGTGTCGATATGTGTCATTTGATACATAGAGATAATACTTACTGAAATATTTGGAATATGCAAGACATTCTTGAAATTTCCATCTTCAAGATTTACCCTCCCTTATCCAGTTGTCTCTACTGGAGAATCATCTCCCATGAGAATAGGAGGACCAACATATGATTTTAAAGATGTTAGAGCATATTTTGTGGTTTCCATGTGATATGAAGCTCCATAATCTATGATCCATGCATCAGGATAAGAATGAGTAACAATTAATGAATGTGCATTCCATCTTGTTCCAGGTGCTTTTCCTCCCTACTTCTTCTTAGCACTCTTTGGAATATAGTCACCAAGATTGTTTTGTTGAAGAGTCTGTGCCATGAGATCAATCTTATACATGCATGATGATTGTACATGGTAACCATATATAGTTTCAATGGTTGCATTTAGATTTGTCCTCCTCGCCCTTCTTTTCTATCCAACTGGTAGATTCATTTGGAGGTTTGGGATTGGCCCCTTTCTTGGATCTAGTTCTTTTTTGTTTCCTTTACCTTTGCATTTTTTATTGGATTTCAAGTTGGCCTTGCCCCTATTGAATTATGTAGCTATGGTTGGCCTTCATATTGATATATTGATGTACTTTTTCATGTAAAGCATGTTCTTCATGCTCATAAGAAAACTAATTTTTTGTATTTATCTGATCCAGGTGGATGTTGGTGGCCACCCACTTATCCCATTTGGACCACCACAATTGTCTCTTTCAGTTTTTCAGTTTCCTTAATTATAGCACAATTTACTATTTTTAGCAGTTTTTTGGGTCCTGAACTTCCGGAGCCATTTTGAGGCCCTAAACAACGTATTTTGGGAAATCTAGTAGCAACATGGGCCCCAAAGTTCTAGTGCTCGGATAGATCTTTCTAACGAGCTATTGTACGCGTCAAACAGAGATCGTATGCCAAAGTTACGGCCCCGAGAAATTGATGTACTAATTTACCCAAACGGGGCCCACAATTTGGCGTTTCATCTTCTAGGGTTAGGTTTTGGGATGTGAAGGGTTTTCCATTATTTCTCAACAATAAATAGGCCTTCAAGCCTCATTGTAACACAGTGCAGAGGCATGTAGCCGCCACATCTCTTCTCGGGGATAAGCTACCATCACCTTAGCTGGTTTATTTCCATTTCTGGTTGTAAGCATATTTCAGTATTTTCCATTAATGAAATGAAGTATTATTTCCGCTGCATCTCTATGTCTATGGTTATCTCTGTAATTTGTTGCGTTCCTGTTTAAATCCGGATCAATGGTATCAGAGCGGTCTGCTTTTTCTTTGTTTTTTTTGCATGTCCCCAACGAGGTCGAGATATAAGGAGTTAGGGCTTGAACTGGTCGAACCTTTGCAAGACCAGCCTCGCAAATCCCGACAACCTCCCATGGCAGATGAGAAGAAAGATGAGGGGGCAAGAGATCCTATCAAAATCTTGCTCGAAGAAGCCCTCGAGTGACAAAGGAACGCGATGATGGACAGCTTTGCCCAGATCCTTTAGCGACTACCCAGAAGCGACGCATTGGCTTCTAGCAGCTATTCTGGAAATGCCACGCCCTTTAAGGTACAAGTTAATTTTGAAATCCCCATATTCGAGGGTCAGATAGACATAGATGTCGTAGATAAATGGTTAAATCTGCTAGAGGGTTATTTTTCTGTTCATGAAATTTCAAGTCGGGAAAAGATTGTTTTCGCTCTTCTCAAAGCAGCCCCCGACGTCAAGGACTGGTGGGAAACCTACTGCGAGTAGAAGGATGAAAGTACAGGCTCACTATTTTCAGCCGCACCCACTTGGGATTCATTCCGGGATGCCATCAAGGAGCAGTACTACCCGGTCAAAAGCTATGAGGACAAATACATCAAATGGACCACACTGCGGCAGGGACGGGACCAAAATGTGTCGGAGTTCACAAACATTTTTCATATCCTTCGCACACAGTTGGGTATCAAAGATTCTGAGCTGCATCTGGTACTCAAATATCGTGGCTGCCTACACAGATACATCCAGGAAGAGATGGAGTCCCTGAAAATCTCCTCGCTCAGCATAGCGGACTGATATGCTGTCAAAATCAAGCAAAAGTTCAAACAAAAGAAGCGAGACTTCAGATTTGCAAATTCGAAGACCAAAGGACAAAGCCAAGGCAGGGTGACCCAAGACAACCCGTCGAAGCCACAAGAAAAGAACAACACCACAAAGTCGAAGAAGGACACAAGAAAGTGGTGTGAGTTCTGTTAGAGTCGGTCTAGTAGCCCTCCACCAGAGATCAAAGCTCTTTGCATTTCATGATTAGGTGTCCCATCAGTGTGATCATGTTGCATTCCGTTAGGCATGCCATAATCCCGGTGGAGGGAGTTTGTGTTTTTTATTCCCCTCTTGTTTGGCACTGCTGGTTCAGGTTTGTTTAAGTTAATAAAATCTTCAAAGGGTCATTCATCTTGCTTTAAGTTTTGAGGTCTTAGGTCTAGGGTTGAGTCCATTTTTGTCTTAAGAAGTCATAAAGGATCAGCAGGCCAGAGGGATGTTCTTCATAAAGCATCATTTCAACAATTCTCACTATTGTACAGCTAAATTTTCACCTTGTTTTCAAAACTCTGTTTTTGAAAAACAAAGGTCATTATCTCATTTTTTGTAAAAATTCTCAAAATTTCAAACTCTCCAAATGTCGAAGTGCAGCCTTGGTCTCCTTTGCCAAAGCACTTTGGAAGCTATCCCTGCAAAAATTTTCAGAAGAAATCATCATTTCAACCAATTTTTCAAAGAAAAGAAACCAAAAGTCAGAGTTAATTAATTCAAAAAAGTGTCAACACTCAAAACATTACAAAGTGGGTTTTGGGCAAGTAAAAATCAAAAGGAAGCCTATAAAAGCACATCACTCTTCATTAGCAACTCATTTGCCTCTCACAAGCTAAGTGAATCCTTGCAAAGGCGATTTTAGGAGTTCTTGAGCAAGTTGAGCAGTTTCAGAGGCGCGCTACGCGTCAGGAAGGGCGCGCTACGCGTCAGGGGCGCGCTACGCGTCAGGAAGCTTTTCTCAGTGTTATTCTGCACGTGCGCTACGCGTCAGAGGGGCGCTACGCGTTGGGCAAGGCGCGCTACGCGTTGGGTTTTCTGCTCAACAAACTGCCAGCAAGCCATCAAATCGATTTTTCTCTCAAGCACATTGCAGGTAGGCCTCTCCTTCATGGTTAGATTTGGTTTTGCAAGATGAAAGAGAAAATTAATATGTTCAAATGCTATGAAAATGATAAATCAAAACCCTACATTGTTGTGGAAAATTTAAAGTCTCAATGGTACTAGGGTTTCAAATTTCTCTTGCTGTCCAAGGTTGCCCATTTGTAATCCTTTTTTCCCTCATTTTCATCACCTTTCTCCTTCAAATTTTCCCATAAAATTTCGTAATTCTCCTCTCTAAAATTCCTAAAACATACTTAAATTCCCAAACCCTACTTCACTTTAAAATCCCATAATTTTGTGATTTCCCATGCTTGCCTTCCCTAAATTCCTTCTTTATGTTTATTGTCCCTAATTCCCTCATGTTCCCCTATCCCTAACAATTCCCTTGTATTTATGTCCCCTTGGTAACAGCATTTGAAAAGTCAAACAACAGTTAATTGGGTGCAAAGTCAGCATTACATTTCAGCTATCTTGCCTTCAAAACCATGTCAGAAACTGAATCAGATTATCAGCAGAGTTATGACAGTGATTCAACACCAGAGGTAGAAGTGCCAAGGAGGCATCACAAAGGTGGTAAGGGTGGTCGGCATGTCAGAGAAGAGCCCACCTCTTTGGCTCAATTGCAAGCCTGTCCACTTGCAATGTCATGTTTTCAGTATCAATCATGCTTTGGATATTGTGAGAGGATCTCACAAATTCAACACCATAGAGAACTGGTCCGCTTGTTTGTCCTACATTTTCACAATGGCCATGTGAACCTTGCAGGAGTGGATTTCACCTATCACTTGAAATTGTTGCTCAAGCCACCGGGATACCAAATGTTGGGGAAGAGTGGACCAAGCGCAAGCTGCTAGACAAATTTCATTATCAACCATACATCAAACCCAGATGCATGAGACACCTAACTGCTGTTTTTCCTTTCAGATTCCTAAGGGATGAGTATGCACCCTTGATGAGGCTCATTATGCGCTATTTCACTTGTGAGGGCAGATTTTCACGTTTATATTCGTACCATATCCGTTTGTTGATGCATTTCACCCGGGTACGAATGATGAACATTCCATTTTTCATGTGCCGAAATATAGAGAAGATGGTGCCCGTAGTGCAAAGGAAGAACCCCGCACAACAACTCAAAAGTATATATCATTATGCACTGATCGAGATCATAGTGATGCATCAGTTGGCACAGCAGGGTATTGCTTGGGAGGATTTCATTTCTCGTGACTTCTTCATGGTGCCACAGCCACCTCCTGAGATTGTCCATGATGAGGGAGGGCCTTCACAGCAGTTTGACATTCCTGAGCCAGAGCATGTCAGCGCTCCTCCAGCATGTGTTACATATCAGAGAGGCCACAGGGTCTTATTTGCATCTGCACGGCGAGTATTATCTCCACATCAGGTGGAAGGGGTCTCGCCTTCTTCATCAGCACAGCGAGTGTTATCTCCACATCAGGTGGAAGGGGCCTCGCTTTCGACAGCAGCACAGGTACAAGAGAGAGGCAAGCAGCCCAAGATTGATGAGGGGCCATCAGGTGATCCAGACATAGATATTGTTGACCTTGATATCAGTTCTCCTAGCTTAGAGCCAAAGGAGATCATTCAGCAACTAAGGGCTGAAAATGACTTGTTGCAGCAAAAGTTGGAAATGGAAAATTGGACAATCACATACTTAGAGCAGCGCAACAAGCAATTAGAGGATGAACACACTCTTGATGAGTTGCGGAGGATCCGAGAAGACCGGAACTTGGCTCGCAAGAGACCCGGTGATTTGACACCTATTGAGCAAGGGTCTATGCTCATTCGGGTGAACACTCATTTAGAGAGGTTGATAGCCAAGGCAAACAGGGACAAAGACATGCTCTGCCACATGAAGAATCATTATTGGGCCCGCATGCATGTGTGCAAAGCAAAAATGAAGGTACTCAAAGCACGCTTGGCCAAGGCACTAAAACGGAGGAAAAGGCCCGATCCGCTTCAGATTTTGGCTGAAGCCACCTTGAGGGAGCATGGTGCTCAATGATACACCTCCAGCTCAAAATTCAGGAAATTTGGAGCAATTTTGGTCAATTTTGAATTTTTTGTGCCAAAAACAGGTTTTTGCCCTCAACGCGTAGCGCGCCGCGCGCTACCCTTAAGTTGGGGAGGTCCATTTCACGAAAACTTAGCATTTTTGGATTTGTCATGACAAAATACACTTGCTCAGCCACTGCCAAGAAGTTTCATGGAGATTTGAGCCCCCAAAAGGTCAAAAAACAAGCAAAAAATGACCCTCTGCCACTTTTTGGACACACAGGAAGCAGTCTTGGGAGATTGCAATTTTGGAGGGGCAAATGGCCACCAAATTGAGAAATTCCACTTGGGTTGGAGATTAGACATCAAGACCTTTCCAACAAGCCCACTTGTGCCTCATTTGGATGCCGGGAAGTGCCTCAAAAGTGGCCTGAAAAGCGTGCTACGCGTTGAGAAATGGCGCGCTACGCGTTGGGAAAATTTGCAAGTTTTGCACCTTCAGCTCAGAAAAACGCAGCATTGACTAGTTTTGACTTTTTGGTGGGATTTTTCATCCTCTTTGATGTAATTGATGTAATTTCATGTTGACATGACACTTTTTTACCTATTCTAGAAGATTCATTCATAAAATGGCAAAAAATTAATGAATGAATTGGTTTCCTAGCTTATAGAGGCAAGTTGTTTTGATTGCCTAGATTGTAGTGCTCAGTTTAGAATTGGTTGAAACATCTCCTAGGATGATGAGCTTGACCCCTAGAGGCAAGGAAATGTGTTAGCTTGCCTATATTATGTACTTTCTTAGTCATTTTCATGGTTGGACTCTTGAGGGATAAGCTTAGACTGTATTACTCTTTGTATCTCTGCAATTTTGGCAAAGGAAAGACCAGGGTTTTGCAACACTATTTGGGATTCCTGTGGTGATTTGTGTTGATGGTGTGTTTCTCTCATGTACTTGTAAGTTTGTTATGTGTATCATTTCCTTACTATTCTCTTCTGCAAATTAAGTAAATGAAGTGTTAAGGTAGAATTCATGGTTTCTATGCTCTGCCTTTAAGTTTGCTTAATATCAATGTTTTCATCTGTTTAAGGAGAACTCTCGATGGTTTCTTGCTCTCCTTGACTCCTCACCGGTCATATCTATCCATTCACTTATTTCAAAGGCATCAAGACAATCTCTTACCTTGCCCCAAAAAGACCTCTGCAAAAACTGTGTCTCATCCCCGCACCCAAAATTGTCGTGCTCAGTTTTCCAACAAAACTCTAAAATTTTAAAATCAAACTTTCCCTATCAGTTTACTAGCCTAAAATCAGTGTTCTTTATTGGTCATCTCAGCCCTTCGAAAACCTTTTGCCGAGATAGACCCGGAGAGAGCCCTCTCCTGTCCCCGTAGGGCTAGCTACGAGGCTAAGTGGTTTGATGTTGCCTTGGATTTTGTCTTTTTCAGCCTGAGGCCAAATTCAAGCGCTAACAAGTTCCACATGAGCCCCACTCACAACACAAGTGAGTGTTGGATCAAGCAGTCGCTGGTGGCCGAGTTGAAGGCTTCCGAATCAGATGCATGTTCCGACCCTGAGCTAGAACCCGACAAAAGGAATGGCAAATGGAAGCAGATCATTGATGCGGATCCCAGCGCCACTGTTGCCACTGCCAAGATCTAGAAAAATGAGCCTGAAGATCGAGAGGAGGGGGAACGTCTTTTCCACTCACAGATGTGGGTGAAGGGTTCACTGCTACAGTTCATTGTCGATAGTGGCAGCCAAAAGAACCTCATTTCAGCAGAGGTTGTGAAGCGGTTGAGCCTACAGACTACACCACACCCACAGCTGTACAGTATCGGGTGGCTTCACGAAGGACGACATCTAAAATTTCGCCAGCAGTGTCGCCTTCCCTACAGCATCAGGCCCTTCACAGATGAGGTATTATGTGATGTTACACCTCTGGATGTTTGCGATGTACTATTAGGCCAGCCATAGTTGTGGAGGCGACATGTTGTGTATGAGTCAAGGGCTCACACTGTCATTATTTCTTTGGATAATTCATTATACAGGATACCAGAGGTAGCCCCACCTACCGCCACCTCTTTGATCTCTGCTAAGAAAGGTAGCAAGCTCATCTCCCAAACTAGGAAATTCATTTTCTGTCTAATTTGCCCCCAAAGTAAGGGGAAGATTGTCACCACATCCGTGACCCCCGCAAAGGGTTCCTCCATGCAACAACAACAGCAGAGGGATATGTTCATGAAAGAACACAGGAACAACTTCTCCTCACCCACAAGGGTACCACACAAGTTTCAAGTGGGCAACAAAGTCTGGTTGCATTGACAGAATGAATGCCTTACTAGAACCCATCAGAAGCTCAGACCACTCCGACATGGTTCTTACAGCATTACCAAGGCCGTGAGAAACAATGATTTGAAGCACAGCAATCCTCCATTCCTTCGCTTGCACCGAGTGTTCAATGTGGAATGCCCTCGACCATGCTTCCCACCATTACTGAACACATCAGACATTGCAGAACAAGTTCAGCAGATGGAGGAACTCAATGCAATGGGGACCATTTCTTCCTAAGGGGGGAGGAATGATCCAGGTGGATGTTGGTGGCCACCCACCTATCCCATTTGGACCCCAACAACTGTCTCTTTCAGTTTTTCAGTTTCCTTAATTATAGCACAATTTACTATTTTTAGCAGTTTTTCGGGTCCTGAACTTCCGGCGCCGTTTTGAGGCCCTAAACGACGTTTTTTGGGAAATCTGGGTGGGTCCATGGACCATGTTGCCCTTCCCAAAGTTGTAGTGTTCGGATAGATCTTTTTGACGAGCTATCGTACGCGTCAAACGAAGATCGTATGCCAAAGTTACGACCCCGGGAAATTGATGTACCAATTTACCCAAACGGGGCCCACAATTTGGCGTTTCATCTTCTAGGGTTAGGTTTTGGGATGTGAAGGGTTTTCCATTATTTCTCAACAATAAATAGGCCTTCGAGCCTCATTGTAACATAGTTCAGAGGCATGTAGCTGCCACATCTCTTCTCAGGGATAAGCTATCATCACCCTAGCTGGTTTATTTCCATTTTTGGTTGTAAGCATATTTCAGTATTTTCCATTAATGAAATGAAGTATTATTTCCACTGCATCTCTGTGTTTATGGTTATCTCTGTAATTTGTTGCGTTTGAATATTTGTTTTGGATCCCAATTGTTCAAGTTAGCCCTATCTCTCCTACAAGTCGGTTCAGCTAGTGTTGGAACCCATTCAACCTCATGATTCACATAAATAGAATTATTTTTTCCTCCTCACAACACATAACTCATCTTAGCATAAATTATTATATTTTTGGGCATATGAAGCAAGTTAAGGAGTAGATTTAAGGTGCAGAAGACCCTTGGAAGATCTAATTATCTTTGTGGTTTATTCATATTCTAAGATAGATGAAATTTTTATGATTCATACCTTGAGGAGAAGGCCAAAGTCTATGGTTTGTATCTACGATAGAAGTCTGAATTCTATGGTTCATAACTTGAGCAAGAAGGCCAAATTTTGTGGTTCTTATATGTGACAGAGGTTCGATTTTATGTGGTCTGCATTTGTGACAAAGGGCCGAAATTTTTTGGGGTACATCTCTATGAAGAAGAGATTTAAATATTCTATGTTATCTTTGTGTTTACAATATAATGAAGGAGGGTTGACTTGGAAACATGGTGAATACATTTACTGGTTAGTTTGTCCATAGCTTTGATTGTGATATCTCTTGTTGAATTGGTTCTTTAAGCAAATATTTGCTAGGTTTTTACCCCAAGTGGTTTTTCCCAAGGCAATCATTGTGCTGATATTGTGCTTTGGGATCTCTTCTCTCTTATTCTTGTATGGTTGATCTTATGAAGTATAGTTGCTTGATGAAGAATTTGTAATTGTTAAAATGATTGTATATATAACCATCACTAGTAATTATAAGTGTTCAGAAATCAGTACATTATTTTATAATTTTAACATGGTATTAGAGATTTGTGAAGGAAGAAAGTTTAAGATCACATCTTGTTGAATCCCTCTCTCTCTCTCTCTCTCTCTCTCTCTCTCTCTCTCTCAAGGAAGAAAACTCTTATCTCTATGTCGAATATTTCTAAGCAAATGGTTCCCTCTTGCAAAGAAGGAAACAAACTTGAAGGAGAATCAAACTTAAAGGCATGGAAGAAGAGGATTGATATTGTCCTAGAAGAGCATGAAGTTTTTCAATTTGTCCAAAGAAAATTACCTCAACCAGATGACAATGTTGTTGCAGTGAAAGCAAGGTTCAGGAAGGATGAAGTCAAGGCTCAAAGAATTTTATTTGAATCTCTTAAGGATAATTTGATTCCATCAATTTCATAATTAGCTACATCAAAGGAATTTTATGATACTCTTGTTAAATTGTTCTTAATTAACAACATCATTCAAAAGATCTCTTTCAAAAATCAATTTTGTGATGAAAAAATGTCAATAGATGAATCTGTGGTCTCCTACTTTATGAGAATTGCTAACATAATAGATCAACTAAAACTTATTGGTCAATTCATTTCTAAATCTGAATTAATCACTAGTGCACTCAATGGCCTACCATATTTATGGGATTCATTTACAACTAGCATTTATGCTAGAAAGGATACTCCAAGCTTTGAAGAGTTATGGACCTACTGCACCCAGGAGGAATCTAGGCTTATTGCTAAAGGGAAGATCCAAAGACATGATGAAGGATAATATCATTCCTTTTCTATAAGATCTAGAAGGAATAATGATAAACAAAAGTTTGGCTTTCAAAATAAGAATGTAGGTAGAAGATCTAAGCCTCAAGGAAAAAGGGACTTGTCTAAAGTCCAATGTTATGGATGTCATAAATTCGGACATTATAGAAACAATTGTCCTGAAGCATCAAAGGACAAGAAGAGAAAGGGAAAAGATCATGCATTTACAACAGAAGATGAAAATACCCCAAGAAATTCAAGGATGAAAGTCACACAAATTTTAATCACTTCTTTGATATTATAGGTTTTGTTGAAGATGATGATATATGGCTAATTGATAGTGGTGCATCAAGGCACATGACAGGTGAACATGAAAAACTCTCAAGTCTATTGAAAGGAAGTTCATATCACAAGGTAGAACTTGGAGACAAGAATAGCTACCCCGTTAAAGGCATTGGATCTACTTCTATCAAGCTAGAATAAAGAGAGAACGTTCATCTTAACAAAATTCTCTATGTACCAGGATTGAAAAAGAATTTGGTTTCCATTTAATGTGTAGAAGATAAAGGTGATAGAGTAGAATTTATTGATGGAGAAGTAGTTGTATGGCCTAAAGGCTCTAGTATAAAAAATTCTATAACCATTGGTGTTCATGAAGGAAGGTTGTACAAACTTCTAAATCAACCTCCTCAATTTTTGACTCATATTAAAATCAATCCATGTGAATTATGGCATAGAAGGTATGCCCATATTCATTACAAAGTTTTCCTTCATCGAATCAAATGGTTTCAGGCATGCAAGAGGTGTAGGTAAACCATGAAGGAATATGTAGGGGGTGCGCTCTTGGAAAGAATGTCAATAAATCATTTCCTAGCAGTGATAGTAGATCCAAAGAAATTTTGGATTTGATCCATTTTGACGTGTGTGGTCCCATGTCTGTGAAATCTCTTTATGGCTCTCTATATTATGTGACCTTTATTGATGACTACTCTCAAAAGTCATGGATCTATTTCATGAAGATTAAAGATGAAGTATTCAACAATTTCTAGGAATTCAAGGTCAAGGTCAAGAATCTGTGAGAGAAGAGGATCAAAATTTGAGACCTAATAATGGAGGGGAATACACTTCAAGAGAGATTGTTGCATTATGTAAAGGAGAGGGGATTAAGAGGGAGCTAATAGTTCCCTATAATCCACAACAAAATGGTGTAGAAAAATGAAATAACATGTCTATTGAAGAATCCATCAGAGCTATGATGCATGATCAAGACCTTCCCAAGTTCCTATGGGAAGAAGCATCCAAAACAGTTGTATATATTCAAAACAGAATTCCTCACAGAGTTTTAGAAGACATGGCTCTTGAAGAGGCATTCACTAGTCACAAGCCAAGGATTGACCATTTAAGAATCTTCGGTTTCCCTATCTACATTCACATTCCTAAGGACAAAGGAAAAATATTGGCTCTTCAGGAAATAAGGGAATATTTGTTGGATATAGTGAATTGTCAAAATCCTTCAGAATCTACATTCAAGGACAAAATCAAATTTAAGTAAGCTAAAATTTCACTTTTGATGAGAATGTTTCCTTCAAGAAGTCCAAAGAAGTCCCCATTGACTCTGATGACAATGAAGAACCTGGGTCTCGTAAAGAAGAAATTCCCATCCTTTAAAACCACCTGTTGATCATCAAGAAGAACTTGAAGGACCAAGTGAACTCGTGGACCCCACCACTCTTCCTGAGAACAAGAAAATACCAGCATGGCTTAGAACTACTCTTCAATAAGCAGAAGGCAATGTAGCTCCCTATGACACATTTAGAGCAAGCAAGAAGCCAGAGAATTAATCCGGGTATGTAGCTATGATCACTAAGCGCTTTAATTCTGAACCTTCTACTTATGAATAAGCATAAATACAACAAGCTTGGAAGGACACGTTGATGGAAGAGTATCAATCAATAATGAAGAATGATGTATGGGAGATTATACCAAGGCCCGAAGGAATGTCAGTTATGACCTCCAAATGGATTTTCAAGATTAAGCATTCAACAAATGGAAACATTGACAAGTACACGACTATATTTTTGGCTAGAGAATTCTCCCAGAAATAGGGAGAAGATTATGACGACACCTTTGCTCCGACTTCCAGATACAAAACTATTAGATCTATTGTTTCTATTTCAACTTCTATGGGATGGAATATACATCAAATGGACATGAAGACATCTTTCCTCAATGATGTAATTGATGCAGAAGCATACATAGAGAAACCTCAAGGGTTTGAGGTTCATGGGAAAGAATCTCGCGTATGCAGATTAAAGAAATCCTTGTGTGGATTGAAGCAAGCTCCTAGAGCTTGGTATTCATGAATTTATACTTATTTGACAAGGCTTGGTTTTGTCAAGAGTGACGTTGATCCGAACTTATACATCAAGGTTGTGAAGAATGAGGATATGATTCTATTGCTATATTGGATGACTTATTGCTGACAGGCTTGGAGTATCTCATTCTTCAATGTAAGAGAGAGTTAGTTGTTGAATTTGATATGAAGGATCTTGGGCTAATGCACTATTACTTGGAACTAGAAGTATGGCATAAACCTAGTGAAATCTTCCTTGGTCAAGGGAAGTATGTTACCAAGATCCTCCAGAAGTTTGGCATGATGGATTGTAAACCTATGGAAAATCCTATGATAACAAATTTGAAGAAGCTAAGGAGTTTTGATTCTAATCTTGTTGATCTATCTATATATCGACAGTCAGTTGGTTAATTAATGTATTTGGTTAATACAATGTCACATATTTGCTTTGAAGTGAACACATTGAGCCAAATTCAAATGGAGCCTAATTATGGCCGTTGGATTGCCTCAAAGCATGTCTTAATAAATCTTCGTGGTACTGTCAACTATTTCTTAAGATATGTTGCAAGCAATGAGGTTCGACTACAAGGATAATCTGACTCTAATTGGGTTGGAAGTGTTAAAGACAAGAAAAGTACAACTAGTGGTTGTTTTAGTTTGTGTTCTGCGATGGTTTATTGGATGAGAAAGAAGAATACCTATGTTGCTTTTAGCATTGCGGAAGCAGAATATATGGCAATCTCTGTAGTTAATTGTGAAGCAGTTTGGATTTGTAAATTTTTTGTAGGTTTATTTGATGAGGTGTTGAAATTGACTGTGATATTTTGTGATAATAAAAGTTGTATAAATAATTTAGAGAATCATGTCTTCCATGAAAGGTCAAAGCACATTGGAATAAAGTATCACTTCTTTCAAGACACACTGCAAAAGGGAGCTATCAAGCTCTAGTACATCTCCACTCATGAGCAGATTGTTGATATACTTACAAAGCCTCGTTCCAAAGTGAAGTTTGTGTACTTTCACTGCAACAATGTCTTGTGGAGAATGTTCCTATCACTAAGAGGGAGTTTTGATTGCGTCATGGATGTTTTTTTCCATTTTGTCATGTACTTTGACTGAAATTAGGGATGTTATCCCCGTTTCAAGTACATTGACTGAAATTAGGGAGAATGGGTTAATAGATTAGAAAGCATCATGGATTGAAATTATTCCTATGTCATGTACTTTGATTGGAATTATGGATGTTATCCCTATATAAAGTACATTGACTGGAATTAGGAAGAATGGTCCACAAACTATCTTTCTCCCTATGTCAAGTACTTTGACCTAAATTAGGGAGATTGGTCCAATAGAGGACATACTCCATGAGTCACTTAACCTTGTGTGGAGTATGGTCCTAGAGGTTGTAGCCTCCCATCATCACACTTTGATCTCTTTCTAAAGAGAGTGTTTGTTTTTTTTTTTTTATCTTTGATGAGGCTTATGGTGTTTCACCTAGACTGTGTCTATAATTGTTTGATGGTGAAACATGATTATGATGATGTTGGTGATTATGATATTGATAGTTCTTATCTTAATATGGGGTGTTGAATTTTGTAGCTATGGTCGATCTTCATATTTGATATATTGATGTACTTTTTCATGTAAATCATGTTCTTCATGCTCATAAGAAAATCAATTTTTTGTATTAATCAAAAATGACAAAATTTAATTTTAGCCCTTTCTCTACTACAAGCCAGTTCAGCTAGTGTTGGCACCCATTCGACCTCATGATTCACTATAAATAGAAGTATTTCGTCTTCACAACAAACAAATCATATTAGAATAAATCACTATATTCATGGGCATACAAAGCAAGTTAAGGAGAAAATTAAAGGTGTAGAAGACTCTTGTGATCTATTTCTATTCTAAGAAATATGAAATGTCTTTGATTCGTACCCTTGAGAGAAGGCTGAAGTTTTTGGTTCGTGTCTATGATAGAAGTCTAAATTTTGTGGTTCATAACCTAAGCAAGAAGGTCGAAGTCTGTGGTTCCTATCTATGATAAAGGTTCAATTTTCTATGGTATGAATTTGTGGCAGCGGACCAAAATTTTCTGAGGTACATCTCTGCAAAGAAGAGAGTTAAATATTTTATGTTATCTGTGCGTTTATAATCTAATTAAGAAGGGATGACTTGGACACTTGGTGAATACATATAACTGGTTATTTTTTCCATAGCTTTGATTGTGATATCTCTTGTTGAATTCATTCTCTAAGGAAATATTTGTTGGGTTTTTACCCAAGTGGGTTGTCCCAAGGTAATAATTGTGTTGATATTGTGCTCTGTGATCTATGCTTTCTTATTCTTGTATGGTTGATCTTCTGAAGTATAGTTGCTTGATGAAGAAGTTGTAATTATTAAAAGGATTGTATATATAATGATCACAAGTAATTATCAGGGTTTAGAAATCAATACATTGTTCTAGAATTTTAATAGCCCCTTTCATGCATAGCGAGTGCATGGGATTTGGAAGTTTTTAATGTGCCGCATAGCTTTATGAGCTTAAATTTCTCATGTATCAAGGACTCAATAAAAGCATAGAGTGTGGAAATCTTCTAGGTTGTTCCTGTTGCAAGCCTAACTATGTGAAAAGTGGAGATAAATATAGCATACGCTAGGCCCAATATTGACAATATGGAAATAATTAATTGACTTTCTTACATGGATTTGTCGAATCCGCATTCTTTCAACTAGAGTAACAAGGCTTTGAACCTTGTGAAGAAATCTTGAATGTTTTCGAAATGGCTCGAATCTAATGAGTTGAGCTCATTTTCAGGGATGTAACCCTACATCTCATCCTTCTTTCCAAATATTCTCTCCAAAATTGTCCAAACTTGATTTGGACTTGCGCATGCTTCAACATGAAACAATAATTTTGTAGAAATTGATAAGCTTAAGAGAGTGAAGGCCTCATTCATGTGGTTGAAATATTTGGATTTTCAACTGCATAATTTTGTTTAATATTTGTTGTCATGCCTATCTGATACAAGCCTCTACTTCTGAGTTGAAATAGAACCTTTGGCTTCCATTTTAAATAGTTATATGGCATGAGAATTTTGGAAGGTGGAAACTCCATTCTTTCCAATAGCTCCAATCTTCGGTACATGCAAAGAGATTGTTTATGTTCCTTCTTCCTAAATCCCGTGGGCTCTGATACCATGTGAAATTGTAGCTAAACTTACATAGGTTGGATCTAACTAGAAAACAATGAACAAAACTTGCAAGCAAATAATAAGGAAAGTTGATAGAGAAAATAATTAATGAACTATATTCATGCACATAAAATAAAATTATGAAATAATATAATTCCATGAAATATATTCTACATGGTTGAACTAATATAGTAGTGAGTCTAGTAGTGAATCTAGAGAGATGTTAACATGCACTAAATAAAAATAACACTTGGTCCTAGTTAATTGGCCATTTATTCATCAATTAACTATCTCATGCAAGTGGAGATAGTCCTATTTAACTAAAGTTAAATTAAATGTATGTTATATCCAATACTACATGTGAAGCCTCACTTCACAAGGCTTATAAAACACGAGGGGAAAAACAACTTGTCTATGCCTAAATTTTTATAGGACCAAAAAACTTTTTGGGTTGTCGGTTACAACTGAACATGCACCTCTTTACAAGGAACATCATTACATCATTTCAAATGAGGTACAATAAATATGCAAAATGCTTCTCTAACTCACAATGTGACCCTTACTCCATGATACAATTAAAACTTTTTGGGTTTTCGGGTACAACTGAACATGCACCTGTTTACAAGGAACATCATTACATCATTTCAAATGAGGTACAATAAATATGCAAAATGCTTCTCTAACTCACAATGTGACCACGACTCCATGATACTATTTAACAAATTACAAATTCATTACATATGATCATTTATATATCATGATCATACCTACTTTTTGTTGTCAGTTGAAGTCTTCATTTTTGCATTGAAATGAATAATTGATGCACGTCCACTTACCTTTGAATTTTACCATCACTTTTTACTCTAAGCTTAATTAATTTCCAAGTAAACCATCTATTCTATGTGAAGATGAAAGACAATAGTGACCACTCATCTAACATTTTTATTTTTTAACTTCACCAATAATACATTATAACTCCATCAATAATTACTTGTTTTGTCTTGTTTTAAAAAATGCAGGATATATCAAATTAATTTTACCACATATAAGTGGTTCCACCAACACATGGCCAATGGGATTTCTCCTTCTATTTAGTTTTCATTTTTATGTATTTCTCTCTCTACCTATGCCCACACAAGGTTGTTACTTGTGAAATTAATATCAAAAATCAAGGAAATGTACTCACTTCTTAAGTAATTTCATATTCTCAAAAATATCTTTGTCCATTTTCATTTAAATTTTACAAACCCATGTACAAAATTAAAAACTCCATAAATCTTTTTCACTATTTTCACTCATTAACCCATTGGCTTTATATTCAAATACCAAATATGAAAAACATAATATCCCACTGCAGAAAGTAATTATGCCATAAGGTGTTCCCCTTTGAAAACAACTCCCCCAACTACCACTGTGTACTGGTCTACACCATTGGATGGAATGTTAGACGATAAATTTTTTTTAGGTCGTCAGATTAGTAGTTAATAGTTAATAAAAAACTAATAGTTAGAGTTGCTTGTTGTTGAATAGTTTCTTGATGGCTTAACAATTTCTTGATGGTTTCTCCATTAGAGCATTTCTCTTGCAGGGATTTTTAGTGTTGAACACAAAATATCGTTTTGGGAGATGGACCCTTCAAGGAAACTAACAATCTTTACTGCAGGGCAAGTTCTTGCACGTAAAGGTAATTAAGACCGCCCAATTTCTAAATTTCCTTTGGGTTTTTAAGGGAAAGATAACACATTTTTCAGTATTCAATCCATTTTTAGAAAATTTGGGGAGTTTCGTCCTTCAAAAAAAATGACAGGCTCTCTTGCAAGCGAAGTTTCTGACTACAAAGGTAATTAGCATTACCCAGATACTAATTTCCGTATGATTTATTTAGAGACGGAGTTATGATTTATTTAGTGACATGCTTATAATCAAGTTTTAATGTTCAAAACATGTTCATTGTTCAGGCTCATTCCTAATAATTATTTATGTTGATCAATTTAAAGCTATATTCCAAAGTAACAAACTTATTGATATAAACATGCCCAAATAAATTTGTGATTTGCTCAATTTAAAATATGTGTTGATTTGCATCTCCCTGGTCCATCGCTAATTATTTCCTTTTGTTTATTAGAATGCTATTGCTCTCTAAATGAAATAAAGAAGGATGCATAGTCCTATCTCTACCTCTGTTATGTTTGTGTTTATACTGCTTTTAATTTTAGGAACCTAAATAATAATTCTTTAAAAAAAAATTATTAATGAAAACTAGGCACTCTCATGAGGGACCAAAATTTTGACCTCATGACAAGACCTTTCCAGAGTTCTAATAGTAAACGACTTCTAGTTGTGTGAACCAGACATTTGATCATGTGACAAGACCTCTCCCTTCAACATCTGTACTATCAAAAGTGCATCCAACCCTTTTCTATGTTTCTCTCTTATGAGTCCAGATGGGAATTGGAGCATTTCACCTATTAATGGATCTCTAGCCAATCATCATAGCCATCTCTTTCCCTACTACTTTCAGTCTCAGATTTCATACCTACCTATGAATAAAATAAAGCAACAATATAATTTTATTAAATGATGGATAAACAACGGTTTCAATGTCCAAATTTTACCGAAGACTCCTACTTTCTCAAATAAAATTTTAACCTTGGCTAATTAATTTGTAATATCTTATATTAATTAATTTGTAAGGTTTAAATATTGAAAATGATTAATATCCTTCTGTTGGTTGCAAACTCTATACCTTTAACATATATGAAACCAAAATTAATTATTAATTTTAACCTATACCATTAAATAACTAAATCTACAATCTAGAACCCGATAAATTCTTCCTTATTTCCTAGACAGTCAACTAGCGAGACCACTCTTGCTGAAAGTGCAATGCATAAGCAAATGAAAGGGAAAAATATCACCACTATTCATTACCTATCGTTATTGTTTCAAATCTATGGGATGGCCCCTCACAAGTAGATTGTGGATTTTCTTCTTTATTCTTTGACTAACTTTGCTTGGATTTTTTTTTGGTTGGGAGGTGGGTGAACTTGACTAACTTTAAATGAAATGCTTGTATTTTTTATTTCTCCATCCCATTGAACAACATGGAACCAGAGTTGTAAGAACAAACACGAGGTAGATAATGAATAAAATGATAAGAAAGAAATAAGAATGAAATTAAGAGGTGAGGTTGGGTTGGGTTAGGTTAGTGGTGGGTTGGGCAGTTACTAAATTTACATTTACATTTAATGTTTGTATAACCCTTTCAAACATTAAATTGTCTTTTTCTTTTTCCAATACATTAATAGAGGAAAATTAAATGAATTGAAATTAGATTTAAAAAAAACAAAACAAAACAAAACAAAAAAACAAAAAACAAAACAAAAAAAAAACAAAACAAAACAAAACTCTAAACATATGAGGAAAAATTCCCCATATTTTAATTATATTGTAGTTTTTATATATATATAATAATCCTCTGAAACTTTAAACTATCATTTTCACTTTCCAATACATTAATTTGGATCAATTAAAGCCATTGAAATTGGATTTTTAAAAAATATAACATAACTGTTAATATGAATATAATCCTTTGAAACATTAATTTATTTTTTTAATAATTTATCTACATATTTTAATTAATATTATTTTTATATAAATATAAATAGTAATTCGTTTTTAATTTAAATTAATTATACATGTAAAAAATGTGTTATCTTTACCCATAGTGTTGATAAATATCATTATTATTATAAATATCATTAAGAAGCAATGTTACAAATATTTTGAGATTGAGATCTAACATATTATATGCCAGACATTATGTTATTTTACATTAAATTTTGAACATAAAAAAACATATTATTTTTATTTAGAATTCCAATGTTATTGCAATAATATTGCATGAAACAAAAAGAAATGCTACAAAGAAAAATTCATTTGTGAAATGATGATGATGATCATAACAACAATATTAATGATGACATTGACGATGACAACAATAAAAAAGAAGAGCATGTGATGATGATGAAGAAGAGCACGTGATGATGATGATGATGATGGAAACAATGATGAAAATAATGCTTCAATCTTAAGAAGGTAAGCGAGTGCTTAGATTTCTTTAGAATATTTTTTTATGTGCTCATAAAGCATTAAGAGATGCATTCCAAGATCACCATAGTTTAATTGAGGTATAATGTTAGGAAGGTTGGTAGTATGACAAATATTTTGAAATTGAGATCTAAAATGGCTATATGTTGAACATTTTAAGAGAAACTACTTTTCATCTTTAACCCTCTTAACATCACTAATTTGAAAAAATCCTTCTTCCAATGGTATTCTAGAATTATCGAATGCCCAATTTCATTATGAAGCTTATGAGAATTTGTTCTTATTTTAGCAATGTTAATCTTTTTCCTTTGCACACTAAGTCAAAATAAAGACATTTTTAATATTATGGATTAGGAATAATCACCTCCTTATAAGAATAGTTATATCTGCATGGGCCAAATGACAAAGTTCTTACACCTAGGGATCTTATTTTTTTATTTAGGGATTTTGTGTGATTGTTTGTCTGGGAACCCAAATGACCATATTTTTTATTCTAGGTTTTGTATGATTGTGTATCTGATTAGTACCCAAATGACCATATTTCATTTCATTTGCAGATTCTTCTTCACCAATTTAGTTTTGGATCTCACTGTTGCATGTGATCCAACTGAGGTGGAGGTCGTTCAACCACTTGCCTAAAAAAATTTGTTGCTCGCCTTCTTGATTTTGGGGACATAGTTTACCTTCTTGGGTGCCAACTTACAAAAGAACATAGAGAGAATTTTATGGTTGGAGATGGAAGGATCACTATTGGGATTGATTCATTGATAAAGTTTTCCACAGATCGGGCATTCTGGAGTCTTGGATCTGTGAGATTTGACATTCATGGTAACTTAGCGTTCATGGTTTGTGACCTAATGAAGCTTGTTTTTGCACCTTAGAGGAAAATAATTTCTGTAATCGCCTTTTGGAAGAAGGATTTCCCTAAGAAGTTTGGAATTCAAGTCCCAGTGATTCGGCATTAGTTGAATTAGCATTGGAGAAGCATCATAGAGGAACTTGATAGGCGAAGGCTTCCTTCGAGACTGGAGTTTTGCCGCAAGGATAGGGTTGTAGAGTCTTTCAATAGTTCATTGAAACTCAAGAGGGTTCATAAGGAGAATGACCAAAGTGTGGAGTCATCAAACAATTCAGAGAGTCTTAAGGGCTTCCAAAGGCAAATGGAGGAGGATGAAGAAGTCTCCAGCATTGTAGTTGGGCTTGAACATGAACTTCCATATTAATCATAGGTTGTTTTTGTAGATGTTGGAGAAACCCAATAGAAAAAGAACAATAACTTGAGGATGCATCCCCCATTATTGCTTAATAATTTAAAAATTTTCAAATAGGGAATGCCTAAAGGGTAATGGGAGATCTCAGGACCTAGAAACCATGAAGGGAAAGCTAAATTAAAAAGGAATATTTGGAGTGTAGCACTAGTGCACTGTGAATGGAAGATTATGTAGGGAAGGAAAACAATGTGCGTATCGATTAGAGTGGGCCTGGAAATGAGGATTGGTGTTTAAAGGAAAATGTCATTGTAAATACTCAACAGGAGATAGATGCAAAGGAACTGATTAAAGTTGTTGTTTTGAAGGGGACACAAAATTTGCACACACTGAAAAAGGTGCATAAAGAATGCATTCATGCTCATTACAATGAAATATTCACAAAGTAATTCGTCCTGAATCCGAAGTGAAAATTCCAAAAGAAAAGCAACGACATTTGAATTTCACTATTCCAAAAGTGGTATGTAAAGAAACTAACCCTTCACATCCAATTATTGTTCACAAGGAAATCTAACAGCATATGGACATACATTTTCCTAAAGGGACGCATTAGTAAATCATTCCTACATGTTCCATTGAGGTCCAGAAGGAAAAGTACTAGCTCTTGGACATAAGGTTTCCTCTTAAACATGATAAAAGGAAGGAGAAAATAAATCTTTCATAGCTCAAGGAGCATATGTCAAACATTTAAGCAGAACTTGATAATACAGAGGGAAAGAAATGGGTTGAAGATTATACATTGAGTATGGCAGATAGCCAAAGTGCAACTCAATATGAATTTAAAGAAGCTCATGTTTCTAATGAACATCAGAGAAGAGGGGAGGGATCTTTGATTTTTCCAACATTAAAGGATCCCTTGTCAAGAATTCATATGCTTAGTGATTTGGATGAAAAGAAACATATGAAACAGAACCCATTAGATATGGAAGAGGTGTGGTGGCGACATACAACTGAATATGCAAAATCTAATTTTTCTAGTCAACATGACATAAATAGGGGAAAATTGATTAATTTTGCACAATTAAAGGAGCTAGTGACAATTGTTTGTATCAAAGTCAAGCATACAGAAGAAAGGAGACATGGTGAAGAAAAGTTGCCAACCTTACAATAGGCCCTAAAAAGGCATAATGTTGAATGTGCAGAATCCATTTTCCCTGATAAACATGAGAAGTGCAATGAAAAATCATGGAACTTGGAAAATGTCAAGAAGCCTATCTCAAGTGCCATTCATTTAGATCTGAAGCATATGGAAGAAGAAAAGCAGGCCAAAGGAGACTTATCAAGAAGAGTTGATTCTTTAGAAGCAAACGATGTTGAAAAGCCTAAAGAGGACCAAGTAGCAAAATTAAAAACATAAGAGGACTCTTCAGAAAATGGGTCAGTCGAGGATTTTGGAATCTAGATGAGCCACATTAGCTCACTGATTCAAGCAAGCACCCAAAAAGAGACAGACAACAGTGATATAGAGACAATGTATTCAGAAACAAGAGAAAGTTGGAATTATAGCTCGAGATAGAGCTATGGGAAGAGAAACATTCTAGCTGTAAGGTGGAGTCAAAGTTCCATGAGTAGTATTTCACTGAACATAATTCTCCACCCCTTATTCTAGAGGAGTTGGAGCCGAGAAAGTTCCTACTACCTCATTAGTTGAAGAAGGCCCACATGAGAAAATCTGAAGAGATTCCTCAATGTGATTTTCATTTGACATTCAGTCACTCTACTCTTTTTTGTCTAGTAGTCTCTTTATCTCTACCCTTAAATTCAATTACTGAGAAAGCACTAGACAAAAGACACTTACCTATTTCAATCAGTTGAAAAAAAGGGTCTTTCTGAAGGGTCTGTTGGAGAGGAATCTATTATTTAAAAGATCAAGAAAATAATTTTCTTTCAAAACCAAAATGTACTATCACCAGGGAAGGGAGTTATTACATTTAAAAGTTGCTACCATTCTTCTCACTAGCAAATTTGATTGTTTCTTTTTATTTGATGGGAAAATAAATGATCTTTGAAAGGCACTAAGGTCTTGAATTATGATCCTTAAACAAGTGACTAGATTCCCTGATTACGAGCTGTTTTTTTCTTCTTACTTTTGGGTCTTGATGATGTTTGTTATTATGATTGAGGTGCAAAGTTATAAAGCAGTGGAATATTGGTCGTTCAAAGAGGAATTATGGAAAGATGATTGTAGATAATTTACTAATATAAATTTATCTGAACTGAGATTTATTAAGCATCCCCAAGGGTTAAAAAAGGCCCAAATGTCCCTTATCCATAAAAATTGACAATTAAGATAACTCTATGCTCTATGTTCAAATGATAGGTGAAGATGGATAGTGTAAATATTAGAATTATATACCATACTTAAGCTTCTTAGTAGTCTCATATGAAGTACAACATGTCATAGTGATAATTTGTTATGTTATTAAAGCATTCTAGCTGTAAAGCAGAGTCAGAGTTCCATGAGTAGTATCAAAGGAATTCAACATTGGGAATGTGATAGAAGAAAATCATTTCCTGGAAGGGTGAAGTTTGCCCAACCTAGTCAGAAAAACCAAGTGCATCCTTCATGTAGCAAAAAAATAAGCATGCAAATTTCCTCATATAGAGGCCTTGGGTACTTTGGCCCCACTATCTCATCCATTATGAAAAAGCACATCATGCATGCAATCAATAACAAAGAAGTTGTTACACAACAATTACCAAGATGGATATTTTGATTTGAGGTCCAGTTGTTCACTAAACATAATTCTCCACCCCTTATTCTGGAGGAGTTGGAGCCGAGAAAGTTCCTACTACCTCATTAGTTGAAGAAGGCCCACATGAGAAGATCTGAAGAGATTCCTCAATGTGATAGTCATTTTAGCAATCTCTTTACTTGTTCCCTTAATTTCAATAACTCAGAAAGCACTAGACAAAAGGAACTTGCCTATTTCAATCAGTTGAATAAAAAGGGTCTTTTTGAAGGGTCTCTTAGAGAGGAATTTGTTATTTAAAAGATCAGGAAAAAAAAGTTTCTTTGAAAACCAAAATGTATTATCACGAGGGAAGGGAGTTCTTACATTTAAAAGTTGCTACCATTCTTCTCACTAGCAAATTTGATTGTTACTCTTTGTTAGATGAGAAAATAAATTATTTTTGAATTTTTTCTTAGAAAAACTCTAGTAAAAAAATAAAAATTACATAATTTTTTTACTTGTTTCATATATGCTACTCTTTCCTATACTACTCACCTTACCTCGTTTCCTTTGTAACATATGTTACAATTGCTAGTTAATAATTCAATTTAAAAAACACTTTAAAACCTCACTCATCCTCAATTTTTTGCCCCACAGTTTCCAATACACCACTACTAAACTAAAAATATTTATGCAATTTTACTTTTTGAAATTTTAATTTTACCATCCACTTTATTGCTGTGATATTTTCCTCCGTCGCTCTTTCTTTTTAACGAGAAGAAAATAAACCAACTTTGTTGAGAAAATATTAAATGAAATTCCAATATCGACTGTCGATGTCCCTGACCATGAGAATGCTTTGCTCTCAGCACTGGCTCTTCTGGCAGCTCTCATCTACCAACTTGCTTTCCCAAATCTAGCACATACTGCGGTTGTTCCTTCGACGATTGTTTTTCTTCGTGGCAATTTCCTCTGATCACAACAAGCTCTCAGACTCTCACTAGCTTCCTCTTGTTTTTACCATGGCTGAGGGCTCTGATATCAATTATTGGTTTTAATGGTCTGAAACAAACACACATACAAAGAGGTTTGAATAGTAAGAAACAAAAGACACAGGAATGATAGACCCTCAAAGGAGAAATTCATTAGATTATAAACTATCATAATAATGATGTCAAACTCTTTTATAATTATAAACTATCATAATAATGATGTCAAACTCAGTTATTATGTTTTAACCAACCACACTACAGTTTATTTCTATGGTTCATTTTTAACTAACTTTATTTCTCAAATCAAAAAATAAAAATTACGCAACATTTTTTTATACCCAATCACAG
This sequence comes from Pinus tabuliformis, assembly GCA_031772625.1. NCBI lineage: Eukaryota > Viridiplantae > Streptophyta > Pinopsida > Pinales > Pinaceae > Pinus > Pinus tabuliformis. The sequence continues at coordinate 486,406,551 of CM062804.1, read as the reverse complement.
CTTATCAATTATTATGGAAAACTCTTTGGTAATCAAAGCTTCATAAAATAGAACAGCCTGACAATAATAGCATTCACACATTTTCCAGTCTACACAGAACAAATAGGAACCAACTAATGAACTTCTGTTGATCTATTTATCTTAAACACCCAGCGAAAAGGCAATGCACACGAACAATGGAGTAACAGTAATCCATCAATATAGTTGTAGTTGCAAAGCCAAGAAACAGGTCTGATTATATATATATATGTATATGAATGAAGACACATTCGCAATATTATTAATTATATTAATAATAATTATAAAAAATAAAAAATTATATATTGTTATTATTAATTTTTGTTGGGTAGTTAAAGTAAATATGATTTGGTCAAGTTACCGTTAGTTTTTAGCTCGAGGTTTATGAGAACTCATGGTATTGACCTATGGTATTCATGTCAAATATAGTCTATTTAAAGGGGAAAATTAAACAACCTAATCTACCAAACACGCAGCCTAATCTACCAAGCACAAAGAGGGATAAAATCTCTTTTCACTCTAAAGATCAATCTAGTCTAGTCTAGTCAAGTCATAAACATTATTAATCTATAAATGAGCTTTGTTACAATACCAATACCAAATGCCCAAAAAATCATAATTCATATGACTTCTTTTTAATTAATTAATTTAATTAAAATGAAAGGGCATAATTACTTTTGAGATAAATCTCAATTTTTTATTTGTAACCATTATTAAAAATATTTTAAAATATTCAGCCGAGGTTAAATCCTTACCATCTACTTAATAATTATTGATATTTAAATTAAAATTGTGCAAGTCATATTCCAAAATAAACATACCTACTAGCTCAATGAAATGATTAGTAACTGCTTATAGGCATCAATCCATAATAAGCAAAGCATTGAATTTCATAATACATCTCACATTCTTAAAACTAAAAAACTTTATAAAATAGACTAAATTATTATTATTATTATTAATTAAGTTAAACATATATACATTTCAAATTGAACAAGATTCTTATTCATGGAGATTTATTCAACTTACCATGAAGATTCTTAATATGTAAATAGACTTTGTTACAATACCATGGCTTATCAATATCACATGCCCAAAAAACCATAAACGATCTTAAGGTTTAATGATTTTTGGTTGTAGTTGGTTGATCTCCATAAGTGGATCTTTGTTTCAAGGAAACCTCTCATTTTTTTATGTTGTCTTTGATAATATTGAGGACAAGAATACTATTTGGGATTTGAGGCCTTGGTTTTGAGGTAGTTACAACATTAATATCGATGGCTCCAGTTTGGGTAAGGCTCTCGAACCTTCCCCGCATCATTGAAATCTCCCTTCGTTAACTTCTATTGGAAATGCAATAGGGAAATTTTATTGCAGCAGTTCATAAATTGAACATTTCCTCAAGACCTATACTCGAATATGTGTGGAGATGGATTTTAATAAAGGTTTTCTTGCCAAAATAAACATGATGGTTCTAGATTATGTATGGGTTTATAATCTTGACTATGAAAATGTTTCATTCCGATGTTGAATGTGTTATGAAATAGGGCATGCAATCAAGAATTTCCCTAAGCGATTGCAAAATGATAAAGTCCGAAAAAATAGCAAGAGGCCCAAATGGTGGGAAGGTGCTCAGATAGAGCACTATAATGTACACAAAGAAGAAGAGACTTAGGACAAGGAGGAAGCAAAATAAAATCAGGAAGAAGTGCAAGTCAAAGAGGAACCACCGAATGAAGCACAAGGTAGTCAGAAAGAAAAGCACGTCACAAAAAAGATACATTGAATTCAAAAACATACAATGACCAAGCCCAACAAACCCTTGTGAATTCTAGATCTTGCACTGATATCTTACAGGTGGATATTGGTGGCCACCTGCCTATTCCACTTGGACCCCCAACAAGAAGCTGCACTTCATCCTACTACAACTCAGAGTTGCAATTTCGGCTTCCTTATAGCTACAAAAACCCTATAATTCCACACGTGTGAGAGAGAGATAGCCCAAAAACAAGTATTATTCTTCTCCTAGAACTTCGTTTGTCTTTTATTCTTGCTTCCCATCTATAGATTGAACTTTTTCCTTGAGATCAAACTTCCTAGTGAATGAGTGACAAACGAGGTTGCACTGCTTCTTTATATAGCTTTTCTAAGCGGTCAAATTCCTTCCTTTGGGACGACTTTTACTTTTGGAGTTTTTGGGACTTTCTAGACTCCAAAATAATTATTTTTCCAATTACATTTTGCCCGAAAGGGTCTTATAAACATGATGTTGACTCCTTTGACTCATGACAATAAATCCTAAGGCCTATAAACCCTAGAAGCATGAAGAACATAATTTTACCTAGAAGACCATCAATAAGAACCATGAAACTCATACTTTAATAATAACAACTTTTTTTTTTCTTCTTTTGTTTGTTACATAGGATATATATTGAAATGAGCACAACAACAATTATGAAGATTGAAACTAGTTACATTTTTAACACTCCCTCTTAACTAGGGAGGTATTCATAATTGCACAACTAGTACAACATCATTCTCAAATAGAAGAGTTATCATAAGAATAGTTGGATTGATAAACCAATTGTAAGCATCATCATTATAACTAGCATTGTCTCTGAGGCCTAGCTAGACAAGCTCTACTTCATTCATGAGCATTATGTTGGGAGGCTTTACGTGTAATACCACACTACCTCTACAGAGCACATACCCCATCCAAATGTTCACAAGGTATGTCCTTTTAAGACTATTCTTATCTTGGATCTCCAATCCTTGAGCCCTTAAAGAATATTAGTCCTCTTCGACCACTTTTCTCTTGGATACATGTCCTATCCTCAAAGAGTGTCGGTACCTTTCCTTTCTTGGATTTTATATCCTCAAGGAAACCACAGATACTTATCCAATCCCCCACCATTCTCTTTTCATCATCAGAAGAAGAGAATGCATATGTGATGTCCAACATCACTCCCTATCAACCAGAGAGGATATCTTTATTACCTCTTGCCCAAGGAATAGATATTTGCTCCTATTTTAAGGAGATGCCTTTGCTCCTTCTCAAAACCAGAGAAGATTCCAAACTTCCTTTCTATTTGGGAAGTCAACACCACAAGCCTTATAGCTTGTCTTCATAGAGTATCAACCACCAGTTCTCTATGGTTGCATCTCTCCATCTTTTCTCTGCATCTAATTGTATCAAGATTGCTTCCCTTCGAGGTATCATGGAGCCATCTTAACTCTTCAATCTTGTGATAGGATCCAGGTCATTTTTATTGTGCATCACTTTCATCTTCGACATCATATTGCATTGAGCCTTCCCAAACTTCAAGTTGATCGTAACTTCCTCACGAAAGTGATCTCCTTTGACCTTCATGTTATCTTATTGTACTACTACCTTTCAATCCCAAGATGGACACATCTTGACTTCACAGTTGCCAAGCACCAAATACTGAGCTTTCCTCAACATTCTTCATACATTTTACATTTATATAGTTGAACTTGCCACAACTGTCATCATGTATTCCTAAAACATTCTTCCAGGTAGGAAAAATAATATGTTAACCAAATAACCAACAATAATAAAAATAGACGTACCTCATCCATATGACCTTACCATCCAATCAACATCCTAATTGTCCATCTCCATACATATCTTCCTTCATGCATCAAAGTGCCCAAGGATCGAACTTGATTACCAAGTTACAACTTTTTAGTTCTGTAGATTATACTATATGTTTAATCATTTTTTCACATATTCTAGAGAAAGTCTTAATCTTTTATACATCCTTAAGTAAGTCAAATCATTCATTTTAAACATCATAAAATCATACTAAGCATGTTACAAGATTATACACAGATGAATATTAACTAAGATTCACTTCCAATATGTATCCTTATGCCTCTTATTCCATCATCTAGCTATATGTCTCAAAATGATCATGAATACTGGCCCATTGCATTCCTTCATCCCTCTAATAGTATTGTTTCCACATTACATAGAATGTATACTATTCTTGTCATAATGCTTCTTTCAGGAACCTTCCAAAATGATGGTTCTTACAGGATCATGATGATCCATATAAGCAAAATGATTGCCTCTAACATAATGTTAGATAATGCCTGGGTGAACAATATGTAAAATGGTCTATCTATCTACTCTTAAAGACTAGATGATTTCTACAAGGCAACTTAACCAAATAGACTCTACATACACTACTACCACATGCTTCTCTCTATGATATTATGCAAAATCAAGATTCCTTTTAAAGTAAACAACAATGCATATTATCCTAAAAGAAATATTCATCCTCATAAAGGATTTTACAAATAGTGTGCCTTCTTCAATAGTAAAGATCTTTCACATCTTCTTTCTTCGGCTTCTTCTCAGGCTCTCTTGTTTCCTCAGCTAAGTGAACCTCGCTTCTTTACTTTATCTTATTGTTATGTTGGCTTGGACAATCCCTTTTAAAGTGTAAATATTCATTGAACTTAAAGCATTGAACCTTAGACATATCTTTTTTCTTAGACTTACCAAACTTTCCTTTCTTCATCTTCAACCTAGTTACCGATCAAACGGGAACTATTACCTCAAAACGGGCACTCGAGCCCAAAAATCCCAAAATAACATGAAAAAAACCCAAAAATAAAAAGTGTTGATTCTGCATCACCATTTTTTTCAGAGTAAATTTTCAATATTTTTTAAAAATAACAATAAAAAACAATAAAAGTCATTTTGTTTGGTGCAAAAGACACCTTGAAATCGAAAAGTGTTGATGCCAGAATAACGCCTTTTTTTCTAGGGTACATTTTTAACATTTTTTAATAATGATGTAAAAAAAAAATATCGTCACTTTGAAAATTTTTAAATTTCCAATGATTTTCAAGCATGACATTAACGCTAAAATATCACGTCTTTGAAAAGCCTTAAAAATCCAACGATTTTAAGCATGACATTAAATTTAAAATATCGATTCTTTCAAAAACCTTGAAATTCCAACAGTTTTCAAGCATGGTGTTAGGAAAAAATATTTATAATTGTTTTCAACCATAACATTAAAGATAAAATATCACGACTTAGAAAAATATTAAAATCTTGACAATTTTTCAACCATGGAATTAAAACCAAAGATTATGACTACAAAACAATCTTAAATTTTCAAAATATTTCAAGCATGACATTATGGAAAAAGTTTATGACTAAAAAAACTTTAAAATTGAACACCTGAATGAAAGAGTTATTATACCATATTCACTAGCATCTTTCATGAAAAGAAAAATGTCGCAAGGAGTCTTCGGGTGAAGGCGGCTTGAGGAAATTGGACCTGGAGAACGAGGCGCAGAGCTAGGGTTTCACATTGTTGCAGGGGCGGTTCCCCATGGAGGGGCACAAAGGGGGGAGCTCTTCTCCCTCCTACAGGCAGGTCGTGGCCAGCCAAGGCAAGAACCATTAGAATCCGTCAGAGGTCCTTCAGAGGAAGCAAAAAGAAGCATGGAAGAGGAACAAGATTTTACCAAATCAAGGAAGGACAACAGAACCAAAGAAAATGAGGAAGAAGACAAAAAACAGGGAGCAGAAAACAAGGCACATAAGGGGCCATGTAAACCTAAGGCTGACGTCACTCCCAGAGTAGTTTTAAATGATCCTGCTCTACAGGCGCACAGGGATCACATGCGGACCTATGCTATCATTTTCAAATTCATGGGATTATGGCCCACTGAAAAGGCTCTACAAACATGGATCAAATACCATTGGAAACCAAAAGGAAGCATAGACCTACATCTGGGGTCAAAGGGTTTCTTTACTGTGGTCTTTACAAATATTGAGGACAAAGACAGAGTGTTTGAAGGAGGGCCTTACTTCTATGCAGCAGCAGGCCTCTACATGCGGTCGTGGATGATGAATTTTATCCCGGAATGAGAGACTTTCACCTTGATCCCGGTCTGGGTAAGTCTCTATTCCCTACCTCTTGATTACTGGCAAACGGAATTGTTATCTGCCATAGGAAATAAACTAGGGCATTTTGTCAAAGCTTCTGAGGCCAACAGAAGGGGTAAATACACTTCCTTTGCAAGAATATGTGTTATGAAACCAGCTCAAGAAAAGATAGAAAAGATAGATCAACGCCTTAGAATTCAGCCTCTTCGAGGGGGCAACCTCCTTTACATTACATAAATTAACAATTCTTCGATGATTCAAATGACAAAACCTCCTTTCTATATATAGGAGTCTAAGGAGTCACAATATAATCCAGCCGACCTAACAATAATAATATAAAGCCACAAAAATAACAATAGAGGGATTCTATGGGGCACAGTAATAACAATATGGGGGCAATAGGGGCACAACAATATTAATAAGGGGTATAACTACAATAGTAATAGGGTAATCACTAGTATTATAGGGACCCAACATGCCCCTCTCCTTCAAAAAAGTGTTGTGCTCAACGCTTGAGTAGTTCTGGATACTTCTACATAAAATTTTCATCCTCCCATGTGGAATCTTCAGCGGATAAGTCCTTCCACTTGATAAGATACTCTGAAATTGATCGATTTCGTAGCTGTCAAGTTCTTGTTTCTGTGATTGCTTCCGGTTCCAATATAATTTTTCCTTCCTCGTCAAGTTCTGGCAATATTGTTTGAACTGGGAGCTTGTCGCCTATAACCTTCTTTAAACATGAAACATGGAAAACTGGGTGAAATCGAGAAGCTGCAGGAAGCTCCAATTTGTATGCCATAGTACCAATCTTTTGCAACACCTTGTACGGACCATAATACTTTGGTGATAATTTATTATCCTTCTTAGCTTGCTTGAGGGACATTTGCTTATATGGTTGTAGCCGTAGGAATACCCAATCACCTACATCAAAACTTCTTTCACTGCGATGTTGATCTGCTTGTTGTTTCATTCTATTCTGTGCCAACATGAGGTTATCCTTTAAGAGTTGGAGGACTTGTTGTTGATGTTCAATGTGATGTTCCACTGCTTGAACCTTAGAATTTTCTCTTAAATATGATGTGATTGATGGTGGTTGATACCCATAAAGTGCCATAAATGGGGTCATTTTTGTTGCTGTATGGAAGGAAGTGTTATACCACCATTCAGCTAGAGGCAACCATTTGACCCATTGTGTCTGTTTATCAGATACAAAGTAACGAAGATATCCTTCCAAACATTTGTTTACTATCTCAGTTTTCCCATCAGATTGAGGATGATAAGATGAGCTATGAGCTAACTGAGTACCAAGACAAGAAAATAATTCTGTCCAAAAATTTCCAGTGAAAATGGGATCTCTGTCACTTACAATAATCTTTGGGTTTCCATGTAGCTTTTGAATTGTTTCCATAAATGCAGTAGAAACTGTACTGGCTTTAAATGGATGTGATAATGCACAAAAGTGTGCATACTTGGTAAGTCTGTCAACTACCACCATGATGACACTCTTTCCCTCAGACTTGGGTAAACCTGTGATAAAATCCATTGAAACCTCCTCCCAACGTTGGCTTGGAATGGATAAAGGTTGTAATAGACCCGGTGTCTTAATTGTTTCAACTTTATTTTGTTGGCAAACCAAACATTCCGCCACAAACTTTTGAATATCTGATTTAAGGCCATCCCAAAAAAATTCCTTCTTAACCCTGTGGTAAGTTTTTAGAAATCCTGAGTGCCCTCCTAAGGGAGAAGTGTGCAATTCCATAAGAATCTTTTGTTTTAGCTGGGAATTCTTACAGAGGCATAAGCGATCTTTGTACCATAACGAATCATTTTGCCAGCTAAATGTATCAGACGTACTGGAATCTTGTTGTAACTTTTGAATAAGTGCCCACACTTCTTTGTCATTCTTCCATTCCTCCCTTGCTTCATTTATCCAATCTGGTCGGATAATAGAAATGGCGCACAACAATGCTTCCACATCCTCATCCTTTCTTGAGAGTGCATCTGCCACCACATTTTTCTTCCCTTTTTTGTAGATGATTTCAAAGTCATAACCCAACATCTTTGTGACCCACTTTTGTTGCTCTTCAGAGGATAATCTTTGTTCTAAAAAGTATTTAAGGCTATCAAGATCCGTTTTTACCTTGAAGTGTCTTCCCATTAGGTAGGGTCGCCATTTCTTAAGTGCATGGAGTATTGCCAACATTTCCTTCTCATAAATAGCTTTGCTTAAAAACTTTCCCTTGATTGGACGACTTTCAAAAGCAATGGGTCTTTCATCTTGCATTAGAACAACACCAATTCCATTTCCTGAAGCATCACATTCCACAATAAAGGTTTTTGTGAATTCGGTGTAGCTAAGACCGATGCTTGGCACATTGCCTCTTTAAGATGTTCAAAGGCCTTTGTTTCTTCCGGAGTCCATGAAAATGCATCTTTCTTCAATAATGTTGTTAGAGGTGCTGCTATTCTCCCATAATTCTTAACAAACTTGCGATAATACCCTGTCAACTCGAGAGATCCTCGCAGATGCTTTATGGATGTGGGGATCTTCCATTCTTTAATGGCTTTAATTTTGCTAGGGTCTACCTTAACTCCTTCATGAGATACAATATGACCCAGATATTCCACCTCCTGGACTCCAAAGAAACATTTGGATCTTTTTGCATATAATTTTTTCTCCTCCAATAGTTGTAGCACCCTGTCAACATGTTCAACATGATCCTTCCAAGACTTGTTGTAGATTAGTATATCATCAAAAAATACTAACACAAATTTTCTAAGGAATGGTTTGAAAATTGAATTCATCAAACCTTGAAATGTTGAAGGTGCATTGGTAAGGCCAAAAGGCATGACCTAAAATTCATAATGACCCTCATGAGTTCTAAATGCTGTTTTCGGAATGTCTTCAGTCTTCATTCTGATTTGATGATATCCTGAACGAAGATCCAACTTGGTGAAGTAAATTGATCCATGCAATTCATCGAGTAATTCGTCAATGACAGGAATGGGGAACTTATCTTTAATAGTGAGCTTGTTGAGCTCCCTATAATCCGGACACATGCGCCATGATCCATCCTTCTTGTGCACCAATACTACTGGAGCAGAGAAAGAACTTTGAATCGGTTGAATTATACCAGCCTCTAGCATTTCTGCAACCATACGTTCAATTTCACTCTTTTGGACATAGGGATATCTGTACGGCCTGATGTTTGGAGGAACACTTCCTGGAATCAGATGAATAGCATGATCATGATCACGCATAGGTGGGAGACCTTTGGGAGTCTCAAATACCTTGGAATGATTGTCCAGGACTTTTTGGAGATCTGGAGAAATAGATGATTCTGATGTGGAAACATCTAGCGAACATAATTGTGCAATTACACCTCTTTGCTCCTTTTTTAGAAGCTTTGTCATACCATTAGAGCTGATTATCTTTCCTGGTTTCCCTGAAATACCCCTTAATTCAACTTCCTTTCCTTCCGTAGAAAATTTGATGAAAAGTTCTTGAAAATTAAAAGTTATTGTACCCAAGGATTGTAGCCATTGGACTCCTAGTACAACATCAGCACCTCCCATTGGAATGGAAAGCATTGGGCTAGTCAATACATATTCTCCCATGGATAGCTTGATATTATGGCACTTTCCAGAGCAATTTATTGTTCCTCCATTTGCAATCATCACTTGACACTCTAGTGCTGGATATAGGAAGCAATTCAATTCTTTTGCTACCTTACAATGAATAAAATTGCAGGTGCTTCCTGAATCAATCAACACTATTACCTTTTTCTTCTTGATTTGTCCTTCTATCTTGATGGTTTGAGGAGTGGTAATTCCCACCAATGCATTACAAGATATGGTCGGATTTATTTGTTCTTCATCTAGGCTTTGTTCCTGGAGTATATCCTCTTCTTTTGACCTTTCTTGCTCCTTTTCTTCTTCCTCTTCACAATCTATGTAGAATAATTTCTTCTCAGCACACTTATGACCTTTAGTGTATTTGCTATCACAACTATAACAAAGCCCTTTTGCTATTTTTTCTTCCAATTGTTGTGGTGTCAACCTTATAGGTTGTGGAAGACTAGGGGCAACAACACTTCCGTCTTTATAGTTGTGAGTGGTATGCTTCCTGGTTGCCATAATTTTGCTTTCCATTTTTCTTGCTAACCTGAATGCCTTCTCTAATGAATCAGGTTCCCAAAGGCGAACATCATGTTGAATATTATCCTTTAAAGACCCTATGAACACATCAATCCTATGCTCCTCTGGAATATCTTTTACCCTTATGTTCAATTTTTGGAACTCCTCAATGTGCTCCATTATTGAACCCTTTTGTTTGAGACTTATCAATTGGCTAAAAAAAGTGTTGCTTTTTGTATCCTCATAATGTGCTATCAATTCTTCCGTAAAAATTGCCCAAGTGATAAATTGTTTACGAGAGCAAAGCCATTGATACCATACAAACTGATTTGGTTCCAAATATAAAGTTGCCATACGTACCTTTTGTGTGTTTTGCACATTATTCAGATCAAAGAATTGCTCCATCTGTAATATCCATGTTGCAGGATCCTTGCCATCAAACTTCCTCATATCAATTTTTGGAATATGGTGGGTCTTCGATCCAACATTAGAGTCTATGGAATCATGATTAACATTTCTTTTGTTCTCATCATGAGTTTCCTTTACTACCCTTTCACCATTAGTGACCTTTTCTTGTAGCAACTTCTTCAATTCTTCCATGTCTGTCTTCAAATCTATCTTCAAATCATCCATCTTAGCTTCTACGCCTTTCTTTAAACCATCCATCTTAGCTTCTACATCTTTCTTTAAACCATCCATCTTAGATTCTGTTCCTTTTTGTGCAAGTGACACTTGTTGCACTTGGTCTCGTAATTTTGCTATATCATGTTGCATTTCTTCCTCTTCTTCATAAGTCATGCTAGAGATTTCAGGTTGTTTACTAGGAATTTGCATTTTCTTTCCTCGGGGCATCAATTACCGTTAATAATGCTTTACTATGCCCTTTGAATTCCTTCAAACCAAGCTTACGCAAAAATTTAAAAAAAAACTACACACCTTTTTTCACTTTGTAGAAGCCTGATATTGAATCTGATGTATCTCTGTAATTTCGAATCATCCAGTTCTGAAATTGTGATCTGTAGTAGCCTTCTGTGTCCTCTTTCTGATGCCACTAGTCTGATCCAAATTGGATTCTCCAAGAAAGAGTTATGCACAATCTCCCGCAGTGACCTGATTATAGACTAGTTCAGTAGAGCGAACTTGTATGAAGTGCCACGTGTCACTGTTTCGACCTTTGACTCTAAAAAATATATACAAGAAAACTACAGTCCATCCTCTTTCTGTACCTTCTTACGAAATTTCAATCTGATGCTCAGAAAGAAAGTTATGACGATTTTCCCCAGGTCACCTGTTTGGAATGTAATTCAGGAGTCTGCAAAAAGACCAAATTCCTCAGATCATATCTCCACAAATATAACGCGAAAAGCTCTGAAATTCAGACCCGAGGTTCAGCGCGATTTCTTCTCAAATGGGCTTTTTTTGCACCTTCTGAAACATCGCAGAAAATTTTTTATAGCGAGAATGCCATGATGACCTGTTTGGAGCAGTGAAACCCTAGAATCCAAAGCTCGATACCAAATGTTATGAAACCAGTTCAAGAAAAGATAGAAAAGATAGATCAACGCCTTAGAATTCAGCGTCTTCGAGGGGGAAACCTCCTTTACATTACATAAATTAACAATTCTTCGATGATTCAAATGACAAAACCTCCTTTCTATATATAGGAGTCTAAGGAGTCACAATATAATCCAGCCGACCTAACAATAATAATATAAAGCCACAAAAGTAACAATAGAGGGATTCTATGGGGCACAGTAATAACAATATGGGGGCAATAGGGGCACAAAAATATTAATAAGGGGTATAACTACAATAGTAATGGGGTAATCACTAGTATTATAGGGACCCAACAATATGTGTGGAGATGGATCTCTCTAGAGCTCTATCGGATGAGGTCATCTTGGAAGTCTTTGATGAAGAATGGGTGCAGACAGTAGATTATGAGCATATACCTTGTTAGAGCCTAGATTTACCTCAAGATGAAAAGGTAAGATTCTAGGTCCACATCAAACCATACTCAGCCTTGTAGCTAGCCCTACGAGGACAGGAGAGGGCTCTCTCCGGGTCAATCTCAACAAAAGATAATCGATGGGGCTTGAGATGACTGAAATACAAACTAATGTTAGGCTAGGTATGAAGTGCAAGGATTTAACTTGAGTTTTTGTGGGTTCTGTTGGAAAAAAGGGAAAGGCAAATTTGGGTTCGGGGATGAGGCCAAATTTTTGCAGAGTTCCGATTGGGGCGAGGTAGGCAGTAGTTTTGATGCTTTAAATTAAATGAATGAATGGAAAAGACCGCTGAGGAGATGAAGCAAAGAGAAGGGAAATGGAATACATAAAACATCAATGAACTTATGATTACATGAAGAAAAACACCATCAAAACACAGAGCCACAAGGATCGCAACAAGCGCTGCAAAACCCTGGTCTTTCCTTTGCCAAAAATGCAGAAATCAGCTGTACAATGGAATGTCAAGCAATCTCGAGTCTCCAACCCTGAAAATGACTGAGAAATTACATGATATAGACAAGCCTAACTCCTTCCCATGCCTCTAGGGATCGAGCTCATCATTCTAGGAGCTGTTTGAACCAATTCTAAACAAGGAACTGAAATCTAGGCAATCAAACAACTTGCCCCTATATGCTAGGAAACTGATTCATTCATTTAATTTTCACTTTTTAGTGAATGAATCCTCTAGAACAAGTAAAAATGTGCCAATATTACATCATGGTTATCAAATTACATCATGAAAGATCAAGAGTAACATCAAAAAGCAAAACTGGTCAAAACTGGGTGAATTTATGAGTTGAAGAGTGAAAATGAAGCCAAATTTCTCTATGCGCCGTGCCCAAATTCTCTATGCGTCGCGCCACTTTGGAACTAATTTTGAGGCACTTCTCGAAGTTCAAATTGAGCTCATGATAGCTCGTTGGAAATCCCTGCCTATCTACTTTCTAACCCAAGTGGAATTTTTGAATTTGGATGTCATTTGCCCCTCCAAAACTTCAATCTCCCAAGACTACTTCCTATGTGTCAAAATAAGGGCAGTGAGGTCATTTTTTGAGTGTTTTTGACCTCTTGAGGGCTCAAAACCTGCCCAAATTTCTTGGCCATGCACAAGCAACCATAATTTTTCATGCCAAATCCAAAAATATAAAGTTTTTAAGATTTAGATCCCTCTAGCAAAAGTGAGCGCCACGTGGTGCGGCGCATAGGGAGGCAAAACCTGTTTTTTAGTGCAAAAAATTTCAAAATGCCAAAAATTTCTCCAAATTTCTTGAAGTTTGGGCGGGACCTTCTCTATCAAGTGTCATGCTGGGCCAAAGAGGCTTCGGCCAATATCTAAAGACGATCATGCTCCTTTTGCCTCTTTTGCTTCCTTATTGCCTTCTTTAATTTTGCCTTTAGATTCCTTATTCGTGCCTTGCAAACCCTGTTCCGTGCCATGTAGTGGAAAGCCATGTGTCTCAATGATGCTTTGTCCCTATCGACCTTGTCCAGCAGTCTGTCTAAGTGGATGTTGACTCTTTCGAGCCAAGACTCCTGATCATCATTAATCTCTTGCTCCAATGAAGTGATTTCAATCCTCCTCCTTTGGGCAGCTTGACGATTCTCCCTAATGTTTTGTAATTCCATAATCACCTGCTGATCTTCAAGCTGCTTATTCCTTTGCTCCAAGTATTTTATATTCCACTTAGCCCTCTCCAAGTTGAGGGACAAGGCTTTGATCTCTGTCTGCTGCTCCTGGATGATATCTCTAAGGTTGGCACTTTGTGGGCCCATGTCTGTATCATCATCCTGAATGAGAATGAAGTCAGTCTCTCGTTCACCTGAAGGCCCCTCATCCTGCATTGGCCTCTTGCCTTTGTCCTGTACCTGTGGTGCTGATGTCGGAAGCGAGGCCCCTTCCACCCCAGGTGGAGATAACACTCGCTTTGCTGCTGCAAATAACTGTCTAGCGCCCCTCTGATAAGTAATGAATACTGGCATAGTAGCAGTATGTGTCTCATGACCTTCATGCTGATAAGAAGGTCCTCCTGTCACATGTCCAGCCTCTGAAGATCCCTGTGAAGCTCTGAAAAAGTCACGAGAGATAAAATCATCCCAAGTGATGCCCTGTAATCCAAGCTGATGAACCACCACAATCTTGATGAGAGAAAAATGATAAACACTGTTAAGTTGCTGCTGAGGGGTCTTGTGTTGCACAAGGGTGGTCATCCTTTCTATATTTCGACATATGAAATAAGGAATGTTCATCATCCATACCCGAGTGAAATGCATCAGCAGCCTGATGTGATAAGCATACAAGCGGGAGAACCGTCCCTCACAGCTGAAATACTTCATGATCAGTTTCATTAAAGGAGAATACTCATACTTGAGAAACCGAAAAGGAAAGACTCTCTTAAGCTGCCTCAGAAAACCAGGTTTGATGTATGGTTCATAGTGTTGCCAGTCAATTTTCTGTCTCTTGTTCCATGGTTCTCCAATGTTTGGTATGCCAGTTGCTAATGAAATGGAATCTGGTGTTAGTGTGAAAATGACACCAACTAAAGTGGCCTGATCACCATGTAAATGCAGTACAAACAGATGAGCCAACTCATGATGAAATTGAACATTAGCAACCTTCTCACAAAACTCATAACATGACTGATGCTGAAAACAAGAGATGGCAAGAGGGCAGGCCTGTAATTCAGTAAGGGTGGTTGGTTCTTCTCTGATATGTCTGCCACCTCTATGAGGCCTTCGGGGTGCATGTTCCTCCATGGGTGAGTCACTTTGGGTCTCCACTTCATAATCAGATGAATGCTCGGATGCCATAACTGCTGATAGACAAATTGGTTTGAAGAAACAGGTGCTGATGTATGAAAACTGTGTTGGACTGCCTTTTGGTGATGTGCTTGACCTCTGTCACCAAGGGTAAAATAGTGAAACAAGGGATTGCAAAGGGAGGGGAAAACAGTGAGGGATTAGGGACTGTTGGGATAAAATCAGTTAGGGAAATATGGGAGAGTTTGAGAATTTTTGTATAGGGTTAGGAATTTTTGTATAGGGTTAGGGTTTAGGATTTCACATTAGGAAAATTGGGAAAGGGAACTTAGGGTAGGGGATTAATGATTTTAGGGGTAGGGAACAATGAAATCAGGGAAAAAATGGGATAAGGGAAATAAGGGAATGATGGAAAACGGATAAACTTGGTGGCAAATAGTTGTTAAAACCCTAGGTAGCAACCTTTATGTGAAGACTTTGAAATGGTAGGGTTTGACATTTGTTTAACCATTTCCACTCATCAATCATCATACCATAGCACAAACTTGGATAAATCACAGAGATGAAGGCTCTACCTATCAAATCCGTGCAAGTTCTTGGCGATTTGGAGAAAAGGTTAGCAGTTTCGGGCCTTTAACTGTATGCGCTGCGCAGCATACCCAATGCGCCGCACCTCCCTAGTGCACCGCGCCCATGTAAAATAACACTGCGTGTTCTCTCCCAGTGTGCCGCGCCGGCGATTTACAACAATTTTGCCCAATATCCTCACTTGTTCAAAAAATCGATTGGTGTTGCTTCCTCTTTGCTCTTGGCATGCAAATGAGCTTTCAAAACTTGGAGACATGTTTTATACATTGGCTTTTCAAATTAATTTTGCCAAAGACTCACTTTCATAATGTTTTGGATTTGCTCTATCTTTCAACTCTGTTTTTGGACATTTTCACTGCTTTTTCACTTTGCAATGAGCGAAATGACCTGAGCTTGGCTTATCTTTGCAGGTGATGGAGCTTCTGGGCTAAGGAAAGAAACCAGGGTGTAGATGAAGGAATTTGCAATGACGAAAACAAAATTTACATGATTTTTGTACAAATAAGGCTAAATACTCTGTTTTTTCCTCAAAACCATATTTTGAGGAAAACACATTTCCGAACACTTGTTGATGAAATTTATTGATGTTGAAACATCCTCATGGCATGCTGGCAATTTTTGAATACTCTGATACATTTTTTGACAAAACCCTAATACAACCCTAGACCTAAGTGACCATGAAACCCTAAAGACAACTTATGCAGTTTTCAAGATAAAAAGATTGTATATGTTTTTTAAATGATGAGCCAGTAGGTAGATAACATGAGGGGAATGAGTGACAAGGCCCTTCCATCAGAAGATCGATGCTCCTAATGGAATCACATGATCGAGCTGAATGAGACACCTAAAAATGAAATGCAACAAAAGAGGTTTTGATCTCTGACAGAGGGTTGAACAGACCGACTCTAACATACCTTTCAGATGCCACAAGTGCCATGAACATGGACATCTTTTTAGAGACTGTCCTCTCAGTAAAATCAAGAATAAGAATAAAGCTACTACAATGAAAGATAATGAAGGCTTCCACAAAGTGGGATATAGAGGAGGCAAAAGGGGAACAAAACAACATCAAACAGAAGGGCAACAGGTCAGCGAGAATAAGTTCCATGTGCTTGAAGAAGAGGAGGAGATAACAAAAGAAGATCAGGTCATGGAAGGAAGCCCTGGGGAGAAAGAGAAAGAGGTAAATAGTGAACAAACACAGGATATTACCAAATAGAAAGAAACCATGCTGAGTGATGGAGAACTAGAGATGGACCAAGAAATGATCTAGAGTGAGATGGAAATGGAGGATCATGAACTACAGGAGATTCTGGATAGAGAACACCTAGATCTGGAAGGGTTCTTGAAACAGGGTACCATGGGAGGGGTAGACTCATTACCACAAGAAGAGTTCAACAGAGTACAGCAACTGTTCCTATGGAAAACTCAGGAAAAGGGGTCGGAGAGTCATAAAAACAAAGAAAGGCAGGGCAACGAAGGTGTGAAACCTATGAAAACCTCACCAGGATTAGCTCCTAAAAACCTAGGGAAGAAAAGAGGCAGAAAAAAGCAGAATGAGTTATTGATGGAATGTGGAAAGCTAATGATAGATTCAGGTAAGATGAAAGACCTAACCAACTACTCCTTTACAAATTTGTAATAATGAAATTTACATCTTGGAATATAAGAGGTCTAGGGAGTAAGAGAAAACAAAGAATACTTAGTCACAGAATGAAACAAGAAGCACTGGATATGATCTTTATCCAGGAAACTAAATGTTCCATTCAAAGAATCAAAGAAGTTCATAGCAGCTGGCTCAGCAGGTATGAATTTTTAGAAGTTAAAGCAGACAATACAGTAGGGGGTATACTCACTCTTTGGAACCCCCAAAAGATTGGAATAATAGATGCTGAGGCATCTAGGAATTATTTATCAGTGGTTATCCAGCCTATGGGAGATAGGGATACTTATCTTGTCACAAATGTTTATGGCCCTCAAAGAATAGATGATAAACTCAGGTTTCTAGACACTCTTGAGGATTTGAGAGATAGATATGCAGGAGTAACATGGATCATGGGAGGAGACTTCAACATGATCAAATCACTTTTGGAGAAAAAAAGGGATCCAAAACCTTAAGCAAAGACTCTACAACATTTCAAACTTTTATAGATAATATGAATATAGTTGACACTGACATGAGTAATGGTCGATTTACTTGGAACAATAAAAGAGGAGGAGAGTCTCAAGTCACCTCCAAGTTAGACAGATTCATAATCTCAGAGGACCTTATGCTCAATGACAAGGACATAGTAGCAAGAATTCTCCCCTTTGGAAGCTCAGACCATTGGCCGGTACAACTAGAGATGCAAGGCATCGCTACCCCCAAGAACAGACCTTTCAGATTTGAGAACATTTCGCTCACATGCCCAGATTTCAACAGTAATATTGCAAAATGGTGGACAGAGGATCTGTAGCTGCAGGGTACAAGTATGTTTCTACTACACAAAAGACTAAAGCACATCAAGTTCAGGCTTAAAGACTGGAACAAAAATGAATTTGGCAACATTTTTGAAGCGAAAAAAGTTGTTGAAGACAAAATGCAGGAACTGAATCAAGACCTTATCATGGATGGTTTTGATAAGGTCAAAAATGATCAAGTCACCAAACATCAGATAGACTGGGAGAATCTATGTAAACAAGAGGAAATTTTTTGGAGACAAAAATCTAGAGTTCAATGGCTCAAAGAAGGGGAGCGAAATACTAAATTTTTCCATAGATCCACCTTGGCAAATAGATCTCATAATAGGATCTCTTCGATCAAGAATGAGGAAGGTCATATTCTTAATACCCATGCAGATATAGAAACGGTGCTAGTTCAGCACTTTTGAGACATAGCAAAGGAAACAATCTCAGACAGAGATCACTTCATTAGGGACTTAACAAGGCATATACCTAGGATTGTTACAAGAGAGGATAATTTCAATCTTAATAGGCCAGTGACTAAAGAGGAGGTTGGTGAAGTCATCAAAGAAATGTAGAATGGTAAAGTGCCAGGCCCTAATGGTTTCAATGTGGATTTCTTTAAAGCTTGTTGGAATATTGTTAAACAAGACATTCTGAAGGTGGTGGAGGATTCCAAAATGAATAGAACCATTTTGAAAGTGCTCAATACTTCCTTCATATCCTTGATCCCCAAACAGGATAATGCACTGACCCTGGACAAATATAGACCCATAGCTCTGTGCAATGTGGTGTACAAAATTATATCCAAGGTAGTGGCCAATAGGCTCAAACCTCTTCTTCCCACTCTAGTTTCTGTGGAGCAATCTGGGTATGTGGAGGGCAAACAAATTCTCAATAACATCATTCAAGCGCATGAGGTGGTTCACTCTTTGGTAAGCAATAGGAAAGCAGGCATGATTATGCAATTGGACCTAGCCAAAGCTTACGATAAGCTGAATTGGACCTATATCAGGAAGGTACTTATAGCCTTTGGGTTTGATCATAATTGGGTCAGATGGGTCATGGCCTTAGTTACCTCTTCCAGCTTCTCAATTCTGGTTAATGGTTCTCCTTCCAAGACCTTTACTCCCTCCAGAGGCCTCAGGCAGGGAGATCCACTCTCTCCCTTTCTCTTTATCCTCATGATGGAAGGACTTGGTCGGTCAATCAAGCAGGCGAAAGAAATTGGAAATATCAAGGGTCTTCAGCTTTCTGAGGCTAGTCAGGCTTTAACTCATCAACAATTTGTTGATGATACCATGCTTCAGGGAATCCCCACAGTCAAAGAGGCACTAGCTTATAAACGTATCCTGTGTGACTTTGCCATGGCTACAGGTATGGAAGTTAATCTCTCTAAATCTAAGATTTTTTTCTTTAATACCAATATTGCTATTCAGAGAAACATCTCCAGAATTCTGGGCTTTCAAAGGGATGTCCTTCCTTCTAAGTACTTGGGAGTTCCTCTAACTGTTAAACCGTTGCACAAGAGCATTTGGGAGTCGGTGATCAATAAGATGCAGGATAAAATCAGGAAATGGACTATTAGGTCTTTAAACCTGGCTGGTCGGTTAGTGCTTACTAAAGTTGTTCTTCAATCTATCCCCGTCTTCATGCTCTCTACCCTGCCTGCTCCTAAGGGAGTGTTGCAACAATTTAGAAACATTCAAAGAGACTTTCTTTGGGGCAAGGGGGAGCAGAGAAAGAAATGGGCCTTGGTTGCTTGGGATAAGATCTGCAAACCTAAAAATCAGGGGGGTCTTGGATTGGATGATCCAGAAGTGCTAAGTAGAGTTCTAGGGCGAAATTATGGTGGCACTTGGTAAAAGACCCAAAGGCTCAATGGGCTAGTATCTAGAAAGCAAAATATGCTAGCAATTGGTAAGAGAATGAGCACATACGGATGACTGGCATCATTAAAGGTTCACATATTTGGAATAAGGCCTGGGAAAATAGAGGATTAGTACAAAAAAATAGCTTTTGGGAAATCAGAGAGGGGGATCTTGCTTTGTTTTGGGAGGATAAATGGCAACAGGAACCTACACTACTAACAGAGGACTTTCTAGATCTCAAGAAAGAAACTAATGCCCAAGATTTACTCAGGGTTAAATATTTTTGGGTTCAAAACAACAGAGAAGGAAAATGGAGAATCTAGAAGAAGTTGGAGTATAGGGATGATAACCCCTTAAAAGAAAAAGTGGAGGCCCTAATGAAAGTGTTGGACCAAAGAAAAATTTTAGTGACAGGGGGACATGATCAACTTAGATGGGGTAATAATAATGAAGGTACCTTCAATCTCAAGGAGGCTAAAAGCATACTCCTTGAGCTGGACCACATTGTACCGGACAAGGCTTGGAAGAACCTATGGAGGCATCAAGGATGGATGAAGATCAAACTCTTCATGTGGCTGGTTCAACACAAGAAAATTCTGACTTGGGACAATATTCGAAAGACGGGTGTTCTGGGTCCTTCCAGATGCCAGCTCTGTGAGGCACAGGAGGAAACCATAAAGCACCTGCTCAATAATTGCAACTTCACTTCTAGTTTGTGGGACTCATTTGCCACTATTTTTCGATAGACAGATAGGGACAAAGGAAGCATTATCAACACCCTGAATAAATGGAGACGAAACTTCTATGATTTGAGTTTCTCTGCTCAGCCTAGACATTAACGCCAAGTTTCATAATATGGAATGTCTGGAAAGAAAGGAACAACAGAGTCTTCAAAAATGAAAAATGATCATCCCACCAAATGTTTGAGCAGATCTTAAGACAGCTTAAAGAGACGGTAGGCACTGTTGTGAGAAATTCCCCAAAGAATCCACCTTCAGAAGCTAAAAAGCAGATACTTCTTTAGTTGGGGATGTTGGAGCTCATCCCACAGGGCTTGGACAGAAAGGTCATGAAAATGAACACTAAGCAGGATTACTAGCACCCCCCACCTCAGGGTTTTTTGAAATTCAACATTGATGGGGCCTCAATAGGTAACCCGGGTGTAGCAGGTTTTGGCAGGGTGTTAAGAGATGATAATGGCTGCATCCTTTCTATTTTTCACTGCCATTTGGGAAGAGCCACTAATAATTTGGTGGAACTAATGGCTCTCGAGCATTGTTTAGAATTCTGAAGCAGAATAATCTCTAGAATATCATAGTTGAAGCTGACTCTGAGTTAATCATTAATTCGGTTAAAAGAATTAGTTATGGTACGGAGCCAAAAAAGCCTCAAAGCAATGGAGGTTGTTGCAGGTCTTTCAGCGGATACAGCTTCACCTTCAGGGCTTAAGTATAGTGGGCTTCACACAGGTGCTAAGAACGACAAATAAATTGGCGGACATCCTAGCAAATCAAGGGGTGCTTTGCACCATGAGCAGGGTTGAGCTAAGCTGGCAAGAGCTACCTCAGAATGGGTTAAGGGTTCACTGTCTAGATCAGGTGGACGAGGACAGAAAGGTTGTTTGTAATAGAGACACAGAACTGGCGTCTATATGATTTGGGTTTTTCTTATGAAGAGTTAGTTTTGTAGGGAGGTCCCTTTTGGGAAGTAGTTCACTGTTGGCCTCCGCAACCGTGGTAAGAATAATCTCAGAAGTCTCTGGAGGATGTGGTTAGGCAGAAGCTGTTACTCGGGCAGACGGCGGAACAGAGGACTTTTCATCTTCCTTTGGTGCTTTAGTGCGAGGAGATGGGCTAGTGCGAGAAGCCGGAATCGTGGTGATCTCAGCAAACTCAACAAATTGTTTATTCTTCTAGTGATGGCAATACCGCTCGGGGAGTGGTTTTGGGTTCATTGCAAGCCCTTCAAGCGGTTTGTGGTTTTTCAGATTTGGGAGCGATTCCATTCACATATCAACACGTGGCCTAGGTATGGTAATAAATACCGCCCTCATCGCACGCCAAATCTAGGTGCTTTTGGCCCGTGCAATATGTATCACAGCCGTTGGATCAAGCATTATGTTTCTATGGTCATGATTAATCGTGCAGGTTGGTGGGTCTAGGGTGTTCAGTGCACGGTTATTCTCTGTGTTTGTGGGTCGTGCGATATCTTCCTCCACCGTTGGATCTGGCAAGGGGAAGCGACGATCAAGGATAAGGTGCAGGGCAGGGCGATTGTTATCCTCCGGGCTTGTTACGCATCATGGTGGGCTTTGGTGGATTTTGGGACAAAATTATGTTCGAGAGTTATCCCCTTTCGGACCCGAAATCCTTTCAGAATGGCTTCTTTCCCCTATTCGAATCCAAGGCTTATTTTATCGTAGTCCGTTGGATCTCTGGAGGGTGATTGATTGGTTAGACTTTGGCCTGCTTTTTGAGGGTTTTGCGGTTCGGTTTGTGGTTCTGTGGCTGACAGTGATTTGGTTTCTCTTTTGCTCACAGTTCCTTGAGGACTGTTGTACCTTATGTAATTCGTTTTTCGATTTATTGAAATAGAAGGCTCGACTCTTGCTTTAGCAAAAAAAAAGAAAGAGTTATTATACCAAGAGTAATTTTTTTAAAATGCTAAATGTATAGCAATTTTGAAATCTTAGCCTAAGACAACTTGATACATTGCAAAAAAAAAAAAAAAAATTCAACTATCAAATTGACACACAGTGTAGGTGAGCTCAACTCATTGTATTGAAAACTTAAAGACCAACCATGAAATTAACACATTGTGGGGCAGACTCAATTCATTATAATGAAAATTTTAAAATCAACTATCAAATTACACATAACGAGATCAGGTTGCTAGACAAGCATCGACACGGACCTACAATATATATATATATATGAAAGATACATAAGAAAACAAAAATTCAAATATTGAAAATAAAAATAAAAAATAATAACAAGTAATAAAACATAAAAAACATGACAAAAAAATCAAATATAAAAAATTTATAGAAATGCAAAAATTCAAATATTGAAAAAAAACAATAAAAAAAATACAAAAATACAAAAGCAAACAAAAATTCAAATTTTGAAAAAAAAAAAATAATAGCAAGTAATAAAACATGACAAAAGATAGCAAATATAAAAAAATATATGGTAATGACTAAAAAAACTATAAAATGTAAAAAAAATTAACCATACCATGTAAAATTATATATATATATATATATATATATATATATATATATTATATATTATATATATATATATATAATTAAATTAAAAAATTTAAAATAAAATACAACATTAAAAATAATTAAAAACTTAAAGAAAAACAAAAAAAACCTATAAAAATGTAAAAAAAAAACACAAAGCATAAAAAAAAAAAAAAAAAAAAAAAAACTTGACAAAAATAGAAATAATAAAAACATGTCAAAAAAACATAAAGCATAAAAAAACATAAAACATGACAAAAATAAAAATAATAAAAACATGTTATAATAAAACATAAAATATATAAAATAAAAAATAAAAATGAAAATAAAAAAAACATGACCAAAAAAAAACATTAAACATGTTAGTGATAAAACGCAAAAATAAAAATAAAAGATAAAATAAAATAAAAATTTAAGAATTATTTTTTAAATTAAAATTATAAAAATAAAGAAATAACATAAATTAAAATTAAAATTAAAAAATTAAAAAAAAAACATAAATTATAAAAAATTATAAAAATTCAAAAAATGTATATATTAAAAAAAAAACTAAAAAAAAAATCGAAACAATTAAAAAAAATTATAAAAAATAAAATTAAAAATTAAAATAAAAATGAAAAAATAAACAATTAAAAAAAAAACATTAAAAATAAATAAATATTTTTTAAAACACAATTAAAAAAAAAAGAGCAAATACCCTACCCCACCTCCCATCCTTTCCCTCACCCTCCCCCCGACGCCTCCCCTCCCCCCTCAGCCATCCCTCATCCCATTCCCCTCACCACCCCCGGCCCTTTGCCTCCCCCTACCCCTGACCTTCCCCCTTCCCTCGGCCTTACCACCCTGACCCCCGTGCCTCCCTCGGTTCTCCCGCTTCCTTCCCCCAACTGACCCCTCCCTGTGTTAAGTACTTTGACCTAAATTAGGGAGATTGTCCAATAGAGGACATACTCCATGTGTCACTTAACCTTGGGTGGAGTATGGTCCTAGAGGTTGTAGCCTCCTAGCATCATGCTCTGATCTATTTCTAAAGAGATTTTGTTTATCTTTGATGAGGCCTATGATGTTTCATCTAGAATGTGTCTATAATTGTTTGATGGTGAAACATCATTATGATGATGCTGGTGATTGTGATATTGACGGTGCTTATCTTAATATTTATCTTTCCTTAGAGAATTTGTAAACTTGAGATTATCTTGATAGTCATTATGAATACCTCTCTAGCTAAGACAGGTTGTTGAATTTTGTAGCTATGGTCGATCTTCATATTTGATATCTTGATGTACTTGTTCATGTAAAGCGTGTTCTTCATGCTCATAAAAAAATCGAATTTTTGTATTAATCAAAATGGCAAAAATTAAATTTTTTAATATTGGTTTTGGCTCCCAAGTGTTCAAGTCAACCCTTTCTCTCGTACAAGCCAATTCAGCTAGTGTTCGCACCCATTCAACCTCATGATTCACCATAAATAGAAGTCTTTTGTCCTCACAAAAAACAACTCGTATTAGCATAAATCACTATATTTATGGGCATACAAAGCAAGTTAAGGAGCACATCAAAGGTGTAGACTACTTTTGTGGTTTATTTCTATTCTAAGAAAGATGAAATTTATGTGATTCGTACCATGAGGAGAAGGCCAAAGCTTTTGGTTCATATCTATGATAGAAGTCTAAATTTTTTGGTTCATAACCTAAGCAAGAAGGTTGAAGTATGTCGTTCATATCTGTGATAGAGTTTTGATTTTCTATGGTATGCATTTGTGATAGAGGAACAAAATTTTTTGAGGTACATCTCTGCAAAAAAGAGAGTTAGATCTTCTATGTTATCTCTATGTTTACAATTTGATTAAGAGGGGATGACTTGGACATTTGGTGAATAGATTTACTGGTTAGTTTTAACACAAATTTGAGTGTGATATGTCTTGTTGAATTCGTTCTCTAAGGAAATATTTGTTGGGGTTTTACCCCAAGTGGGTTGTCCCAAGGTAATCATTGTGTTGATATTGTGCTCTGTGATCTATGCTTTCTTATTCTTATATGGTTGATCTTTTGAAGTATAGTTGCTTAATGAAGAAGTTGTAATTGTTAAAAGGAATGTATATATAATGATCACAAGTAATTATTAGTGTTTAGAAATCAATACCTTGTTCAAGAATTTTAATAGCCCCTTACATGCATACTGAGTGCATGGGATTTGGAATTTTTCAATGTGCGGCCCAACTTTATGAGCTTATCTTGCTCATGTATCAAGGACTCAATAAAAGCATAGAGTGTGGACATCTTCTAGGTTGTGTGATGCAGGTGGATTAGGCCGAGCACATAAAAATGATAAGTTATTAAAGTCAGACCCAGAGCCTAGCAATGTGATAGATTGATCACAAGGCTAGAACATTTTAAAGTTTATTTTTGAAAAAGTTTTTGATATTCAGTTAAGATTAGTTAGGAATATC
Source organism: Pinus tabuliformis (assembly GCA_031772625.1). Taxonomy (NCBI): domain Eukaryota; kingdom Viridiplantae; phylum Streptophyta; class Pinopsida; order Pinales; family Pinaceae; genus Pinus; species Pinus tabuliformis. Next base: position 486,381,098 of record CM062804.1, on the reverse strand, counting down.
TAGTTAAAAGAAATGATTTTATAGTTAGTAGGTAGTTAGGGCTAAGGGAAATTGGTTCACATCCATGAACTCATTTCTTGGACAGGGGATTTTTAGTTTTGGAGGAGAGAGGAGGAACATTTTTGGGTGCTGGAAATTTTGGTGTGAGATTGAAGTTAATTGAACATCATTTCTTAGACCAATGCTTTTTGTATTAGAAAATAGAATATGCAAGTGTGTGTGAGACAGTAATTTGCATATGTGTTTGTGAGGTTTATGAACCATAATATTAATATTTGGAGATTGAAATTGATTTGGTCATTAAATTGTTGTGTTGAATGAGGAATTATTGCATTGTATTTTCTCTGTTATTTACATTTAAATGAGAACTTGGAGAATCATATTTTAATTAATATTTTAATCCAGTAATTTTATATCCAAGATTGTGTATTGGAAAGAGTCATTTTACATTTCAAATTTGAGAATACAGAGCACTCTGTATCAAGAAAACAGAAGAAAGAAAATTCGTAAAGGAAAATCGTCACCAATTTTGCGGGTCAATTTCTGATCAAAGGAAGACGAATTTTGAAATTCTGGTATCTGGGTTTTGTGTAGAGTACAGTTTGTTTGGTAACTCACGACTGATTTCCTAAAAATATCCTTCATTTGGGAGTTACAACAGGATCATTAAATTGTGTTTTTACAGATTGCGTGGCTAAAAAAAAAACAATGTTGTTCCTCTTGTAACAACACTGTAGTTTGTTGTGAGAGTCTGTGACAACACTATAGTCTGCTAAGAGAGCCTGTAACAACACTGTAATTTTTTGTGAGAGTTTATAACAACACTGTAGTTTGTTGTGAAATTCTATAACAACATTGTAGTGTGTTGAGAGAGCTTGTAACAACATTGTAGTTTGTTGTGAGAGTCTGTAACACCACTGTAGTTTGTTGAGAGAGCTTGTAACAACACTGTAGTTTGTTGTGAGAGCAAATATTTGTTGTTCATGCTGTAGATAGCATTCATCAATTTGTGGTATCAGAGCCTTAACGTTGTTGGTATCTACAGTATAGAGAGATGAATAGGTGTGCAGGAAGGGCACGAGGTCGAGGAGGTAGACCCGCGGGAAATGCAAAACTCCGGGAAGAGATAAGGAGACTGCAAATTCGGTTAGAAGCCATGGAAGTAGGGAGACAACGGGATCTTGAAGGTGGAGATGTTAGTGAGGCCGAAGAGGAACTTGAAGAAGAAGGAGCAACACCTATTGAAGAAGTTGTTGAGAGCAGTATTGATTTCAAGTTCAAGGCCAAAGCCTGAAATCTCTATTTATGATGGTAGTTTGAAATATGAGAATCTATTAGATTAGATTAGTGAAATGGACAAGTATTTTGAGTACGAGGAAATAATCAGAGAAAGAAGGTGGCAGTAGGGGAGGAAGACCTTATCAGAGAGGTAGAGGTAGAGGAAGAGGTAAAGAGACTGCCTACCGGTGTTACAAATGTAACAAATTGGGTCACCGATCTTTTGAACTTCCTGAGAATGACAATATGGGACAACGAGGTGCATACATAGCTCAAACCGAAGTAGTAGAGGCACAAGTACCCAAGGTAGAGAATGTGCCAGAAACTAGAGAGGTGTTGATGGTCCATAAAGTCCTTTTAAAACCAGCAAAGGAGACTGTTGAACCAGTCCAAAGGAAATCCTTATTCAAGACAATGTGTAAGGCAAAAGGAAAACACTGCAAATTGGTGATTGACAACGGAAGTATAGACAATCTAGTTTCCCAAGAAATGGTGGAAAAATTGGAATTGAAAAAGATTAAGCACCCCACACCTTATAAGGTATCGTGGTTGTAAAAAGGACACAAATTATTGGTGCATGAAAAAAGTGAAGTTGAGTTTCAGATAGGCAGGTATAAAGATAATGTGCTCTTTGACGTAATGTCAATGGATGCTTGTCACATTCTTTTGGGTCACCCATGGCAGTTTGACAGGAAGGTGACACATGATGAAGAGAGCAATTGTTATAAGAACGAAAAGGATGGTATCAAGCACACTCTTGTACCATTGAAAGAGGAAGGTATAGCTGAAACAAGAAGCCCAAAATCACTGCTACTTAGTGGAAAGAAATTTCTACAATAGATGGAAGAAGAAGAGGTAAGCTATGTAGTGATTTGCAAGCCAAAGGTAGTACTTCTGCACACCGAAATTATAGATTTACCTCTTGAAGTTCAGGAGTTGTTGCTTGAGTTTCATGATATTGTAGTTAATGAATTTCCAAGTGAGTTTAAATGCCACCCAAAAGAAGCATCAACCATCACATAGACTTGATACCTGGAGCAAGTCTTCCGAACAAGGCTACATATTGAATGACACCTAAAGAGAATGAGGAAGTGAGGAATAAAGTCCAAGAATTGTTGGACAAAGGACTAATAAGAGAAAGTTTGAGTCCATGTGTCGTACCTACATTATTAAGTCCAAAGAAGGGTGGAGAATGGAGAATGTGCACTAACTCTAGAGCAATCAACAAGATCACCATTTGTTATAGGTTTCCATTGCCATGGATGGATGATATGATGGATTGCTTGGGTGGAGCAACTTACTTCTCAAAGATTGACCTGAAAAGTGGTTATCATCAAATTCAGATCAGAGAAGGAGATGAGTGGAAGACAACTTTCAAGACCAATGAAGGCTTGTATGAGTGGATGGTCATGCCATTTGGATTGTCAAATGCACCCAGTACCTTTATGCGACTGATGAATGAAGTCTTGAAGGAGTTCATTGGTAAGTTTGTCATTGTTTACTTGGATGACATTTTAATTTTCAGTCAAACTAAAGAAGAGCACTTAAGACATTTGAAGTATGTTTTAGAGATATTGCAACAAGAAAATCTATTGATTAACATGAAGAAGTGTTCTTTTATGAAAACTGAACTTGTATACTTGGGGTTTGTCATTTCTAAGGATGGCTTGAAAATGGATCCAGAAAAGATTGAGACAATTGTAAATTGGCCCTTACCTAAGAATATTTTGGAGGTGAGAAGTCTTCATGGTTTAGCCAGCTTCTACAGAAAATTTATTAGGAATTTTAGTGGAATTTGTGCACCTATCATTGACACCATCAAGAAGAATAGACAACCATTTTATTGGACAACATCAGCTAAAAAATAAAATAAAAAAAACTAACTATTGAAGAAGAAGATCACTGAGAAGCTGGTGTTGAAGTTGCCAGACTTCAATCAGCCCTTTCAAGTGAGATGTGATGCTAGTGGGACAACCATTGGAGCTGTACTGAGCCAAGAAGATAAGCCCGTTTCATATTTCAACAAGAAGTTAAATGAGTCAAAAAAAAATACTCTTCCTACAACAAATAATTTTATGCAGTGGTTCAAGCTTTGAAGAATTGATGGCATTACTTGATGCCTAACGAGTTTCTTCTATACACAGATAATTTTGCCTTACAATACATTATGCAGCAACATAAGTTAAATCATAAACATGCAAAGTGGGTGGAGTTCTTTCAAAGTTTCACTTTTGTTTTGAAGCACATTAGTGGGAAGGCAAATAAGGTTGTCAATGCCTTGAGTAGGAAATGCTTAATCATGCAGGAAAGTCAAATACAAATTTTAGGCTTTGATTATTTGAAGGAATTATATGACATTGATGTTGATTTTAAAGAAGCTTTTGTAGCGTGTAAAAATCCAGTCAATAGGGACATCAATGCATGGAAAGAGTTTATGTTGCAGGATGGGCTATTGTTCAAGAGCAATCAACTATGTATTCCCAGTTGCTCAATGCGGGAAAACTTGGTCTAAGAAAAGCATAATGGCGGGTTGGCTAGAAACTTTGGTGACACTTCGGCAACTGAGTCACTTCTATTTTTGGCCTAAGATGAAGGCAGATGTACAAAGGTATGTGAGTAAGTGTAGGGTATGTCAACATGCGAAAGGGAGAAGTCAAAATACTAGACTATACATGCCATTACCCATTCCCAACAGACCTTGGGATTCAGTGAGTATGGACTTTGTTCTGGGTTTACCAAGAACTCAACGAGGTAATGATTCAATCCTTGTAGTTGTGGATAGATTTACTAAGATGGCTCATTTTATTCTATGTTTCAAAACTAGTGATGCTACCCATGTGGCTAATTTGTTTTTTGATGAGATTGTTCGGTTGCATGGTTTGACAAAAAGTATAATATCTGACAAGGACACAAGATTCACTGGACATTTCTGGAGAACCTTGTGGAAGAAACTTGGCACTAAGATAAATTTTATCTCAGCCTATCATCCACAATCTGATGGGCAAACAGAGGTTGTAAACAGGAGTTTGGGTATTTTTTTGAGGAGTTTAGTAGGTGACCGACCAAAGCAGTGGGATCATGTGCTAGCCCATGCCGAGTTTGCATATAATGACTCACCAAATAAGAGCATGGGAAAGAGTCCATTTCAGATCTTATACGATATGCACCCGAGGGGAATTTGCGAGCCAAGAGACTTGGGAAAGCTTGAGCATAGAAATGTTGATGGAGAGGATTTTGCAACAGCCATGAGTGAGCTGCAAGAGCAAGTAAAAAAAAGATTACAAGATACAAGCAACAACGACAAGAAACGAGAAAATGTACATAGGAAATAGGTAAACTTTGAAGTGGGAGATATGGTCCTAGATCAACTAAGAAAAGAGAGGTTTCCAAGGGGAGAATAAAACAAATTGAAAATGAAGAAGATAGGACCTTGTAAGGTCCTCCGCAAGTTTTTAGCGAATGCTTATGAGCTGGAGTTACCTCCAGAAATTGGAATTTCACCCATTTTTAATGTAGCAGATTTGTATCCCTACACAATTGGTGATGCAGATCAAGCTTCTGGGAATCTTGACCAGGATGAAGGAAAGGAACAACAGTGGCTAAAGCAAATTCCTATGGCAAAGAGTTTAGAGGCTGAACAGAGTTTGGATACAAGAAGACCAGAAGGAAAGAATACTTGGAATATCTTGCGAAGTGGAAAGACCGTCTGATGGAGGATTCTACTTGGATGGATGAAGCAACACTACAAAAAGCAGGTCATTCTATAGAAGATCTTATGAGCAGGATCTCATAAAATTTTCTTTCTTGGGGAGTTTGATGCAGGTGCATTAGGCCGAGCACATAAAAATGACAAGTTATTAAAGTCAGACCCAGAGCCTAGCAATGTGATGGATTGATCACATGTCAAGGCTAGAACATTTTAAAGTTTATTTTTGAAAATGTTTTTGATATTCAGTTAAGATTAGTTAGGAATATCTAGTTAAAAGAAATGATTTTATAGTTAGTAGGTAGTTAGGGCTAAGGGAAATTAGTTCACATCCATGAACTCATTTCTTAGACAGGGGATTTTTAGTTTGGAGGAGAAAGGAGGAACATTTTTGGGCGCTAGAAATTTTGGTGTGAGATTGAAGTTAATAGAACAACATTTCTTAGACCAATGGTTTTTTGTATCAGCAAATCGAATCTGTAAGTGTGTGTGAGACAGTTATTTGCATATGTGTTTGTGAGGTTTATGAACCATAATATTAATATCTGGAGATTGAAATTGATTTGGTCTTTAAATTGTTGTGTTGAATGAGGAATTCTTGCACTATATTTTCTCTGTTATTTACATTTAAATGAGAACCTGTAGAATCATATTTTAGTTAATATTTTAATGCAATACTTTTGATCCAATATTATGTATTGGAAAGAGTCATTTTACATTTCAGATTTGAGAATATAGAGCACACTTTATCAATGGGGCGCGATCCTTGGATTGGCTGTTCTGAGGGTTTTCATCTATCACAAGATTTGGTGGCAGTTTTAAAAGATAGAGGATTTTTCACTTTAAACCAGATTGCTGATCCCAGGGCCTCTTCCATTTGGAATCAAGGGTGGCTTAAAGGGCGAGACTTAGATTTGATTGAAGACAGGTTGGAGGAATGGGACAGGTACATAAGGAATCTCGTCAACTCTTCGGTGCGGCTTTCAGACTCTCCGGATGAGTTAAAATGGGTTTTTGCTCAGAATGGCTTTTATTCCCCAAAGGAAGGTTACAAATGGATGATGTCTCAAAAGGGGTGGGAAATTCCGGGCTGGTGGGCTAAACCCTTATGGAAGTTAAAAGGACCTGCTAAAACGAAACTTTTCTTCTGGTGTGTCCTTTTCCAGAAAGTTCCTACGTGGGATTTCCTTCAAAGAAGAGGCAGAATTGGTCCTGGTAGATGTCCTCTGTGTAAAGACAGCGCCGAAACTGCCCAGCATTTATTTCTCTTTTGCCCTTTCAATTCTAGTCTCTGGGCAGCAACGCTATGCTTAATAAACGTTCCTCATAGATGGGAAGGGCAGGGACTCTTAGAGGCCTGGCAGAGCTGGTGGAATTCTTCATTAAACGAAAGGGAACGATCCATTCCTTTAATCATTACATGGGGGACATGGCTGGCCAGGAACCTAGCCATTTTCAAGGACTCTACTTTCCCTATTGGAAGGCTTGCAGCTGAGGGAGCGGCCATCTATGAAAGCATTCCTATTCCTCAAGCTCCTAATTCCTCCAGAGCTGTTTGTCAAGAAGTCATAAGACAATCTATGCCGTGGGCTTATTTTGATGGGGCGTCGGATATCAATGGTCGGTGTGGGGCTGGCTTGATCATACATTTTTCAGAAGTAAAAATTCTTAAAGCCTCAGTAGGTCTGGGACAGGGTTCAAATAATTTTGCTGAATTGAAAGCCCTTCATCTCCTCCTCAGCTGGCTTATCCTCCGAGATGTGCGAGAAGTTCAGCTTTTTGGGGATTCCATGAATGTGGTTCAATGGTTCAACGGGACTCATCGCTGTCATAATCTTACTCTGCTTCCTCTGTTTAAAGAAGTTTCTCGGCTCAGGAATTGTTTTATGGAGATTTCTCTAAGTCATATATACCGGGAAAGGAATTCTGAAGCGGATCGTCTTTCTAAAGAAGGAGTAGCTCGTGAGATGGGGTTGTGGACTGTCTCGGAGGTTGATAACGGGTTTGTTCGGCCTGTTGAACAACCCATCTTCGCTTAATCTTCCTTCACGCTTCCTCTGTTCCTGTATATATTTGTGTGTGTTTTCGTTTCTTTTTTCCATGTCTCCACTCTCTCATATTTCTCCTCTGCCGTCTTTCTTGGGCTGTTTTCCCAATCTGTGGATGCCCGGGCAGAGTTTCTTGTTTTTTCATAGCGGCTTCCTTTTCCTCCAAGATCTGTGGATGGTTTTTTTGTTATGGATCCGCGCAGTCCTTCGTTTCATTGCTGTTGACGGTTTGGTGCTATCCCCTTGCGGTGGCTCTTTACTGTTTAGCTGCGTGGACGATAGGACGTTGCTCAAATGCTTTGAGTGACTAGGGAGGTTCTCCCCTCCTGTGATGGGATCTCTGTCAGAGAGCGTTTTTGATTGCTGAGTCGCGCCTATTTTGATGGCGGTTTCAGGCTTGGTGTCATCCTTACATACTTTATGTAACCCTTTTTATTAATAAAAGGTCGGAATTTTTTCTGTGGAAAAAGCAAACAAAAGAAAGAAAATTCGTAAAGGAAAATCGTCACAATTTTGCGAGTCAATTTCTTATCAAAGGATGATTAATTTTGAAATTTTGGCATCTGGGTTTTGTACAGAGCAGGGTCTATTTAGTAAATCACGAGTGATTTCCCAAAAAGATCCTTCGTTTGGTAGTTACAAAGGGATTTTTAGACCGTGTTTTTACAGACTACGTGGCTAAAAAAAAGAAAAACAACAACAACAACAACAACAATTTTGTTCCTCCTGTAACAACACTGTAGTTTGCTATGAGAGTTTGTAACAATACTGTAGCTGCTGAGAGAGCCTGTAACAACATTGTAGTTTGTTGTGAGAGTCTGTAACAGCACTGTAGTTTGTTGTGAGAGTCTGTAACAACATTGTAGTCTGCTGAGAGAGCTTGTAACAACACTGTAGTTTGTTGTGAGAGTCTGTAACAGCACTGTAGTTTGCTGAGAGAGCTTGTAACAACACTGTAGTTTGCTATGAGAGCAAAGATTTGTTGTTCATCCTGTAACAACATTGTGGTTTGTTGAGATAACAGCCATCATTTTGCTTGTTGAAAGCCTAACTGTGTGAAAAGTGGAGACAAATATAGCATACTCTAGGCCCAATATTGATAATATGGCATGAATTAATTGACTTTCTTGCTTGGATTTGTCGATTCCTCATTCTTTCAACCGGAGTAACAAGGCTTTGAACCTTGTGAAGAAATCTTGAATTTTTTCGAAATGGCTTGAATCTAATGAGTTGAGCTCATTTTCAAGGATGTGACGCTACATCTTATCCTTCTTTTGAAATAATCTCTCCAAAATCGTCGAAACTTGATTTGGACTTGTGCATGCTTCAACATGAAACAATAATTTTGTAGAAATTGATAAGCATAGGATAGTGAAGGCCTCATTCATGCAATTGAATATTTGCATTTTCAACTGCATAATTTGGTTTAATGTTTGTTGTCATGGCTATCTGATAGAAGCCTCTACTTCTGAGTTGAAGTAGAACCTTTGGCTTCCGTTTGAAATAGTTATATGGCATGAGAATTGTGGAAAGTGGAAACTTCATTCTTTCCAATAGCTCCAATCTTCAGTACCTGCAAATAGATTGTTTATGCTCCTTTTCCTAGCTCCCGTGGGCTCTGATACCATGTGAAATAGTAGTTAAACTTACACAAGTTGGATCTAACTAGAAAACAATGAACAAAACTTGCAAGGAAAGATGAAAGAATCTAGCTAGAAAACAATGAACAAAACATGCAAGGAAAGAATAAGGAAATTTGATAGAGAAAAGAATTAATGAACTATATTCCTGCATAGAAAATAAAATTATGAAATAATACAATTCCATGAAATATATTCTACATGGTTGAACTAATATAGTATTGAATCTAGAGAGATGTGAACATGTACTAAAGAAAACTGACACTTGGTCCTAGTTAAATGGCCATGTATTCATCAATTAACTATCTCATGCAAGTGGAGATAGTCCTAGTTAACCAAAATGCAATTAAATGTATGTTATTTCCAATACTACATGTAAAGCCTCACTTCACAAGGCTTAGAAAACATGAGGGGAAAAACAACTTGACTATGCCTAAACTTTTATAGGACCAAAACACTTTTTGGGTTGTTAGGTACAACTGAACATGCACCTCTTTACAAGGAACATCATTACATCATTTTAAATGAGGTACAATAAATATGCAAAATGCTTCTCTAACTCACAATGTGACCATTACTCCATGATACTATTAAAAAAAAAAATTAGGTTGTCGGGTAGAAACATGCACCTCTTTACAAGGAACATAATTACATCATTTCAAATGAGGTACAATAAATATGCAAAATGCTTCTCTAACTCACAATGTGACCATTACTCCATGGTACTATTTAACAAATTACAAATTCATTACATATGATCATTTACATATCATGACCATACCTACTTTTTGTTGTCAATTGATCCTTTTTACATTTGAAATGAATAATTGATGCTCATCCACTTACCTTTGAATTTTACCATCACTTCTCACTCTAAGCTTAATTAATTTCAAGGTAAACCATTTATTCTATATGAAAATGAAAGAATATAATAACAACTCTTCTAACATTTTTTTTAACTTCACTAATAAAACATCTCCATCAATAATTACTTATTAGTCCCTGCCTGGGACTCTTAGCAATCGATCGTGGGTTGACTGCCTATTAATTTCTTGTTTGACAAAAAAATATTGCTATACATCACAATTTTAACCAAAGTTTTCATATTAAAAAATAATATAAAATTTATTATGTAATTGCTGATTGGCCAACAAAGTTGAGGGTCTTATTGCGGACTTCGCAGGTTTCAAGACTGGTAAAAGTAAGATATCCTAAGTTTTTGGTACCTCTTCTGCGTGTCCTTGCGGCAAACTTTTCTGATATCCAAAGTTTTTATTCAACTTTTCTGCTATCCAAAGTTTTCTCGTGCAAAAGATTTTTATATCCAAACTAAATATAACTTTATTGACATGTACTATACCATATTTTCATCGGTCGAAGGGGCGAGCCGTGGGAGAGAACATCGCCTTGGCAACCAACTAGTGATCTCTGCTCAGGCATCCAACCAGCGAGCCTCATACACTTTGAAATGGGTGATATGTCTGTGCGAAACCTTAGCCGATTATACGTGTCTTCAGGGAGTCTACACTTCTCTGTATATCGCACCTGTGCTTCACTTAGCATTCTGTCAGCTTCTAGTAGGTTTCTATGGCTACATGCATGAGGCTCCACCTGTCAGCTCCTGGTGCATTAGCTTGCATGTAAGGCGCTTCGAACCATTTGTCATCTCCCCATGTACTCGCTATATTAGCTTACTGATACTTCTTTGGTTTTGGTTCTTTTCTCCTATGCGCGGGGAGTCCTGAGTGCTCCCTCCGTGTCTTGGCTCACATTTGTTTCAGGGAAGGCTTTCTTCCTTTCGTTTTCTAGTATTCTACCTAAATTTTTTAGCTTTTCGGCTCTTTGTAGACAAGTTTTCGGTCTCTCTGCATCCTTCTGATATCCTGGTCACAGGGAGGGTCATAGGGAGGTGCTTCCGATTATCAATATATTCTAGTTTCAGTTATGTAAAAGGAAGTTTTTCTATCATCAACTCTTTGGGAGCTGCTATGATGGTTTCGGGCTAGTGGCGTTTTTCAAGCTATTCGGTGCTCTGCTCTCCTCGGCTACGCATTTTAAAAGTTAGTGATATCGTTTTTCTTTCTCTCAATTTTAGTTGATAAAGAGCCGTTTCTCTTCGCCTATTCTGTGTAATGGAACATACAGAATATTGACTTGAATTATTAAAGACATTCCTTTCTTTTTTATTTAATATTTAATGGAAATATCCAAAAATATCTGTAAACTTGAAAGCAAAAGTACAAAATTACACATAAAAATAGCCCTGTTCCTCTGTCCGCCAATGCGAGTAATCTGCGTTCTCAAACCTTGGTTTCCCCTGTTTGAACTAACCACCCGGATACGACCCTCGCTTGCACCAGTCTTACTCCCTCTGGACGCGGCTCTAGTCTCTTTATTTTTCAAACTAATCTTCAAGAAGATTCTAATTATAACTTGGGCAGTAGAATCGTGAGCCATTCATAGATATTGAGAAAACTGGATTTCCAATGCTCGTTTGTCATCAATACTGTTGAGTTTTCCATGTCATTTTTATGGTATCATCAAGTCGCTCTACGCCAACTTCTGTTCTTAATTCATTTTAATAGTGCGACACTTGAGAAATTTTGTAGGATTTAAAGAAGTGTACAAGAGATTTTTCGGGGCAATTTTTGATGTTTTCCTCTTATAATCAAGAAGAAAGTTCCAGGTTGCCTTGTTTATTGCATGCAGAACCTTTTTGAGGGAGCCCTCCAACTCTGGATAATATTCTTCGAAAAATTCAGTGGTTTTATTTTGACTCTCTTATATGTGTTGGAGCCCTTCAAAGTCTGGAAATATTTTCTCTCTTCATATCAAACGTTTTGTTTTGATTTGTTTTTTACCTACCTAATCAGCCAACGGACTCGCCTTTGTTGCCACTGTTTCCGTCAATATAACGGTCGCACTCTCAGACGCTTCTCGGTCTTCTCTTTAACGGACGGACAGCAGCGGCTTCTGTTCTAGGAAGAATGTAATTAAGATTCGGGACAATTCAACATTCAACGAACATTAACAGAGTTTATTGATGAGTAGGGAGATGAAAATCGGGCGTTCACACGTAGTCAGATGAACGGGCCCCATTTGACCAATTTGGTTCATGCAGTTGGTAACGTGTCTGTGGTAAGAAACACGTGTCAAACTTTTTCATCCATTACCGGATTATTTACCGAAGTGCTAATAGAGAAGAGGTCAATCAAGATCAGGATCAAAATCAAGTTGTGTCGACCGGATCAACTACTAGAACACCTGGAACTGATAGCTCTGTGGCTGGATCTACTGCATCTCGATAATAAATATTTGTTTTTATATTAGTATTCTTTTTATTAAAATGATAATATAATAAGGTGTAATGTTATTTAATTTAATCTTATGGAGTAGATGTGTAGTTATATAATCATGCTTAAGTAAATATTTGTTTTTATATCAGTATTCCTTTTGTTAAAATGATCATATAATAAGCTCTAAAATAATGATATAATGTGTAAAGGTGAATATATATATTTTTAAATAAGAAAGAGTAGAAAGGGTATATCTATCATGATATGATATGATAGAGTGTAGTGTATCTGATGTAATTGCAATTTGGAGAATATTGATAAGCTTTAAAATTGGTTTTTGTAATTTCATTTTATTTTGAAAATATAATTTATAAATTTATTTTGATTGAATAAATTTATAAATTTATTTAGATTAATGGTGATGGTTTTAAAAATACAATTTATAAATTTATTTAGACTAATGATGAAAATGAGTTTTTTTTTTTTAATCAAACCTCTTTTCTTTAATTTATAAAAGACAATAAAAATATTTCTATTCTTGAATTTACAATTGTTTTCAGAATATTTTTTTTTTTCATTTTTAAAAGTTCTAGAAATTATAAAATATTAATGAAGATTTCCAGAATATTTTAGAATCTGCAAAGTCTAGAGTATTCTAGAAATCTATAGAACATAAGTCATTTTCAAAATATTTCAAAATGTCAAATCACTTTAAAATGATAATTCCATAAATTTATAAGACATAAGTCATTTTCAAAATATCTCAAAATGTACATAAGTCATTTTCAAAATATCTCAAAATGTGTAATCACATTAAAATGACAATTCCAATTCCAGAAATCTAGAGGACATAAGTCATTTTCAAAATATTTCAAAATGTGTAATCACTTTAAAATGATAATTCCTTAATTAATGATAATCCCTTAATTAATGACAATTCCAATTCCATAATTCAAATTTTCAAATATTCTATATATTATAAAACATAAGTCAAGATTTTCAGAATGGGCAATCACTTCAAAATGAAAATTAATTCCATAATCAAAAGTGTGTAAATCTATAATTGTTTTCAAGACAATAAAAAGCTTTCCATTTTTTAATTTTTAATTGTTTTCCGGACAATAAAAAGCTTTCTATTTTTTAATTTATAATTGTTTTCAGGATGATAAAAAGTTTTTCATTTTTGTTTCAAATTCTAGAAATTACAAAACATTAATAAAGATTTTTTATAATTGTTTTCAAGATAATAAAAAGTTTCTATTTTTATTTCAAATAACAAATTCCAGAAATTACAAAACATTAATAAAGATTTCTTATAATTGTTCTCAAGGTAATAAAAAGTTTCTCATTTTTGTTTCAAATTCTAGAAATTACAGAACATTAATGAAAATTTAGAGGATTGTCAATAGAGCCCCGGTTGAGCCATGCTTAAAGCATGTTGTCCAGATGGCAGAGATACTTGAGCTCGAGAGAGGAGAGGCAGGTGGCTTGCATGCAAGATCAACGTGCCTCCTCAAATGTTTATTTACCTTTTTAGTTTTTTTCAATTATTATTTATTTCTACATATATTAATTGTTTTATTTTTTAAACAAATAAAATGTTTGTGGAGAGACAATACTCAAAATGGATTTGGTCTTTCTGCGCTGGGCTATTTATTGGGGCTATTTAAGGGATGCACAACAGGAGCAACTCTATCTATAGCTTGAATATGTGATCTTGATATTTTACTTAATGAATAAAAAAAACATTTGATTAATGATAATCATAATAATGACTTTTTACATTTTCTGTTTTATTGTTTTTGAGCATATATCTTCTTTAAAATTTTACATTTTTAATGTAACACTGTTTTTTAATGAATACCCATATCTTAACACATTCACTTCGAATACTGCCGCAAACCACATTCACTTCGAATACTGCCGCAAGAAACCAGATCTGGTCTTGCCACATTCACTTCGAATACTGCCGCAAGAAACCAGATCTGGTCTTGCTATTGAAAACCTACTTCGCCCTGCTCATGCGCTCGTCAACCTACTAAGCTTGGGGCGGGTTAGCATCTACAGATATAGTTCCTATTGAGTCAACCTACTAAGCTTGGGGCGGGTTAGCATCTACAGATATAGTTCCTATTGAGTGCAATTACAACAATCCATTTGTGTTGTCCCTGCAGACCTCGGCAGGACTACCGCCATGGCAGTGGCTCCTTGTTTTCACTTGTTTTAAAAAATGCAAGATGTATCAAAGTAATTTTACCACTCATGAGTGGCTCCACCAACACACATCCAATGGGATTTCTCCTTCTATTTTGTTTTCATTTTTATGTATTTCTCTCTCTGCCTATGCCCACACACAAGGTTGTTACTTGTGGAAGTAATATAAAAAATAGGAAAATATACTCACTTCCCTAATAATTTCATATTCTAGAAAATATCTTTGTTTATTTTCATTTAAATTTTACAAACCTTTTACAAAATTAAAAACTCCGTAAATCTTTTTCACTATTTTCACTTTCATTAAACTATTAGTTTTAAATTCAAACACCAAATAGAAAGAAAAAATAAATAAATAAATTATTTTAACGTCCACGAGGCTAAAGATAGCCTATGGGACAAATTGCTTCTTCCTCTGCTTGATGTATTCGGTCATTTTTCTGTGAAGCTTCAAAATAAATGCTCCTAGCTTCTCGACAAACCCCTCACTAAATAAATTATCTCAAGAGCTAACTACTAACATATCTGCATAACTTTCCGTATTGTCTTTGAAAACCTCACATTCTAAATATCCCAACTACAAAAAGTAATTCAATTTAAAAAACACTTCAAAATCTCATTCATCCTCAATTTTTTACCCACATTTTTCAATAAACCAATACTAAATAACTAAAAATATTTATGCAGTTTTACTCTTGAAATTTTAATTTGACCATCACTTTATTGCTGGCATATTTTCCTCCATCTCTCTTTCATGTTAACGTGAATAAAATGAACTTAAACAAACTTCGTTGATATGCCTTCCAACCTAAGTGATTCAAACTTGAACTTAACAGATACTAAAATATTAAATGAAATTCCAATATCGACAGTCAATGTCCGTGACAATGACAATGCTCTGCTCTCTGCACCGGATCTCGTGGCAGCTCTAGCAACCAACTTGCTCTCCCGAATCTAGCATACTGCGGTTGCTCCTTCGCCAAATCCTCTCCTTCATGGCAAGCTTTCAGACTCTTTTAGCTCTGATACTAATTATTGGTTTTAATAGTTTGAAATAAACATACATACAAATAGATTTGAATGAATGAATGGATGGTTTCTAATTACGTTAACCAGACTCATGGTCTAAAAGACCATTAAACAACTTAAATTATATTTAGATTTTTTTAGGTTAATTCTAGATTTTTTTTAGGTTAATTCTGCGGTTGTGAATTAGGAGTAAGAAATTTACTATTTTGTGAAGGCTTTCCTCTTTAAAAGGCTCACTTTTAGACTGTTATTAAATTGACAACCAATATCTTCATATGCTACAATAATGTCATTATGTTTCTACTGCTCCTGTGTTGCAAAAAATGCAAGTTCTTTCTTTCCACTCTTCTTTAGGGGTCGCTCATATGGGAACTAGTCCTCAACTCGGAAATTAATATTTTAGTTTTTCCCTTGATTGTGGAACTCAAATACTCTTTATCATCATGCTTCCAGCTCGGGGTTAAATTCTTTGACATAATATGCATTTTTTATCTCCTCCTTAGCGTGAGGACAGTCATGCAGATTTATGTCCCATTTGCCTAACAACTTTTTATTTTGCTTCATCTACATCTTTTTCCTAAGGCTTAGCTATTCTTTGACAACCAGCTTTGGCCATCAGTGCTTATCCATATTTTCAACCTTCTTTAGGTAACTTAGCAAATGAATGATGGCTGAAGCCTGAATTGGAAACATACCAGCCTTAGCTAAAAGTATATCATATGGAACCGTTGATTTGACTTTGAGGCTACTTGTGATTAGATGCTTTTGGATTCTTTCTATTTGTCGCAATTTGAAGCTTGACATGTTACTCCCACATATCCATAGAGGATCACTGGCACCACTAATAAACTAAAGAGGGTTTTCTTAGTCTTCCAATCTCAGAATTCTGTTTGTCTATACCTGTTTTATTTGAATAGTAAAAAACAAAAAACACATGAATAAACAAAAGACATAAAAATGATAAACCTTCAAAGAAAAAATTCATTAAATTATAACATCCTCATCTAAATGCATAACTTATCTCTGCTATAACTATAAACAATATATATCAAGCTCAGTTGTTCCATTTTAACCAACCACAAAACTGTTCATCCTTATTGTAGAAATTACTCTCCCACAACCATTCATCCCTATTGTAGAAGTTACTCCAACATCCTTGATGATGGAATAAATTGTATACCCAACCACAACATATCAATTATAATGTAAACATAACAATCGGAAACTCTTTGGTAATCAAAGCTTCAGAAAATAGAACAGTCTGACAATAATAATATTCACACATTTTCCAATCGACAATGGAGTAACAGTAATCCATCAATATAGTTGTACTTGCAACGCCAAAACAGAGGTCTGATTTTATATATATATATATATATGAATGAAGACAGTCGTTGCTAATGTGCACTCCAAATCCTACTGCACAACACTATGACCTAATGATTTTTCCTTTCGAATTCAACCCCCGTAATACCCTGATTTTCGGTTTAAATAATCATTTACGTTTTCCAAAATTATGACCTTGATGAAGGCAAACTAGGGTTTTTTTGCTCCTACAGTTCTCATCGAGTGTGTATTGTGCTTTAATGGTGTTCTCCACTATCTCATGTTTGCTTCCCCGCAGAGAGTCAGTTTAATGCTGTTCTCCATTATCTCATGTTTGCTTCCCCGCAGAGAGTCAGTTTGATTAGTGGATCCATTATTGTATTGTGCTTTAATGGTATTCCCCACTTTCTCATGTTTGCTTCCCCTGAGAGAGTCCGTCTGATTAGTGGAGCTCATTAACATGCTAAGTAATTATAATCATCATTTATTATAATTTTGTTATTATTTTTTTAATTAGAGGAATGGATAATTGGGATACTATTGTATTAATGTGACTTGGGTAAATTACGAGGTTTTGAACTTGAAATTTTAGTATATTGTTGGAATCACAATTGCCTTTAGGTCAAAAAGACCAAACCCACAGGTCATAGGCATTAGTCTCCACTATATTTGTCAGAGTTAGGATTCACAATAGGGAGCGTTGAAACACATAGAGAGTGTTGAACCCTATGTCCAACAATCTCCCCAGCCCAAGCACAGTGAGTTTGAATTATAATTGTTGTTAGACCAAAACCTGCAGGCTGCAGGGATTAGTTTCAGCTATATTTGTCAGAGTTAAAATACACGAGATGTGGTTAGTCTATGTCTAGAAACACAAAGAAAGCCCTAAACCCAATGTTCAATATACATAAAACTTCCACTGCCCATCCCACTCAGTCATCAACCAAAAGCATACATAGAGGCCAATATCTCTTGGAGACCCAAAATTCTTATTGCTCAGTTAAGTACTAATTTTCATCAACTCGTTGTGAAACAGGGTCCTGAAAAAGGCCAAAAGAAGTGTGGGAGGAAAGAGTATGCATTTTTTGTTCTTCTGGAAAAGTGGAAACAAAAAACATTTCATTTTAGAATGTGAGGCCTTCAAAGACAACAGGAAGGGTATGCAGAGATGCTGGCAGCTAGCTCTTGGGATAATCTATTTAGCGAGGGGTTTGTCCAGAAGCTAGGAGTATTTATTGTGAAGCTTCACAAAAAAAAGGAAGAATACATCAAGCAGATGAAGAAGCGATCTGTCCCATATGCTATCTTTAACCCCATGAACATTAAAATGACTTATTTCTTTCTTTCTGTCCCAAAACACTTAATTTTATTACTTCTCTAAAACAAAATAGAAAATTATATTTTTCATATATTTTTTAAACATTTTCTGTTAACCATCTTTCTTTAGATTTCTCAACATTATCAAATCTAATACATCAGGAAAAAGCTTGACCTATCCATTTAAAGAATGCATATCCTTTCATCACTGAAATTATGATTTTAAGGTTATTAGTTTTAACCTGAAACAAAAACTGCTATTGCTCATATGGAAATGGCGAAACCGGATGATTTTCGATTCCAAAAGGGAACCGATTTCTAAAGTTTTCGAATCTATCCTTTGTTTATATGAAGCGCTAGCTTGGCCACGACAATCCAAAGTCAGACAAGGAAGGAATCATCAGCCCATGGATACCTATGGATATCCCTGTGCTTTTTTTGACAGTGCTGCCCAGCATGATACATGCGCCTGTGGAGTTTACATAATCCCAGAAGAAGGACAAGCTTTTGACATACATTGGAATGGAGGACCTGGAACTAACAACAAAGCAGAAATTATGGCCCTGGCTGGACTCCTTTCTATCTCTGACTTCCTTGGCCTCCAAAACCTTCATATTTTTGGAGACTCGAAAGTCATCATCGACCATGTACTGTCTAAACATATCATAAAAAATATACATCTCTCTGGTTGGTTGAACAGGCTTGAGGCTTTGTGGAACAACAGAAAAGACTACACAATCTCCCACATTGTCAGGGATAAAAACCGGAGAGCAGATGCTTTATCAAAACAGGGGCTATCATCGCCACAGGGTATATGGAGGATGCAGATTACAGTGGACAACACCTCCCACCAGATCCAAGACTTTTCCATGCCAGGTACATAATTTTCTATTTTGTGAAGTCAAAACTGGTATGATTTTCTGTTTCCCCAACATTTTGACTCTTATTTTTGTCTTTTTCCATATATAATCTTGGCTCATGGGACTGAATTTCCGAATTATCTATATGTACATATGTGCATTATGCAATATATTTCCTTATGACCTTTATGTAACAGATCTGATAAGGCTCCTTATATCCTTTCTCTCTATGTGGTTTTGAACCACATTACATTTTCCATATCAGATGGTTTCCATATCAACATTGTTGTACATATTTGTTGGATGAATATAATACAATCATATAGCTTTTTTCCGCGCTGAAAAAAAAACTACTCTTGCTCCATTAATTCATGAAAAAGAAAAAGAAAGTGATAATAAAACTAATAATTATAACCTATTCAAAAGTTATACCAACTCAAAGATTATTAGTTCTCCACTTCTGTCCGTATGCTTGGCTCCCCTTCCCGACAATTCCAAGCTCAATCACCATTTTCCTTTCATATCTATCCTCTACAGGAGATGTTTTATGAATTGAATTCCCCCCATGAATTCGGCTCCCACAATGTCATGTCAGGCTCCTCACGATGCCTACCATAACTACAATTTCGCCCATTACAGCAATATTGATGCTCACAAGCCGTATGTTATTTCACTTTTTGACTGCTCGTGTGAATAACGGGCCCATTGTTTCCAATAGTAATGAAGTGCAGAGTATGGAATAATAAAATGGCCCCAGCTTCGCCGAAATTTGGGGAGGGTAAAATTGTAGATTCTGAGATATATCTACATTGTTTATAGTTTAAATTACAAGATCGCCCATTTGGGATGAGTGGATTTTTGTTTATGAAGTGACTTAACAGTGCACTTCATTACTATTATTTTATATTACAAGAGTATAATTAGAATAAATGTAAAATTTAAGAGTTTCAAAAATGTAAAATTTAAGAGTTTCGAAAATTTTAGCGTAGATTTATGATGGATGGGTGTTGTTAATTCAAATCTCAACAAAAATTAAAAAATTAAAACACGTTGAAGTAAGTTAAAATACACATAGTATAATTAATTATTACAAAATTTGAAATTATTATTATTCAATTTTTAGGTCACAGTCAACTCAGACACCAAATTGGTGTATGAGACAACCTTGTTTGTGGGACAAGAGACCCACTTCCGCCCAGCGATTTGACTGCTAAGTTTACAAAAACATACATACTCTGCCTCTTTATTTTTGAACTTGTAACCTGTTAAGAAAAACACATGTTTTTAACCATTAAGCCCACTCGAACACAATATAGTTACAATTTTTTAACTAACAAAATAATTACCCAAAAACACATTTTGACTTATTGCTTACTTAGACTTTCATCGAGCAAATGGTCCTTTGCTTAACAACTTTTTTCTACATCTTTTTTGCTTCTCTGGTTCGTCAGTAGAAAAATGCCTTTTGCGGGCAGCAGAATGTTTTCTACTACCTTTTCCTTCACTGAGCGTACCTTTCCTTTGCTGTCGAGCACTGGTTCCGAGCAAGGTTCTTTGCTTGCTACTTTGACACTTTGGGACCAAATTCCTTGCTCGTGTGACCAAATAGTTGCGTCCCTTCATTGCTTTGTTCAGTACTGGTAACTTTTTTTTTTTTGTTGTATATGGGACAGATTGATTATCTGGGAATCTGATTTATGTATTTAGGTTATTAAATTTAAAAAAATAATAATTTATAGAACAAATAAATTCTCTGGCACTCTAATTCTTATATTTAATTTTTTAAATCATTTTTTATACAATATGACAATAAGCACTCACAACTTCTCAATAATCCCTTCCTTAAGCTCCCTTTTCCAATATTTTCCTCCGCATCATTGCGCTATATGAATCAATCCCAGCATAGCTATCCAACAGTTATCTGCTTTTTGTATTTTGGTAATTCTGATCCAAGATGTGGATGCATATATGTTTTTCAGTCTTTGTTAAATCACATGTCAATCTGCCTTATGAGTTTCCTTTTTGGACTATCTGTTTTCTGAACATGCTCTATATCATAAACTGTGGCTACAAATGCCACCTTTATGTATATCACAGACAGTTATATTATCTTAATATAATCAAATCTTGCTTTTTTCCTCTGAAAAAAAAAAAAACTGTCCCTAAAATAGAGTGCTTTTTAAATAAAACACAGGTCGAGCCTACCTCTTTACTCAACGTCTTGGTAAAATAAATTCCTTTATGTTGTGGCTTTTGCTTAGAGGTTGAGCCATCTGTGTACTCAACCTTTAGGTAAAACAAATAGTTTGGTTATTAGTTTAGGTTAAGCTTTTGCATGTTATAATCTGGTTGTCAAACTAATAGTGGGGACAGTCATTACTGGATATTTTTCACCAATTTACGTTGTTTCATCAATGTTACTCGAAGAAAACCACACCACCTTGAATTATTTGTGGTTCTTGAAGGGGCACACTTTCACTCCTCCCAGAGACCTCTAGCTCTTGGGCAATTGACATGTTTCCTTATTTTAAAAAAAGAATAGAAGCACTTTTAAGGCATAGTCAAGGTCCAAAATACTTCATAATACATTTCATGTCTTATAATATATTTTTAATAATAAGACACCCTCGGAACCTCAACAGGGACAATGGGAATGAAATCAGTGGAAATTGGCTTCCCTTGATAAAGCAAATAAAAACCCCCCCCGAAACCTTGGAAGCTCAGGATCGGAAATAAAGGACTTTACGTACCGGGAGTTCACTTAAAACTGGTAAGCAAAAAATAAAAAAAAAAATAAAAAAATAAAAATAAAAATAAAAAAATAAAAAATAAAAAAATAAAAAAATAAAAAATAAAAAATAAAAATAAAAATAAAAATAAAAATAAAAAAATTTATATAGGTATATAATAATTATATTAATTATATTAATATTAATTAAGTAAAAATTAATTTATATTAATTAATTCTATTAATCATTCTAATTAATTTTAAATAATCTTATTAATTATATTATGAATTATATTAAAATCTTATTAAATCCTATAAATTATATTAATTAATTGAAAATTTTTAAATTATATTACTATATTAATTAACTTTATTAAATTATATTAATTTATTAATTAATCTTTATTAAATTATATTATTTCATAAGTTTATAATTATATTTATTATATTAATATTATTAATATTAATATAAATTAATTCATATTAATTAATTATATTAATCATATAAATCTTATTAATTAATTTACAGTAATTATATCATTTTATAAAAATCTTATAATGATATTAATTTATAATCAAACTATATTAATATTTTAATTAAATTATTTTAATTTTATTAATTATATAAATTAATTATAATGTGTTTATATTAATTATATTAATTATATTATATTATATATGATAATAAATATAATTTATATAGATGAATTATAGTATATCTTTTAATATAAAATCACAAGGATTGTATAAATTAATATGAATTAAGAAAATTATACAAATTAAATACAATTTATATTGGTATATTAATTATAATAAAATTTTAATTTAATTTGTGTCCCTAATCTAATTAATAAAAATTGTTCTAATAAATTGGAAAATAATAAATTATATGTCGGCCTCTATTTATGAGTTTAGGGTTCTTGTATTTATTTCCAGGTCGCATTCTCTTCTCTCTCAATTATCTCTCATTCTTATTCTTTCATAATTGTCCTGATGATGGACCCCCTTTGGGGTTTGAAACGTTGGCAGAATGAACTAAGAACTGTGGTCAATCCGGATCATGAATCAAAAAACTCCCACAGAAGTCTAAAATCTAACAATAATATATACTATTAACAAATATAATAAAAATTAATTAAGACATGAAATTAAAAAACAATACATGAATTAATCAATTTTTTTCTCTGGATTCCACCTAGAAATCCTCCAAAAACTAGAAAAAGTTGCACAAGACTACTCCTATATACATTTACAAAATATATAACAAGATTCTTAATTCAAGAGATTCACTCTTGTTTTATTGGGTCACAATCTCGAGTCTAATATGGTAGAAATGTGATGTTGTAATGCAATGCATTGTAAACATTTTGACTCAATCAACCACTAGTTCTCTATGGCTGCATGTCTCCATCTTTTCTCTACATCTAATTGTATCGAGCTTGCTTCCCTTCGAGGTATCATTGAGCCATCTTAACTCTTCAATCTTGTGATAGGATCCAGGTCATTTTTATTGCTCATCACTTTCATGTTCGACATCAAATTGTATTGAGCCTTCCCAAACTTCAAGTTGATCGCAAATTCCTCATGAAAGTGATCTCCTTTAACCTTCATGTTATCTTCTTGTACTACTATCCTTCAATCCCAATATGGACACATCTTGACTTCACAGTTGCCAAGCACCCAATATTGAGCTTTCTCAACATTCTTCATACATTTTACATTTATACAGTTGAACTTGCCTCAATTGTCATCATGTATTCCTACAACATTCTTCCACGTAGCAAAAATAATATGTTAACCAAATAACCAGCGATAATAAAAGTAGACTTACCTCAGCCATATGACCTTATCATCCAATCAACATCCTAATTTTCCATCTCCATACGTATCTTCCTTCATGCATCAGAGTGCCCAAGGATTGAACTTGATTACCAAGTTACAACCTTTTAGTTCTGGAAAGTATACTAGATGTTTAATCATTATTTCACATATTCTAGAGAAAGTTTTAATCTTTTATACATCCTTAAGTAAGTCGAATCCTTCCTTTTAAACATCATAAAACAATACTAAGCATGTTACAAGATTCTACGCGAATGAATATTAACTAAGAGTCACTTGCAATATGTATCCTTATGCCTCTTATTCCATCATCTAGCTATATGTCTCATAATGAGCCTAAATCTTGGCCCATTGCATTCCTTCATCCCTTTAATAGTATTGTTTCCACATAACATAGAATGTATACTATCCTGGTCAT
This sequence comes from Pinus tabuliformis, assembly GCA_031772625.1. Taxonomy (NCBI): domain Eukaryota; kingdom Viridiplantae; phylum Streptophyta; class Pinopsida; order Pinales; family Pinaceae; genus Pinus; species Pinus tabuliformis. The sequence goes on along the minus strand of CM062804.1, from coordinate 486,357,399 downwards.
AATGTTTCTTTCAAGAACCTTCCAAAATGATGGTTCTTACAAGATCATGATGATCTATATAAGCAAAATTATTGTCTCTAACATAATGTTAGATAACGCCTGGGTGAACAATATGTAAAATGGTCTATATATCTACTCTTAAAGACTTGTTGATTTCTACAAGGAAACTTAACCAAATAGACTCTACAGACGCTACTACCACATGCTTCTCTCTATGATATTATGAAAAGTCAAGATTCCTTTTAAAGTAAACAACAATGCATGTTATCCTAAAGTTAAGATTAATCCTCATAAAGAATTTGAAAAATAGTATGCCTTCTTCAAGGGTAAAGATCTTTCACATCTTCTTTCTTTGGCTTCTTCTCAAGTTCTCTTGTTTCCTCATCTAAGTGAACCTCGCTTCTTTCCTTTATCTTATTGTTATGCTGGCTTGGGAAATCCCTCTTAAAGTTTCCATATTCATTACACTTAAAGAATTGAACCTTGGACATATCTTTCTTCTTGGACTTACCGAACTTTCCTTTCTTCATCTTCTTGACTTGAGCTAGAAAGGCTTGATATTGTTCATATGATCCATTGTCATCTTTTACCTTGATTATAGATTCTTCCAAAATGCATTGAGCCCACAACTCATCAAAGGGAGTTGAATCTTTATTACAGTATATGATTGTTTCAAAGATGCTCCATTCTTGTGGCAATGCATTTAATACACAGATGGTCATTTATGAATAAAAAATCGTCTCTCCAAGTCCCTGTAAGTGATCTCTTAATTGAGATATATTCATTATAAAGGATGCCATTTCCTCATCCTTTGATTTATTCATTTTGTATAGTTTTTTCTGCAAAGATATATTTTGTCTTGATGTACATACATAGTACAATTTCACTAGCTTGTCATACATAGCCTTGGAAGTTTTCAAATTTGCAACAAATGGAACATGAGGATATTTAATGGATTCAACTATGATCCTTTGTGCCATTACTTCCTATTTCTTGTACTTTTTTAGTTCTCGATTCTTGTCTTTTCTAGGTTCAGTAATTTCCCCAGTTACATATTCCATTACCTCATGTTCCATAAATGTTATGTCAATCCTTTTCTTCCATGCTAGGTAATTTAATGGTCCAACGATCTTATTCCTCTCTTTGCAAAAAGAACCCATACGACATGTACATTCAAACATAGAGTAATAATATGATACTTACTTGATAACCAAGATTCTCCTCTTCCTTGATGATGTCTTCAAACTTTCTTAATGCCCTCAAGATCTTAAAAAAAAATTCAATAATGTCCTTAAAATATGTTTCCTAGGGTTCATCCAACAATAGCTTTCAAGAGTGATGGATGATACCAAGATCCTTTTGATGCATCCTTCTTTCAATGAGATTTTAGATAGATCTCCTTCTCTCAAGAGACAACCTTTCTTGTAGTCTTCCTCTTAAGCCTTCCTTTGATGAGAGATTGATGTAGTATTGACCTTATTTAATGTAGAAATCCTCATTCTATATTAATAGTTTTTCTACTTCTTTTCTTCCACAAATGACTCTCGTTGACAAGCAAGACCTTCTTTGTGTCCACAAGTTTATCCTCTAGTTGTTTTCTTGTTCACCTTAGCTATGATATTATGTTGGAAAATTCTAGGTGGAAGCTATTAATTCCAATTTTCCTTAACCTTAATATTTTCTTGTGAACTCTTGTGCTCTTTATTTAGATATTTTAATCAAACAAATATCGAGAACAAAAATAGTAAAAATAGAGGACATGTAAATTAGGCTCTCATCCTGGGAAAAACCCCTCCAAGGGGAAAACTCGGAAAAGCTCTTCTCTTTTTATAGACCTGCTTCTAATGAGACAACAAATACCCAATCCTAGACCATGTCCTCCTCCAAGTACCAAGTCAACCCTTCCAACAAATCCTTCTCTGATCTAGCACCAACCAGCGTCAAACTGCAACTTTGACCTCGAGCTTCGGCCTTGTAGAAACTCTAATCCAGCTTCCTCTTGAGTCCTTTCCTTGAGCAAGACGGGTCATCCTAAGGTCAACAAGGTCAAGATAAAATATTCTTCCAACAACAACAAGAAGTTTCACTTCGTCCTACTTCAACTCATATATGAAATTTCGGCCTCCTTGTAGCTATAAAAACCCTATACTTTCACACGTGTGAGAGAGAGATAGCCCAAAAACAAGTCTTCTTCTTCTTCTAGACCTTTTCTCTTCTTGTCTTCTTGCTTCCTAGCTATAGATCAAAAATTTTCCTTGAGTTCGAACTTCTTGGTGAGTGAGTGACAAATGAGGTCAAATTGCACCTTTATATAGCCTTTCTAAGGGGTTTTATTCCCTCCTTTACGTCAACTTGAAGCTGCTAGGGCCAACTTGTACTTTTGGAGTTTTTAGGACTTTCTAGACTCAAAAATAATTCTTTTTCCAATTACATTTTTCTCGGAAGGTTCTTATAAACATGATGTTGACTCCTTTGACTCGTGACAATAAATCCTAAGACCTAACAAACCCTAGAAGAATTAAGAACATGCTTTTACCTAAAAGACCATCAATAACAATAACTTTTTTTTTTATTCTTTTGTTTGTTACATAGGATACATAGTGAAATGAGTACAACAACAAACATGAAGACCGAAACTAGTTACACTTTTAACAAATCTCTTAAAGATTAATTTCATGGAAGAATAACTACTATTAGCACACTTGTGTTTTAAGTCTCTGAATAGTCAATCTCCCAAGCGATAAAGCTTCCTTATGTGGGTGAGCAGTGGTTCAAGAAGGTCGAGGTGGAACGAGGAGCTTGGCAACACTTCCTATGATGCATGCCTGGCCTACTATGCATGATAACCATAACAATTACAATGCATGCACAACAACCACATCGACAACTAACATGCATGCATAACAATCACATCTAGTCCATCCAGTCTAAGTGTTTGAACCTAGAATCTTTGAATCTTTGATACAACCCTGTGGTCTCAAATATCACCCAAAGAGAATGGGACCCACTCTAATACCACCTTATGGTACTAGATATCACCCAAAGAAAATGGAAGATGCTCTGATACCACCCTGTAACCAATGCTCCCACATTTAGCCATATTTACATGCTCGCCAAGGTAAACACAAGACACGTGTCACTATGATATGACCCAACCTCCATGTTCTAGTTATGGAAGTGGGGCCTACAATCCAACCACAAACTGACATCCCTTAGAGACCACAGACCACTCAAGAGGCTGCAAACTACCCCAAGTGGTCAATCCCTGAGCTGGAACTTTGTTTCACTAGGGAAACTCCCCAACCACACGCACAACACAACATCAATGTGGTTATGAGGTCCCAACCACACCCATAGGCCCGCCTCCATGTGGTTATGACCAAAATTCTTGAGTTCAATGCCAACAGTTTCGAGATCTGAGCCACTTTTTCAAGCCATCCTCCATACCACTGTCCAGAACTACCTATAACTTTCCAGAATGCAATCAAAGGTAATGAAAATTTTGACCAATCAAAACTCAAGAAATAACTTGACCTATACATGCCTAATCCATGACAAACATTTTGTCAAACATATGGTAAACATGAAATCTACAAGTCATGAATGCATATCTGATCATAGGAGTCTACACTTCATTTGAGAAACACAAAAAAGGTTTAATGTCCTCTCAAGATAGCTACAATAATATTTGTTATACCATGCATTCATCAACTCTTCAAATACTTATCAAAACATGATAGGAACCATACATAAAATATATCATATAACCAACATATGAGAAACATATAAATAGAATGGAAAACATGAAAAATAAGCTATAAAATCACCAGCATAACCACTACAATGCTCATAGATCATAATTGGAAAGATCTCATATTAACATATGAAAATGCCAACTAAGTTAGGGACTTCCATGTACCACCTGACCATATATTGGGTTGAACCAAATCTCTCTTTCAGCTAATCACCCCCATGCCATATTCCATGAATGAATATGGGATCATAAGGATTAAACCAAAACAAAACCAACCAGGGCTTCTAGAGGCCAAACCACCTCAACCCTCAACCACAATGATCTCACCTATACAGTCCAAAAATCACTAACATAAACCAGATCAGTCTCTACCCAACTTATCCAGGCCTTTAGGAACTAGTAACTACACCCACAACTAAATCAGGGCTTTAGATCATTTGTTCCAACCCGCTGCTCTAGGGACTAGTAACTCAACCCACAATGATCCAGAGAATTTGTTTTAACCCACAGCCATAGGGAACCTGAGATCCAATAAAAAAAACAAGTGGGAAACCCAAAACACGATGGTTATCCAAGAAATGGAAAGGAAAGGTTGAAACCATTGTCAATCCAGGAAAATATACATGCCTATGACAACACATAACCAAGGAACCACATGCATATACCATGCATCCAAAAATCAACGAGGAGATCGCACTGCAACCTGTTATTGCAAAGTAAGTCTATTGTAGTTTTTGATCCTGTTATCACTCAGATTTTTCCCTAGAAGTTATCAAAGAAGGAATAGTCTGAGGTAACCATAAACCTAATATTTTAGACTCAGGTTCTAGCCAACCTAAGTCCAGAGAGGGCTCTCCCTTTTTTATTTAACTTTGTTTTGGGTAGATTTCAGGCTAGTTATTAGTGCTCAAGGTGTTTTGTTTTGATTGGGTGGTGGAATTAAGAAAATAGATGGGTAGAGCAAGTATTCAGGCCATTGGACTATGGAGTCAATCAAGAAGGGTTTAACTGGATCTGATCTATCACTAAGGTAAGAGTCCACTAGGCAGGCTAGCATAACAAAAAGCAAATCTGCAGGTTCAAATGGATGAAGTAGTCCTAACCAGGGCAAAGGGAAATGAATAATCCTTAGCCGGGATTAAGATGAAGAAAGGAAGGATGATCAGTAGCAAAGGGAAATGAAGAATCTTTTACTATGGACCAAAGTGGGGGTAAACTACGAAAGTAAGGGAGCAATCAAGAATTCCCAGACCAAGGTAGTTTAGTAGAAAACATATAGAAAGTAAATAGTTAAAACAGAGAGCATTTAAGCTAATTCTGAGATATTATTCCTTGTTTACTTTACAGATTTTATAAGAGACACATATGAATATTCATAACATGAAGAGAAAACAATATTTAAACATGAAGAGATAATACTTATTTGTTCCAACTGTGCACAAGAATCTAGTGAAATGTCCTCAGCTTTATTTCATATCCAGCAAAACCAGTCTAGTCTTGAGTACAATAGCTCCTTGGCTCAATATAAAATGTCTACAGAAATGTATTTTAATCCACCCAAAATACTTCAAATGAAGAAGTATTTATACAAAATATGTTACAAAATATCTCATAACAATATGAGAATTATTCTAGGAAACAGAAAATATCTTCAACACGAAGATAGAGACAGATGGAGAACTGTCTTCTTGTTGTCCCTTTTATTGTGACTGTGTTGGCTGTTGTAACTCGGATTTGGCTCTTTCAGTTTCTTTGTAGTTGTGTGCTGGAATCACTTTCTATATTCTTCCTACTGATACTCTTTACCTGTTCTACTTTGACTCTGTCTTACCTATTTCACCTGGTAGCAATGTTTTACTATATAGATTTACTGCAGTAACTTTATAGTAAATCAGTTAGATTTGTCCACCATTCACTGTCAGGTAATTTTATTCTTATCATTTTCCTGTATATCTTGTCAATTTCTGTATACTTCGAAAAATTTGGTTTGCTGGTAAACAAATGCTTTACCTCATGCTCTATATAAAACAAATTTTCAAGACTGTCATATAGTACCTTTCCAGTGGGCAGAGATTTGACTCTTGAGGTACTAGCTTGGCTTCTGGCCAGCTTGTTTAGCTTTTCAATATAATCATCTTGAGTCATCAGCTTGTCATTTATTACCATAGGACTGGGAAGTCCTTTGTCTCTCAAAATTCCATACTTTGTCATAAAACTGTCAATGTCTGCTTGAATGCTTTGACACCTTTTCTCTAGATTGAGCATTAGGTTCCTTTTGGTGAGAACCTTCTTTATTTCTATGATGGTTGCTGTTCTATCCTCTATTTCTAGTTCATCCAGCTGGTACCTGTTTCTGCTGTTCAAAAATGTGATCAATTGGTTGGCTTCTTCAGGTTTATCTCCCAATTCTTCTCTTGTCTTGTGGACTGCTTCTGTAGCCACTTTTACTAGTTCAGTCTGTTCAAAAATAACTTGAATAGAAGGCCAAACCTCATTGATGGAATCAATGATGTTGGCCCAAAGAATTTCTTTCATGTCTCCCAGTGGCTCTTGCAATGTCAAGTCCTTTTCAAGGACTTTTATTCTTTCTACCATTCTTTGGTTCTTTTGAACTTCTTCCTTTTGCTATATCTGGGAAAGTTTACAGTCAGTCTCCAGATTTGACACTTTTTCTCTGAGTTTCTTAAGTTCAGTGGCCTGGATGCTCATTTCCTCCATGGCCCTTACCAATTCAGTTGTTTGTTCTGTGGAAGTACCTGTGCTTGTAGATGCCCCTGTGCCTGCTGATGTACCTATTACTGGCAAAGCTGTAGCTGGTGGAAGTGTGGGTGCTAAGGCAACAGCCAATGTGGAGGGTACTGCAGTGGAGACTATAGGAATTACAGTCTGAGGAGTGGTGGCCAACTCACTCTGCTTAGACTGTATCAAGTTATCTAGCTCCTTTTCTATCTCTTTTAATTGTTCATTGAGCTTAAGGACTAAGTCCATAAGCTCTTCCTCCTTCTATGTTTCCAACACTTCTGCAGTCTGAGGATGATGTAGTGGGGGGAATTTTGAGCTGCTTCTTTAGTGCAGCTATATCATCATTTTTCTTCTTGATAAGCTTTTCTGCAGCTTTCACATCCTTGGGATCATGTCCCAGCTCTATGACCAAGTCCTCTAAGGACTTTATTCTAGTGTCCTTGGCCTGTGAAGAGGCCTTCTCCAACTGGAATTATGCTGATATATTATTCAGTGAATTCTGGAGCTCGTGGGCTGCAATTGCCTTGCTAGTCAAGGTGGAGTAAACCATTTCACCAGTCTGCTTATGTAACTCAATTTGGTCAATAGGATGGATATCCTTTGCCAATACTTCAAAATCTGTTTTCAGATAATCTGCCATTGATCTGGGTTGCTATGTAGTTGGTTTCAAAAAACTCATTTTCATTTTACCTTCCTTTATGTCAAAGGCTGACATTAGCCTTGTTTGATTTGTTGGAGCCATTTTTAGGTAGTGTGCATAACTTTGGACCTTTAATCTTTCATTTCTTGTCTTGATTTCTTTGATATCTTGGCTCTGGCCAGTAGGAGCCCTGAAGGAGGATACTTCCACACTCTATTTCCTTTCTAGCATTTGAGTCTGTGAGGTGGAAGGTTCTTGTGTACCTCCTGAAGGAGTGGTATGCCTGCTTTCTGCTCCTACAGTTCCTGTTGTCTCCTCGGTAAACTCTTGTTCTGAAAATGGGTTCAACCTTTGCCTCTTGACATAGGTCTGGGCAACAGGTCTACTAGAGGGGGTGGCCTCCTCTCTATCTCTTTTTAGATTCCTCTCCTCATTTAGAGGAGTCTGCAAAATGGGAGGATTGCTCATGATTTGCTCTGGTTGAGCAAGTTCTTCTGAAATCTCAGGTTGTTCAGATTCCTCTGGCTGCTCTGTTCCCTCTGAGTGCTTTGATGCTTCTAGTTGCTTTGAAGGTCCTTCTTCTGCTGTTTTCCCACTGTGTCCCTGTGATTGTCTTTGAGATTGAGTTTCTCCTGACACCTGTACAAATGAATCCTCATCAAGTTTTCTATCTAAATCAATCAATACATTGTTGACAACAGTTTCTGTGCTATCCTGGTCTACCAAAGTGTTTTCCACCCATTCAAACTGATTTGCATATTGTTCAATTTCAGGGATTCTATGGTGGATATAAGGAGATAATTTATTCTTTTGCCTCCTATTGCAAATGAACTCTAAGGGGTCATAATTCCAGATGAAACTTTGTTTCAGTCTCAACCTTTGGAGGATTTCCTCTGCTTCCTTTCCTGCTTCCCTACTGTTACATATGAAAGGACCAAGTTGATCTTTTATCCTAAGCTAAGCTTTCTTCTTGGCTTTCACAAAATGCACCTCATCTGAATTGATCATTTGTCTGTAGTACTCTAGGGCAAACAATCTCATAGGGAGGTATCTGGGCAGTTTGTAGGGAGCCAGCTCACATCCATAGATTCTGATTTCAGTGTGGTTTTGGTATAGGTACCAATCCCCCACTCTATACTGTTTTGATAACTGAAGGACCCTCCTGATGTCTGCACTGATTCTGGGGGGAGGGCTTCCTAATAGCATAGTTGTTACTGGGTATACAAAGAGATCTATGAAATCAATATAAGAATATTGAGAGTCAAATTGGTGGATCAATGAAGTCCAGAAGACCACTGATCTGGGGTTTCCTTTGGTATCAATTTTTTGGAGGGTGATTGGAAATTTATCAGCTTGAAAATATAAGAACAAATGATATAGAACTAAAGAATATTTAAATACTCTTTCATTTTCTAACCTCATGAACTGATCATGCATTTTATCAGCAATGAACTTAGCATAGTCAAACATGATGGCTGGTGGTTGCCCAGGAGAGTAGATGGACATAAAGGCTATAATGATTTCATCAACAAATTCACTTGTAGTATAACCTAACACATTGGATATCATGTCTATGGTGTCTCGGCCAAGGTCAGAGAATATAGTCCACAGGTAAGGGGGAGAGTCCTTTGGAGTGTATTGTTCTTCCCTGATGAAGGTCTGGTATAACCGAGCAAGTTGGATTGAGGTGAGTGTAGGGTATTTGTTCAAAAAATCCCCAATAGAAAGAGGAGTCAAGCTTTGGCTTGGTTGTAATTGCAGCATTTCATTTATGGACTCAGCAGTGATAGTAAATAATATAGACTGGTCAAGGGTTCTCACTGCCCTTTGGTTGGGATCATAGTTCATGTGGCAGTAATGTACAATCTCTGGGAAGATGTGAACTCTGGGGAATTGGTATTTGGGTAATCCTGATTCCCAAAGCCCTATATTGTCTGCATGGTTCAGGTACTGGTCTCTGTACCTGCAGAATAGTTTCAAAGGGGATTTTGAGACAGAGGTATCTTTAATATGGAAATCTTTATCAGCCAGTGGGAGATGATCTAAATCCCTATGAGGAGTAGTAATGGGCATGATATTCAATGCAATTGGGGCAGACATCCTTGGTTCTTGTGGATTCAAGGACGGGGGCGAAGGGTTTTTAGTGAATTTTGGGGAAAAACTGGCCTAATTCAGGTGTTTTGGAGTCACCAGGCAATTTTTCTTACTAAATTACTTAGGAATTGGAAGCAATTTAGTCCAGGTTGTGGAACAAAACAGGGTTTCTCAGCGAATTGGGATAAATACCTGGTTTCAGCTTTTGGACGGAGTAATGGTGACTGTGCACTATCTACTGGAAGCACACGAGACTGCAAGGTGGTTTAGAGTTTCAACAGCTTCGGTAAATTGGCAGTTGGATGTAGGTTGACGGTTGCACGTACTCTGGTGCTTGCATGGAGGTCAGAGTGTTCTTTTTTCACGATAAAACAAAAACTATGAGCTTTTTTAGTTTTATTCGTAAAGTTAATGATTTTGGTGGGTACACGGGGAAAAGGACACTTGGAGTTATGCGGGGGATGTGACATTTTGTCATTTAGCGGGAGGCGGTAAGTGGGATCGTATCACACCGCTTTTGGGATAAAGTGGTTTTGGGCGGAGGATGCCCGATGCCATTCATCGGGTGCCACGTAGTGGCGGGGTGAATAGTAAAACCACTCATATCAGGCGGGTAAAGGTCGGCCTTCGGAGGCCGCCCGATATGAGTGTCAACCATTGGATCAATTAGGGTCAGATCGCACGGTGATCGGGGCGATGATTTGATGTGAGGTTTAATGGAGGGGCCCGGCAGGGTTTTAATGTGTGGAGGGATTAATTAATGAAGGATTACGAAGGTTTAATGATGTCGGGAATGATTTCATTGGCGGGGACAGATTTAATTAATCACTAATTGACTAATTAATCCTTTTATTTTGGCGGTGGGTCATGGTTATTAATTAGTCGCTGATCGACTTAATTAATCCCATTAATCAGTTTATTAATAAGTTTATGTTTCAAACTTTGGGGCGGGATATTAACATATGGGTTTTAAATAAAATATACAGGAAAGGGTTGATTCTTTGGGATTTAATAAATAATGTTAGAAGTAAATATGAAATGAGAGCGGAAAACGAAGTGCGCTAAGTATAATGTATATTGAGTTTATTTGCTTTTCACATTAAACATTATAACTTAGGCTAAATGCACATTTGTGGGTTTTTGTGAAAAAGAGGGGTTTTACATGGGGATGATTACTTTTCCTAAGAAAATGGTGCTTTTACCTTAGGAACAGAGATTTTTAAATGGAAAAATGAATGAATTGAAGGGGGTGAATGTTTGTGAGGGGGCTTTTAGTACTTAGGACCTACAAGTTATTGGGCCGAAGGTCTAATCCCTCCAAAAGTCAAAGAAATGCCCTGATCCCTTTTAACTTAAGGTTTTAGGCACTTTTGACTTTGCTTATGGGAAATTAGTAAAATTAAGGGTGAAATGAATGGGGAAATTAATCACTTGACTTTATGTAAATGCTTAATTATTATCCATACTTTAGAAATTTGATGATGAAGGTAAATGATATGATTCAATCATCACAATTCTGCAACTGTTCAACTACTTATCCATCTACTCATCCTAACATTTCTTTACTCTTTATTAGAGTGCACTTAAGCTGAAAAACCCTTATCAAACCTTTTTCTTCTCTTTTACAAAAGTAATCTATCTAAGTCTAACCTTATTACATCTAAGGGCTCAGATTAAATAGTTGAGCTCCTTTTATTAACTCTACCTATCTACTCATCTACCAAGATTAAACAGTTTGGTCAGATTTTATTCTCTATCTATAAACATGAAATTGAAATCATGACATAACCAAGTTTAAACATTTTGACTATCCATGGTTTGTGGCAAAGGTAACAAACTGCACACAATCTTTTTATTCTACATCAAAGTAAATGGTAGTGGCATTTTGACTTGCACACTTTCATGGTCTTTTTCTTTTTCCTTGGGGTTCATTTTTCATCCTTTTTGACCTTTTTCATTCTTTTTGTCCTTTGATTTTTCTTTTAGGACATACCCTCTTTACTTCTTCTTTTTTTTTTTTTTTTTGAATATGAAAAACATTTGCAGAAAGCAAAGGTATGTACATATTACAGATTTGACCTCAGCCATTCAAAAATTATGAATCCTATTGGTATAAGAACATAACAGATCCAACTGTCTCCTTGCACTTCCTTGCTTTCCCTTGATTGCTTCTCCAAATCCAAGTCAATGCTAGAGTGGTCCAAGCATGCTCCAAGAATGCTCTAAGTGTGCAAGAGTATGAGAGAATTAAAGAATGAAAGGAGAGAGCCAAAATTGAACTGAGAAAGCTAAGCTAAAATCTATGAACTAATTCTTTGATGCCTTTTTATTATTGATGTATGATTTTTCTTCATTTTCCTTCTAATTTCCCTTGAATGCAAATTTGGGCCTCTTCACCTTCATTTTCTCCTATTTTCTTTTATTTTCATAATTAAAAGCCAATTATTGTTTCCTTGCCTTTGCCAATTTCCTTAGCCATTATTTAACAACAAGTGATGTCCACTGTAATGTTTTTCCCATCATTCAGCTTAGAATACGTGTCCCATGCCCTTGGCCTTATTTTTATTTACATGGAAAATCAACCAATGGTTGTTACAACCGTATTTTAAAATCTCTCAACATCATATTGTTAACTATAAAAATCTACATGTTGAAATTTTAAGGTTTTTCGGAGTCATGATATTTTATGTTTATTGTCATGGTTGAAAAATGCCAAAAATTTCAAGATTTTTCAAAGTCATGATATTTATATTTAACGCCTTGGATGAAAATCGTTGAAATTTTTAGGTTTTTTGGAGTCGTAATATTTTATCTTTAACATTATCATTGAAAACTTTTAGAATTTTAAGGTTTTTCGAAGTCATGATATTTTATTTTTAATGGCATTGCTAAAAAATGTTGGATTTTTAACCCCCCCAAAAAATGTTGATGCAGCATGGTGTGTTTTTTTCATGTTTATTGCCCAAAAAATTTAGATTTTAATGTCGTCGTTAAAAAAATTGAATTTTAATAAATAAATAAATGTTGATACAACATCAACATTTTTTATTTTTGGGGTGTTTTTTCATGTTTATTGCACACAAATTTTAGTTTTTAATGTTGTTTCTAAAAGTTTTTGGAATTTTAACCCAAAAAGAATAAAAAATAAAATTGATATGGCATCAACTCTTTTCGTTTTTTGGGAGTTTTTTCATGTTTTTGCGCAAAAATGGGAGTTTTTTGGGCTAGAGTTCTCCTTTTGAGTTTATAGTTCTCATTAAGTTGCTAACTTTGTTTCCAAATGGTTCTAGATAGTATTTTCTAAAAAGACATGATAACTACAAGAAAAAAATGCAATAATGCACACTGCCAATATTAGCAACCAAGCATTATCTAATATTTACATGGCTAAGTAAACATTATAAAAAACCAACAATTGACTTTCTAATAAAGATGACATTTATTTATCATTTCGCACTACTAAGTGACTTTACAATGTTGGGTTGTGCAATTTTCTTGGCAAAGAACCCCGCATATCATTCAAAGACAAAGCACATTGATGTTCAGTATCACTTTGTGAGGGATATGATAGAAGACAAAAAGGTGTTGCTGGTAAAGGTGGACACTTTGAAGAATACTGCAGATGCATTGACAAAATATGTGAGCTCTGAGAAGTTCTCTTGGTGTAGAGAGACAATGGGCATTTCGGGGCTAGAAAAATGACTAAGCTCTCTTGTGGCCCCCTGTGGAAAGAAAACAACAAGTGGGAGAATGTTGGGTTGTGTTATATTCTTTCCACATAGTTAACAGGGGGTTTGAGGGGCACCCATAACCCCACTTTATGGGGTCCAGGGCAGCGCCCCGGAAAATTTTGGTTTTGGACCCTATGTTAGGTTGGGCAGACCCACCTATGGTTTTGTGCATGATTTTCGCACATGTTTTTTTGGACGCGATGGTTTTCGGTCCATGGTATTGGACGCGATGGTTTTCGGTCCATGGTATTGGATGCTTCGGCATGTATAAATATGTATTATAACATTGAAAGGAAAATAATGAAAAATCAAGCTGGTAGTCCCGATTTTGGGATCCAGGGGAAAATCTCTGTGTATATGTGTTTTATGTGTTCTGCTCTCGCATTATTTATTTTCTGTGTTTTAGAATACATATGCAGAATTCGTTTGCAGGTAATTTCTGTACGGGGTTAAAACCTACATACAATAGTTGAGAACATAATTGTAGTAGGTGCTTAGACAGACAAACAAAAAGAATCCAACATTAGCTAGCCTTGTAAATTGGGCATCCTTAAATCAACTCAAGTTTGATAACACCCTTCATACTCGATCCTTCGTCGGAAGAAAAATGAACATGAACATAATAATAACTAGTTCACATAATGTTTAGTACAAGATTAGCCATGACTACACCAACTTGGGGGGATAAAGGATATGCAAGTTTTGCAACACAAACATGGGTACAAGTAAAGAACACAACCTCCTACAATGTGCAACCTATAACTGGTATTTGAAACACAAGGTATGTGCAACTTATAACTGGTATTGCTACAACAATTATACATTGTAGTTTAATTTAAATAACTAAGTAGATAATTGAACTCATAATTCATAAAAAAATAAATAAATAAATAAACAAAATAAATAAATAAATAAATAAAAATAAATAAATAAAAAATAAAAATAAATAAATAAATAAATAAAATAAAATAAAATAAAATATGAATCTTTAACCAAAACATTGAACCCCATATTGATCAAGTACCCAAACATTTGATACTTATTGAGATTTTTCCTATAGGTAGAGATGTATAATAAAAATGTTGTTGTTCCAAATGAGGATGGATCTCATAACCTTCTACTTGTGGACAAAAACAATACATGAATAGAATGTTCTATGGGAATGACTACTACATCTCCTACAAAGTAAAACACAATAAAAGTATAATGAACCATGATTGAGAGTATTTAATAACATAGAATTTATATAGCAACATTGCTCAAAACATCAAGATATTGATACTCCTCTCAAGTTAATATGGTCTGGAAGGAGGGGAAAAAATCATAAAAGTGTAGGAACCCTTCTAAGTAACCCCAAAAATTTGCCCAAAATATTTGTCAAGGCATTATACATATCCATATAATCATAAGGTACAAACATTAAGCAGTAAAAACCATCATATAAGCATTTCATAAATCAACAATATAAAATGAATCATGAGATTGCACATCATTAGTTATATAAATCATGAGAATATACACCATCAATGGCCAATTCAATAAACACCATTACTATTCACCAAAGAATTTATATTTTGAAATTCGATTAACATATTTCCCATGCTCTCTTGATGTGATCCTCAAAAACTTTGTTGCATTCTTGTGACCCGACCAAACTTCACTAACTCACTGATTGACCTCCCAGCCTTTCCATTGGGTACTCTTTTTCACCATAGACCACTGAGTTGTGATGGGTTGTATAGAATACGAATGCACTATCAAGTGGAGGAGAGCCCTCAAGCTTAAGAGTTTCCCAATCGCTGGACTTCCTCTTTCACCAAACTCACCACTTATATCAATAGTCACTCAAAATGCAAATTGTCATTATGATATTCATCCAACAGTAGGGCGCTCCAAAAAAGTCGCTTTATCATAACTTGCTCCTTCTCTTATATTAGAGAGTTTCAATAGTGACACTTGACACCTCATGCAAAACAATTTTTTTTCCAGTGCTTCCATTATTCATATATCAATGTGTTATCCCCTCACCAAAGCTCTCATGAAATTATTTTCTTAATTTCTTATTAAAAATGCTATTTTCCCTCACCCACACATGTTTCCTTATTTCTTCTCCTAGTTGTCCCTTGATCCCAATTTAGACTCCCCATTTTGTGTCCATTAACTTAAGTCAATAAGTAGGTTTCATATTCTTGTCCCCCAACTACCCCTAATTTTTCTCAAGTTAAAATCTTAGTTGGATATTTTTGTGTTATGCTTTTGACACATGGAGGTTTTCTCATGAAATTCATTTTCTCAAATTTTAAATTAATATTCTCTAATTTCATGCACAATTCCCTTTTCTTATTGAGAGTAAATTGTCATTGGATTAATGTTTTTATTTTGACTTTATGTCCCCTTTTCCCCTTGTTATTAGGATTGTTTAGATACTTAGGTTTTTCTTTTAAGGTTTTCCAAGTGTGAGGATGGTTTGTAGGATAATTTATTCGATTCAACTTTTATATCTACCCCTATTCTCCTCTTCCCAAAGCCTTTAACTTCTAATTTATTTATTTGTTTATTTATTTATTTATTTAAGTTATTAATTTATTTTTATTTTTATTTTTAATTTTTTTTTAAATTTTTTTAATTTTTTTATTTTTTTTTAGTACCTTCTTATTTATATTGTGTTTTTTAATTATTATAAATGCATGAACATGAACTATCATTTAGCTTCTAGCTTTTCCTAATGGTAAGGGTGCAAATTTGGTCACGTTTAAGAGCTTCCTCTTGAATTTCTAAGGGTACCACACACTTTTCCCTTTAGGAGTCTGTGACTCAAGAGGGGAACAAGGGCATAATGATGGAGACCACTGTCAAATCTTGTGTCATTCGCTCTTGTGAGATTAATGGTGTTGAGGATCAAGGTATCTGCCTTGATGCACTCTCCTCAATAAATCCTCATGAGTGACCTAATCCAGGGTCCAATCCCATGGCATCGTGAGCTTCAAGGAAAATTCATTTCAATACATTTCATCCCAGTCCATGACAGAAGCACTAGTGGGTAGAATCAGGGACATTGTCCCACCCTTCCCATGAAAGTTCATTTGTACTATACAACCTCATCACCCATGTGTGTGTCATTCAGCCAAGCAGTTGACTTGTTCTTGTAGCCACTAACATGAAATTAGTAATCATAGCAAAATTTTACTTAACAATTAAATTATAGTATCAATAGTACGCAATCCATCAAACTAGAGGTTGCTAACTCATCACATGCAAGTGCATCCACGTGGCGTCCTACCACACTCAAATAACCATCAGTAACATCTACTCATAAGGTTAGACATTGATATATTTGCACATGTTATAATATCATTATAACATAAACATCAACATAATTGATAACTTGAATAAAAAAATAGTCCTTAGAATATATAAACATGGTAGCATATATTGAAATCATCACAATGATTACACATAATCATTAATTAGGTACATTTCAATCATCATCACAACTAATAATAACATGAATTTGGTACAATCACAATGATCACCACATCCACATAAAATAATTGAATCCTCAACATGATGTCCTTAAGGAATCATGCAAATGTCAAATGATATATCAAAGTTAAGATAGCGTAAGTCTTAAGTCAGCTAGAGCGGGGCATTACAAATATTAACTTTGTTTCATGTTATTTGAAGGTTTGAATTTGTAATATAGATGAGTTTGTATGTACATTTGATCATATGTTAACTATTAACTTTGTTTCATGTTCAGTGAATCTTTGAATCTGTAATAGAGATAAGTTTAAGTAAAAGAAATGTTGAACACTTGAATCTGCAATCAAGATAATCTCAAGTAAAAGGAAATGATAAGGAAATGTGATAGGCAATTCAATCCTACCCAACAATGGTATCAACAATTGTTGTATTTAATACCCTAAAACAAACACACATACAAATAGACTTGAAGAATAAGAAGCAAGAAACATAGGAATGATAAATCCTCGAAGGGGAAATTCATAGATTATAACATCCCCTATGTTACATTTACTGTACAACTCACATCTTATATAACCATAAGCAATTGTAACAATTATTTCAAACTCAATTATTCCATTTTAACCAACCACACAATAGTTCATCCCTATGTTTCATCTCTAACTAACTTTATTTCTCAGATCACAAGTAGGAGTTACTCCAGCATTCTCCCCCTTAATGAGTACTTGTGATCTTAAAACACATTCTTCATTTTTGTCTTCCATGCTCACTGCTATTTCTTTATGTACCTACAAAGACATAAACCATTTGACTCCCCCTATATCATGACCAGTTATTATCATTAGTTTTTTTGTGGTTGGCCTATAAACATTACACCTTTGAGTTTATGCATAGGCTTACCGTCACAAGTGGCTTTTGTGTACCAATAACAACACACCACATTCTATGGTTTCTATTGACCACAAATTGATGTTTTAAACCACAAACTTTACTTTACAAAGAGGTTGTTAAAAAGTGGTTTTAAGAGTACTATGAACTTTTACACATAATAGAATTTGGGAGTATACATATCTCATCAATCTCACATTAACATTGACCAAGATACATTCAATTCATATAAGCCTATTAAAAGTTTTAGGGATGTTTTATTTGCATCTACATTTTCTTTTTATGGATGTTTATTTTCATCTTTAGATATGTTTTCATTTGCATCTACATTCATCTATGTAGTACTACTATTCTCTCCTTGATTTTTTCATTTGCATCTACATTCATCTATGTAGTACTACTATTCTCTCCTTGATTTCTTTCTTTCTTTGTCCCTTGCATGCTTTCATCTTCTTTTATTCTTTGTGTCATCATCTTTCACTTTTCATCTTCCTATGTAGCTGCACCATTCTCTTTGTCATCATCTTCTTTCACCAATGGCCTTCCTTTTAGATACTACATCATCTTCTTTCATCATTCTCTTTCTTGTTCCATCATCATGTCGTTCCTTTTGTTATTTGTTGTCGCATCATTCTTCTATCATGGAGTCACCTTCTTTCCTACAAAACATTCATTATTGATCTCCATATAAAAAGGAATCCATCTACCAAGATACATGTGTATTATTCATTGTACTCTCTAATTCTCTAAGAATCATTTTCAGTTATAGGATTCATAAACTTAAACTCTCTCTTCAATATAACTTAGTCCTAACATTATGAGATTAATCGCTCACTTTTCTCATTAATCGAAGACTCAACTTCTTTGATCTCACATTAATCTAGCATATGAGTACACCTTACACCTTAGTACCTACTCTAGTGTTTAATTCCATAAACTGATGTCACATCCCCTCTATGCATAAGAGGATACACCCTACATGATTACTACATGTGAAATTGTAGTTGAACATGTACAGATAAGATCTAGATTGAAAACAATGAACAAAAGATACAACGAAAGAAGAAAGAAAATTGATAGAGAAAAGAATTAATGAATTTTATTCATGCACAAAAATAGAAAAATATGAGAGAATACAATTCCATGAAATATATTCTACATGGTTGAACTAATATAGTAGTGAGTTTAGTAATGAATCTAGATAGATGTGAACATGCACTATATAAAACTAACACCTAGTCCTAGTTAACTAGACATGCAATCATTAGTTGACTATCTCACACAAGTGGAGATAGTTCTAGTTTACTAAAGTGCAGTTAAGTGTATGTTATATCTAATAGCCTACCTAAAGCACTATTAGAGAGAAAAAATGAATGGGTCTCAAAAAGAAGCCATGTAAGGTACCAATTTTATAATGCATATAAGTAACATAGAACAATTGCAAGAAGAGGAAAGAGGGAAAATGACATGCGAACAAAACCCCCCCCCTCAAAATACAATATTGGAAAAGAAACACAACTACTAGGTAGTTGTGTCCTTCATCCCAAGGTGGTTTCACAAAAAGTGAAACTTCTACTCAGTGAAATTTTTCATGAAGATGTTGACAATCTGTTCAGAAGTGGGATACTAGTGCAATTCGATGACCCCATTATGTACCAATTGTTAGATGCAGTGCATGTGGATCTCGATGGTTTTTGTTTATTGTTGTTGCACTAGATCTCTACAAAACTTTAGTGTGCTTTGATTATCACACCAGAACAATGGAATATGATACTAAGCTCAACAAGGAAGTTCTACAACAAAATGGCTTAAATGGCAATGTTTACTGCACTTCTGTATTCGGCCTTTGCTGATGATAAATAAATCATGGATTTCTTTTTGCTAGACCAAATAATGGGGCCAAAACCCAAATTGACAACATATCTTGAAGTGGGATTGCGATCAATATTATCTCCATCTTAATATATATCAGTGTGGTCAATGAGACCCAAATTACATCTTGATGCATAATGAATCCCATAGTTGATGGTTCCCTGGACATATATGAGTATGTGCTTGACAACTTTCCAATGCAGTACATGTTGTTCCTACATGTATTTGGAAACTATGCCTATTACATCTTAGAGATCCAGATGAGAGTGAGTGTTATAGAGGAGATTCTTGACAAGTTGTATATACATGGTGCAACCAACCAACAATGTATCCTTTATATCCTCAGGGTCTACCCCTAATAAGAAAGGTGTAGTTGTTGGCTTACATTCAATCATGTGAAAGAAAACTAAATTATCTCTCGCATACTTGTACTAAGAAATTTTTATCCCTAAATTATTCTGGTTGATTTTTAGTCCAAGGAAGAAGTGCAACATACTCATATCTGTCATGGAAAACCTGTCATTAAAAGCACTTTTAACTATAGTAATACTTGAGGGTGAACTACCTATGATTAGTATATCATCTACATAAAGCACTATGAGAAACAGAGAGTCAGATGTTCTTAGCATATAAACATTTGGAACATATTTGGAGTGAATGAAATGTTGAGAGAGTAAATCTAAACCCATTTTGGCATACCATTCTCTTGGTGCCTGCTTGAGGCCATAGAAAGACTACTTGAGCAGGAAAAATAAAGATGATTTCTTTACATATCCTTATGGCCGCTCCATCTAAATTTTCTCTTTGATATCACAATGAAAAAATGAATTCTTCACATCCATGTGGAGAACCTCCCACCTTCTTGCTGCTGTAATGGAAAGAGTTAATCAAATAGAGTCCATTTTGGCCACTGGAGCAAAGGTTGCATAATTATTGATGCTATGAACCTACTGAAATCATTTGGCCACCAACTGTGCTTTGTATCTGCTGATAAGTCGATCCACTAATTTCTTTGTCCTATAGACCCACTTGCATTTGACAAGCTTATGATCTGAATGAAGTGGGACCAAGTCCCAATTTTGGTTCTTAATGAGGGAGTTTTACTCCTCATCCATAGGCGCTTCCCAAAAAGGATTCCCTATAGCTTCTCCATAAGTTTGAGGGTCAGATTCTAGAACCATGTAGCAATGCATCATAGTAACTAATTTTGTAGCTATAAGTGGATGAGGTGCTTCTTCAAATTAAGATCTCGTGGGAGGACCATCCAAGAGATTACTCATGAGGCGCCACTTCTATGTCGAAAGTGGTCAAGAATCAAAATATTCACATGCATGCTCATGATCTTCTTAACCAGCTTCAGAACTTAGATCTAAAATTTGATCTCAATGATAGGATGCATCATCTATTAGATCTATTATAGGATGAAGCATAAAATTTTCTACGTGTAGTTTCTTAGATACATGTAGGGGACTTTTGTCAAAATAGACACTCCTCTCAACAAAGACCTTTTCTTTTGAAATATCTAGCAATCTATATCCATTTACACAATTCGGATATCCAACAAATATGAACTGTTTTCTTTAAGGCTCCAAAACCTTCCTCTTTTCTGAAGGAATGCAACCCATGTGTGAGATCTGAAAATGCAGAAATGTGTAACTTTTGGTTGCATGCCTCTCCATGCTTCAAAAGGTATTTTTTGTGTAACAAATTTGTGAGGAGATTTGTTTTGTATATACAAAGCACACTTGATTTATTTATCCCAAACTTTGGAAGGAAGGGATCTTGTATGCAACATGCAACTAGCCATATCTTTCAAGGATCTATTCTTCCTGTCAGCTACCTCGTTTTGTTGTAGATTGTAAGGAACCATGTGTTGCAACTGTATTCCTACTTCATCACAAAAATGTTGGGCATTCTTGTTGACATACTTCCCCCAATTATCTTTATGAATTCTCTTGATCATCTTTGTAGACTGTTGTTCTGCATGCACTTTGAAAATCTTCAAATGCTCAAACACTTCAAATTTGAGTTTGAGGAAGTACACCGATGTGTATCTCGTGCAATCATGTATGAATGTGAGTGCATATATGGATTTTCCTATGAAATTATTTGTAAATGGCCCAGTGTGAACAAGCTCCATGGGAGAGGAGTTCCTCCATGCATGCCCATTCACAAAATTTTCTTATGGATGCTTTCCAAGAGAACATCCTTCACAAACTCCATTAGAAAATTATATGGCAAGTAGGCATTTGACCATCCCCTATTTGCTAAGCTATTTCATGTATTTGGAATTTAAGTGTCCAAATGTTTCATGCCAAATCCTTCTTTCGTCATTTGCATGTGTCAGTAGTAAATGGAATCTGATTAAGGAACAAATTCAAAAAAAGTGCATAGACAAGACTAATGTTTTACCTTACCAATTGCAATTTTGGAGTTATCTTGCGTGTCATATATTCTCATCAAATATAGGGTGAATTTAGATCTCCTTATAGTATCAATATGTGTCATTTGATACACAGAGATAAGACTTACTGAAAGCTTTGGAATATGAAAGACATTCTCAAAGTTTCCATCTTCAAGATCTACCCTCCCTTGTCCAGTTGTTGCTACTGGAGAATCGTCTCCCATGAGAATAGGAGGACCAACATATGGTTTTAAAGATGTGAGAGCATATTTTGTGGTGGACATGTGATATGAAGCTCCAGAGTCTATGATCGATGCATCAAGAGAAGAATGAATGGCAATTAATGCATGTGCATTCCATCTTGTTCTAGGTGCTTTTCCTCCCTACTTCTTCTTGGTACTCTTTGGAATATAGTCACCTAGATTATTTTGTTGAAGAGTCTATGCCATGAGATCAATCTTCTTCATGTATGATGATTCTATATGGTAACCATAGTTGCAATAGTTGCATTTTGATTTCTCCTCCTTTTCTTTCCAGCTGGTAGATTCATTTGGAGGTTTCAGATTGCTTCCCTTTCTTGGATCTAGTTCTTTTTCCTCTCCTTTACCTTTGGATTGTTTATTGTATTTAAAGTTTCCCTTACCATATTGAATTGTGTAGCTATGGTTGGTCTTCATATTGATATATTGATATATTTGTTCATGTAAAGCATATTCTTCATGCTCATAAGAAAATTATTTTTTGTATTGATCAAAATGAAAATATTTAAATTTTTGAATATTGGTTTTGGCTCCCAAGTGTTCAAGTCAGTCCTCTCTCTCCTAGAAGTCAGCTCAACTAGTGTTGGCACCCATTCAACCTCATGATTTGATATAAATAGAATTATTTTTTCCTCCTCACAACACACAACTCATCTTAGCATAAATCACTATATTTTTGGGCATACAAAGCAAGTTAAGGAGAAAATATAAGGTGTAGAAGACACTTGGAAGATCTAATTATCTTTGTGATTTATTTATATTCTAAGATAGATGAAATTTATGTGATTCATACCTTGAGGAGAAGGGCAAATTCTGTGGTTTGTATCTATGATAGAAGTCCAAATTCTATGGTTCATAACCTAAGCAAGAAGGCCAAATTTTATGGTTCATATTTGTAACAGAGGTTCGATTTTATGTGGTCTACATTTGTGACAAAGGACCGGAATTTTTTGAGGTACATCTCTATGAAAAAGAGAGTTAAATATTCTATGTTATCTTTGTGTTTTCAATCTAATGAAGGAGGTATGACTTGGACATGGTGAATACATTTACTGGTTAGTGTGTCCATAGCTTTGATTGTGATATCTCTTGTTGAATTGGTTCTCTAAGGAAAAATTTTCTAGGTTTTTACCCCAAGTGGGTTTTCCCAAGGCAATCATTATGTTGATATTGTGCTCTAGAATCTCTTATTTCCTATTATTGTATGATTGATCTTATCAAGTATAGTTTCTTGATGAATAATTTGTAATTGTTAAAATGATTGTATATATAATCATCACAAGTAATTATTAGTGTTCATCAGTACATTATTCTATAATTTTAACATGGTATTAGAGCTTCGTGAAGGAAGAATAAGATCACATATTATTGAATCTCTCTCTCTCTCTCTCGAGTCTCTTAAGGAAGAAAATTATTATCTCTATGTCGAAGATTTCTAAGCAAATGGTTTCCTCTTGCAAAGAAGGAAAAAAACTTGAAGGGAGCGTCAAACTTCAAGGCATGGAAGCAGAGGATTGATATTGTCCTAGAAGAACATGAAGTTTTGCAAACTATCCAAGGTAAAGTACCTCAACTAGATGACAATGATGTTGCAGGGAAATCAAGGTTCAGGAAGGGTGAAGTCAACGCTCAAAGAATTTTACTTGAATCTCTTAAGGATCATTTGATTCCATCTGTTTCAGAATTAGCTACATCAAAGGAATTTTATGATTCTCTTGTTAAATTATTCTTAATTAAGAACATCAGTCAAAAGATGTATTTCAGAAATCAATTTTGTGATGAAAAAATGTCAATAGATGAACCTGTGGTGTCATATTTTATGATAATTTCTAACATAAGAGAGATCAACTACAAAGTATTGGTGAATTCATTTCTAAATTTGAATTAATCACTAGTGCACTCAATGGCATACCATATTTATGAGATTCATTTGCAGCTAGCATTTGTGCTAGAAAGGATACTCCAAGCTTTGAAGCATTATGGACCTCTTGCACCAAGAGGAATCTAGGATTATTGCTAAAGGGAAGATCCAAAGACATGATGAAGGATAATATCATTTCTTTTCTATAAGATCTAGAAGGAATAATGATAAAAAGAAGTTTGGCTTTCAAAATAAGAATGTAGGTAGAAGACCTAAGCCTCAAGGAAAAAGGGACTTGTCTAAAGTCCAATGTTATGGATGTCATAAGTTTGGACATTATAGAAACAATTGTCCTAAAGCATCAAAGGACAAGAAGAGAAAGGGAAAACATCATGCATCTACAACAAAAGATGAGAAATACCCCAAGAAAGTCAAGGATGAAAGTCACAAAAAAAATAATTACTTCTCCGCTCTTATAGGTTTTGCTGAAGGTGATGATATATGGCTAATTGATAGTGGTGCATCAAGGCACATTACAGGTGAACATGACCAACTCTCAAGTCTATTGAAAGGAAGTTCATATCAAAAGGTAGAACCTAGAGACAAGAATAACTACCTCATTAAAAGCATTGGATCTGCATCTATCAAGCTAGAATCAAGAGAGAACGTTCATCTTACCAACATTCTCTATGTACTAGGATTGAAAAAGAATTTGGTTTCCATTTCATGTGTAGAAGATAAAGGTGATAGAGTAGCATTTATTGATGGAAAAGTAGTTGTATGGTCTAAAGGCTCTAGTATAGAAAATTCTAGAACCATTGGTGTTCATGAAGGAAGGTTGTACAAACTTCTAAATCAAACTCCTCAAGTTTTGACTCATATTAATATCAATCCATGTGAATTATGGCATAGAAGGTATGCCCATCTTCATTACAAAGCTTTTCCTTCATTGAGTCAAATGGTTTCAAGCATGCCCAAGGTGTCGGTAGATCATGAAGGAGTATGTAAGGGGTGCGCTGTTGGAAAGAATGTCAATAAATCATTTCCTAGCATTGATAGTAGATCCAAATAAATTTTGGATCTGATCCATTTTGACATATGTGGTCCCATGTCTGTGAAATATCTTTATGGCTCTCTAAATTATGTGACCTTTATTGATGACTACTCTCAAAAGTCATGGATTTATTTCATGAAGATTAAATATGAAG
This sequence comes from Pinus tabuliformis, assembly GCA_031772625.1. Lineage (NCBI taxonomy): Eukaryota > Viridiplantae > Streptophyta > Pinopsida > Pinales > Pinaceae > Pinus > Pinus tabuliformis. Next base: position 486,332,462 of record CM062804.1, on the reverse strand, counting down.
TATTCAACAAGTTCTAGGAATTCAAGGTCGAGGTCAAGAATCTGTTAGAGAGAAGGATCAAAATTTCAGACCTGATAATGGAGGGGAATACACTTCAAGAGAGATTGTTGAATTATGTAAAGGATATGGGATTAAGAGGGAGCTAATAGTTCCCTATAATCCACAACAAAATGGTGTAGAAAAATGAAAGAACGTGTCTATTGAAGAATCCATCAGAGCTATGATGTATGATCAAGACCTTCCCAAGTTCATATGGGAAGAAGCATCCAAAATAGTTGTATATATTCAAAACAGGAGTCCTCACATAATTTTAGAAGACATGGATCTTGAAGAAGACATGGATCCGAACTTATACATCAAGGTTGTGAAGAATGAGGATATGATTCTATTGCTATATTGGATGACTTATTGTTGATAGGTGTGGAGCATCTCATTCTTTAGTGTAAGAAAGAGTTAGTTGTTGAATAAGGATCTTGGGATAATGCACTATTACTTGGGACTAGAAATATGGCAGAAACCTAGGGAAATCTTCCTTGGTCAAGGGAAGTATGTTATCAAGATCCTCTGGTGGATTGTAAACATATGGAAACTCCTATGATAGAATATTTGAAGAAGCTAAGGAGTTCCGATTCTAGTCTTGTTGATGCATCTATATATCGACAACTAGTTGGTTAATTGATGTATTTGGTTAATACGACACTGCATATTTGCTTTGTTGTGAATGCATCAAGCCAAATTCAGATGGAGCCTAATTATGATCATTTGATTGCCACAGATCATGTCTTGATATATCTTCATGGTAATGTCAGTTATTGCTTAAAATATGTTGCAAGCAATGAGGTTCAACTACAGGGATAATCTGACTCTGATTGGGTTGGAAATGTTAAAGACGGGAAAACTACAACTAGTGGTTGTTTTAGTTTGTGCTATACAATGGTTTCTTGGATGAGCAAGAAGAATACCTCTATTTCTTTTGGCATTGTGGAAGAAGAATATATGGCAACCTGTGTAGTGAAATGTGAAGTGATTTGGATTTGTAAATTGCTTGCATGTTTATTTGATGAGGTGTTGAAATTGACTGTGATATTTTGTGAAAATCAAAGTTGTATAAAGATTTTAGAGAATCATGTCTTCCATGGAACATTAAAGCACATTGGAATTAAGTATCACTTCATTCAAGACACGCTACAGAAGGGAGTTGTCAAGCTCCAGTGCATCTCCACTCATGAGCATATTGTGGATATACTTACAAATCCTCATTCCAAAGTGAAGTTTGTGTACTTTCACGACAAGCTTGGTCTTGTGGAGAATGCCCCTCTCATTGAGAGGGAGTGTTGATTGCGTCATGGATGTGTTTTTTCCTTGTGTCATGTACTTTGACCGAAATTAGGGATGTTATCCCTGTGTCAAGTACATTGACCGAAATTAGGGAGAATGGGTTGATAGATTAGAAAGCATCATGGATTGAAATTATTCCTGTGTCATGTACTTTGATTGGAATTAAGGATGTTATCCCTATATCAAGTACATTGACTAGAATTAGGAAGAATGGTTTGTAGACTGTCTTTCACCCTATGTCAAGTACTTTGACCTAAATTAGGGAGATTGGTCCAATAGAGGACATACTCCATGTGTCACTTAACCTTGGGTGGAGTATGGTCCTAGAGGTTGTAGCCTCCTAGCATCATGCTCTAATCTCTTTCTAAAGAGATTGTGTTTATCTTTGATGAGGCCTATGGTGTTTCATCTAGAACGTGTCTATAATTGTTTGATGGTGAAACATGATTATGATGATGCTGGTGATTATGATATTGACGATGCTTATATTAATATTTATCTTTCCTTAGAGAATTTGTAAACTTGAGATTATTTTGATAGTCATTATGAATACCTCCCTAGCTAAGACGGGGTGTTGAATTTTGTAGCTATGGTCGATCTTCATATTTGATATATTGATGTACTTTTTCATGTAAAGCATGTTCTTCATGCTCATAAGAAAATTAAATTTTTGTATTAATCAAAATGACATAATTTAAATTTTTGAATATTGGTTTGGGCTCCCAAGTGTTCAAGTCAGCCCTTTCTCTTGTACAAGCCAATTCAGCTAGTGTTGGCACCCATTCAACCTCATGATTCACTATAAATAGAAGTCTTTCGTCCTCACAAAAAACAACTCGTATTAGCATAAATCACTATATTTGTGGGCATACAAAGCAAGTTCAGGAGCAGATCAAAGGTGTAGACAACTTTTGTGGTCTATTTCTATTCTAAGAAAGACGAAATTTATGTGATTCATACCCTAAGGAGAAGACTGAAGTTTTTGGTTCATATCTATGATAGAAGTCTAAATTTTTTGGTTCATAACCTAAGCAACAAGGTTGAAGTATGTGGTTTATATTTGTGATAGAGGTTCGATTTTCTATAGTATGCACTTGTGACAAAGGACCGAAATTTTGTGAGGCACATCTCTGCAAAGAAGAGAGTTAAATCTTCTATGTTATATTTGTGTTTACAATGTGATTAAGAGGGGCTGACTTGGACACTTGGTGAATACATTTACTACTTAACTTTTCGACAACTTTGACTGTGATATCTCTTGTTGAATTTGTTCTCTAAGGAAATATTTGTTGGGCTTTTACCCCAAGTGGGTTGTCCGAAGGAAATCATTGTGTTGATATTGTGCTCTGTGATCTATGCTTTCTTATTCTTATATGGTTGATCTTCTGAAGTATAGTTGCTTAATGGAGAAGTTGTAATTGTTAAAAGGAATGTATATATAATGATCACAAGTAATTATTAGTGTTTAGAAATCAATACATTGTTCTAGAATTTTGATAGCCCCTTTCATGCATAGCGAGTGAATGGGATTTGGAAATTTTCAATGTGCGGCCCAACTTTATGAGCTTATCTTGCTGACGTATCAAGGACTCAATAAAATCATAGAGTGTGGAAATCTTCTAGGTTGTGCCTGTTGAAAGGCTAATTGTGTGAAAAGTGGAGACAAATATAGCATACTGTAGGCCCAACCTATTAGCTTTAACCCATTAGCTTTAAATTCAAACATGAAAAAACATAATATCCCACTGCAGAGAGTAATTAATAATTCAATTTAAGAAACACTTCAAAACCTCACTCATCCTCAATTTTTGCCCGACATTTTCCAATAAACCAATACTAAATAACTGAAAATATTTGTGCAGTTTTACTTTGAAATTTTAATTTTACCATCACTTTATTGTTGCCATATTTTCGCTCTTTCCTGTTAACGAGAAGAAAATGAACTTGAACAAACTTTGTTGATATGCCTTCCAACCTAAGTGATTCAAACTTGAACTTAACAAATACTAAAATATTAAATGAAATTCCAATATCGACCGTCAATGTCCGTGACAATGACAATGCTCTGCTCTCTGCACCGGATCTCCTGGCAGCTCTCAGCAACCAACTTGCTCTCCCGAATCTAGCACATACTGCGGTTGCTCCTTCGCCAAATCCTCTCCTTCATGGCAACAAACACGCATGCGATTAATGTCTTCTCTGATCACAACAAGCTTTTAGACTCTTTTACTATCTTTCTCTTTTCTTTAATATGGCTCTGATACTAATTATTGGTTTTAATAGTTTGACACAAACACAGATATAAATGGATTTGAATGAATGAATGAATGGTCTTTAAATATAAATGGATGTGAATGAATGAATGAATGGTCTTTAATGATGTTCACAAGATTCTCTGGTCTAAAGGATCACCAAACAACTTAAATTATATTTAGATTTTTTTCCATGTTAATTTTGCTGTTGTAAATCTAGAGTTGTGAATCTGGAGTAAGAAATTCGCTACTTTGTGAAGTCCTTCTTCCTCAAAAGGCTTACCTTTAGATGAATACCTTCATAAGCTGTACATTTTTTGATATAATGTCATTTTGTTTCTACCGCCCCTGTGTTGCAAAAAAGGCAAATTCTTTCTTTCCACTCTTCTTTAGGGGTCGCCCATCTCCCGGTTTCACACCTTAGATGATGGGAACTAGTCCTCAACTCGCAATTAATATTTTAGTTTTCCCCTTGATTATGGAACTCAAAAACTCTTTATCATCATGCTTCCATCGCGGGGTTAAATTCTTTGACATAATGTGCATTTTTTTATCTCCTCCTTAGTGTTAAATTCTTTGACATAATATGCATTTTTATCTCCTCCTTAGTGTGAGGACAGTGATGCAGATTTATGTCCCATTTGCCTAACCACCTTTTATTTTGCTTCATCCAAGTCTTTTTGTGATGGCTTTTCTCTTGATTGTGGAACTCAAATACTCTTTATCATCGTGCTTCTAGTGCGGGGTTAAATTCTTTGACATAATATGCATTTTTATCTCCTCCTTAGCGTGAGGACATTCAGATTTATGTCCCATTTGCCTAACCACTTTTTATTTTGCTTCATCCACGTCTTTTTGCGACGGCTTCGCTCTTCTTTGACAACCAACTTGGGTCATGGGTGCGTATTGATGTAGGAGCATCCGAGCACTCATAATTAAAGAAGGAATCCAAAGCAGAGAAGGAGGAGATGTGGACCATCGGAGCAAAATAGGGACATTTATGTTAAAAACAGAGTAAATGATGGAGTGGATAAAGTCTCTCGAAGACTTATTTAATGTAATTTAATCTACCATATGTGTGCATAACGGAAGATTAGGGATTTGTTGAGTGATTGTGGGAGGAATCGTGCATCTTAAATGATCCACGACTATTGTAATCTTTTATATAAAGAGAGTCTGTGTAAGGAGGTGAGGGAGGAGCAATAGATAGAATTTGTGTGGTCAAAATGTAACCGAATGGAGAACTCGTTCCTAAGGCTGAAATGCCTTAGGCTGTAATGGAAGTCTGTATATGTATAACAGAAATATGCGTGTCTATATATTATGTCCTTCCCAGTTCTGTTGTGTATTTATGTGTTGAATGACTTAAATCCCGTTTGTATGCATGTTGATCGACCATCGATCACTATAAGGATCGAAGGTGATCCATTGATTAATAAGATATCGTTATATATATGAGTGTTTTCCAGAGTGTGGCAGAACTATGTTTAACACAGAAATCCATCAAAAGGCAAGCGAGATTAAGTTAAGAAGGAAGTGGGCGAGAATGTACAGTGACCATTGGATCTTTAAGATCAACAGTTCAGATCATATCGCTGTGGAGCGGAGATCTCATATCGCATCGGCGAAACCCTTCGGGAGTTATCGGAACCGGCCATAGAAACTTAGGAGTGCCAATATGCGATTTAACACCAACCGTTGGATCAAGTGCCAGATCAACGGTTGCGATTTAATTGCTCATTGCATATATCAGAGGTGAACGCTGGCGGACAGTGCGATGGAATGCCGATGGCCAATATGCGATTACGCGATATCACCGATCAGAGATCGAAGATATCGACTTATTGGAGTTCGAAGGAATAGCGCAAAGATGAGCGGACCCAATGATATTTATAGTGGCGGTCTTATAATTTTGAAGTCTGGCTCTACATTTGGAGCGGGGTTTTTCCCGTATTTCTGTGTATTGCGATAAAGAGTTGATGTCCTGGGGTTTTAATGTAAAAGAGCAATGTAATGCTCCCGATAGTATAAAAGGCTCCGATATGTTATATGGTTTGGTTTTAAAGGCTTAAGGCCTTATGGAACGCTTCCGATAAGTGATGGGCTCATAACCCATAGGTCCCAGGATCGAATGTTATAAAGGAAAAGGGGTTTTGGCCTTACCCCAAAATTCCTTTTCATCACTTATCCATATTTTCAACCTTCTTTAGGTAACTTAACAAATGAATGATGGCTGAAGCCTCAATTGGAAACATACTAGCCTCAGCTAAAAGTATATCATATGGAACCGTTGATTTGACTTTGAGGCTAATTGTGATTAGATGCTTTTGGATTATTTCTATTTGTCACAATTTGAAGTTTGACATGTTACTCTCACATATCTCAAACCATAGAGAATAACTGGCACCACTAATAAACCAAAGAAAATTTTCTTAGTCTTCCAATCACATAATTCTACTTGTCTATACCTATTTTATTTGAATAATAAGAAACAAAAGACACATGAATAAACAAAAGACACAGAAATGATAGACCTTCAAAAGAGAAATTCATTAGATTATAACATCCTCATTTAATTCATAACTTGTCTCTTCTATAATTATAAACAATCCATGTCAAACTCAGTTATTCTGTTTTAACCACACAACAATTCATCCTTATTGTAGAAGTTACTCCCACACAACCGTTCATCCCTATTGCAGAAGTTATTCGATATCCTTGATGAAGGAATAAATTTTATATCCACCCACAACATATCAATTATTATGTAAACATAACAATTTGAAACTCTTTATTAATCAAAGCTTCAGAAAATAGAACAGTCTGACAATAATACACATTCACACATTTTCCAATCAACAATGGAGTAACAGTAATCCATCAATATAGTTGTAGTTGCAACGCCAAGACAGAGGTCTGATTTTATATATATGAATGAACGCACAGTAGTTGCTAATGTGCACTCCAATTCCTACTGCACAACACATGGCCTAATGATTTTTCCTTTCGAATTCAACCCCCGTGATAACCTGATTTGCGGTTTAAATAATCAATTTGGCTTGTGGTTTCTTTGACGTTTTCCAAAATTATGACCTTGATGAATCCAAACTAGTTTGTTTTGCTCCTACAGTTCTCATCCAGTAGGTATTGTGCTTTAATGGCGTTCTCCACTATGTCATGTTTGCTTCCCCGCAGAGAGTCAGTTTTATGGTGTTCTCCACTATGTCATGTTTGCTTCCCCGCACAGAGTCAGTTTTATGGTGTTCTCCACTATCTCATGTTTGCTTCCCTGCAGAGAGTCAGTTTGATTTGTGGAAGAATTGTATTGTGCTTTAATGGTATTCCCCACCGTCTCAGGTTTGCTTCAACTGAGAGAGTCAGTCTGATTAGTGGAGTTCATTAACCATGCTAAGTAATTATAATTATCATTTATTATAATTTTGTTATTATTTTTTTAATTAGTGGAATGGATAAATGGGATCTCTCATATTAGTGTGATATGGGGTAAATTAGCTAGATTTGAAATTGAAATCTCATAGTACATTGTTGGAATCACAATTGTGACATGGGGTAAATTAGGTGGATTTGAACTTGAAATCTCATAGTACATTGATGGAATCACAATTGTTGTCAGACCAAAATCTGCAGGCCATAGGCATTAGTCTCCGCTATATTTGTCAGAGTGATGATCCACTAGAGGCTATTAGAACTAAACCCAATGTCCAACATACATAGCAGGGTGAGCTTCGAACTTGAGACATGTCGCTCTAATACCACTTGTTCGAATCACAATTGTTGTTAGACCAAAACCCTTCGAACTTGAGACATGTAGCTCTAATACCACTTGTTCAAATCACAATTGTTGTTAAACCAAAACCCACAGGCTACATACATTAGTCTCCACTCCATTTGCCAGAATTAAAATCCACCAGAGACTATTAATCTATGTTACCAAACTCATAAAAAAAAAACCTAAACCCAATGTCCAACATACCTAACACTTTAAATGTCCAGAAAACACTTGACTTTATTACTTCTCTGAATATAATTACAAAATTACATTTTTCATATTTTATTTTTTTAAACATTTTCAGTTAACTATCTTTCTTTAGAATATTACCAATAAGTTCAGATACAAAACTGGTTCTTTTTCAACATTATCAGATCTAATACATGAAGAAAAAGCTTCACCTATCCATGCATATCCTTTCATCACTGAAAATATGATTTTAAGGTTATTAGCTTTAACCTGAAACAAAAACTGCTCTTGCTGCATTAATTCATGAAAAAGAAAGTGTTAATACCAACTCAAAGATTATTAGTTCTACCAAAAGATTATTAGTTATACCAACTCAAAGATTATTAGTTCTCCACTTCTGTCCGTATGCTTGGCTCCCCTTCCCGACAATTCCACGCTCAATCACCATTTTCTGGGTCCTCCCTTCATATCAATGGCGGGTTTATCCATCCGCTACAGGAGATGAGATGTTTTATGGATTGAATTCAGCCAATGAATTCGGCATAGCCTCCCACAATGTCATGTCAAGCTCCTCACGCTACCTACCCTAACTACAATTTCGCCCATTACAGCAATACTGATGCTCATTGTTTCCAGTAATACGTGCATTTGGGCTGGCAAGTTTTGGGAACCCAGTGTAGACTATGCAATAATTAAATGTCCTCAGCTTCGCCGAAATTTGGGGATCCTCAGCATTCGCCGAAATTTGGGGAGGGAAAAAATTGTAGATTCTGAGCTATATCTACATTGTTCATAGTTTAAATTAGAGGATTGTATTGGATGGTTAGATTTTTGCTCACTAATTTTGAACATGTGATTCATGTGATTTTTAGGTTAAGGAATGATTTAAATGTATATTTACCCACGCGGTCTTGACCGATGGCTTTCCGCCTGCCGACCCGCATTCAATCTCTCTATGCATGCTTCCAGCTGCTCTGCAGCTTATTGTTGATCAATTTTAATCTTGCTTCGCTGCTCTGCAGCGTATTGTAACAATTACGCTTCTGTAAATATGTGTACATTGCAAATTCAATCTCGCTTCTGTAAATATATGTAAATTGTGAATTTCGGGTTAATACAGCGTCTTCTAGAGGGACTCATCCCCCTCATTTCAAATGAAAAAAGTATTAGACTTTTTTGATTGTGGGCAAATGACTCACATGTGGCCTTTACATCACGGAGTGACTTAACAGTACACCGCATCACCAATATTGGACCCCTTTGTTTGTGGGACAAAGGATAGCCATTTCACTGATAAGTTTATGAAGGCATACATACTCTACTTCTCTGATTTTGAACCTGTAACCTCTTACAAGGAAACACATGCTTTTAACCATTAAAACCACTCAAACCCAATGAAATTACATGTTTTAACTTTTAACCCGACAAAACAATTACCCAAAACACATTTTGGCTTATTTTTTCATCCAGCAAATGGTCCTTTGCTTAGCACCATTTTTACATCTTTTTTGCTTCTCTGGTTCGTCAGTAGAAAAATGCCTTTGCTGGCAGCAGAATGTTCTCTACTAGCTTTTCCTTCACTGAGCGTACCTTTCCTTTGCTGTCGAGCACTGGTTCCGAGCTACGTTGACACTTTGGGGCTTTTGAATTCTTCTAAATTCTTTGCTCGTGTGACTAAATAGTTGGGTCCTCGCATTGCTTTGTTCGCTATTGGTAATTTTTTTTTTAAGATAATTTATGATACAGATTAATTGTTTAAGAATCTGATTTTTGTACTTTTATTTTAAAATAATTCATGAGGCTAATTAATCATTTAATAATTTGATTCTTGTATTTAATTTTTTAAATATTTTTTTACATCATATAATAATAAACACTTTCAACTTCTCAATAGTCTATTTCTTTACTCTAACTCTCACTATCCTACATAACTGTCCCTACTATCCAGAAAAAGCCTCACATTCTAGATGCTTTATTTAGATGCTGTTATAATAAAGCAGAGGTCGAACCTACCTCTTTAGTCAACTTCCTCGTAAAATAAATTCCTTATGTTGTGGCTTTTGCTTAGAGGTTGAGCCATCTTTAAAGGTGTTCAAAGTTTTGGTAAAACAAATATTTTGGCTTTTAGTTTAGGTTGAGTTTTTGCTTTTTGTTTTTTTAAATTTTATATAAAGAAGTAATTTATTTTATAGATTAGTAATTTTAATTGTTATCTTTGGTTTTTAGCTCCAGGTTGATGAGAATCCATGATATTGACCCATGGTATTCACGTGGAATATAGCTTATTTAAAGGGGAAAATTAATCAGCCTAATCTACCAAGCACACAGCCTAATCTACCAAGCACACAGAGGGATATCAAATCTCTTTTCACTCTAAAGATCGATCTAGTCTAGTCTAGTCAAGTCATAAACATTCTTAATCTATAAATGACCTTTGTTACAATACCAATACCAAATGCCAAATAATCATTATTCATATGACTTTTTTTTAGTTAGTTAATTTAATTAAAATGAAAGGGCATAATTACTTTTGAGATAAATCTCAATTTTTGATTTGTAACTACTATTAAAAATATTTTAAAATATTTAATGGTGGTTAAATCCTTACCATCTACTTAATAATTATTGATATTTAAATTAAAATTGTCGAAGTCATATTGTTGGGTCCCTATAATACTAGTGATTACCCCATTACTATTGTAATTGTACCCCTTATTAATATTGTTGTGCCCCTATTATCCCCATATTGTTATTACTGTGCCCCATAGAATCTCTCTATTGTTATTTTTGTGGCTTTATATTATTATTGTTAGGTCAGCTGGGATATATTGTGACTCCTTAGACTCCTATATATAGAAAGGAGGTTTTGTCATTTGTATCATTGAAGAATTGTTCATTTATGTAATGTAAAAGAGGTTGTCCCCTCGAAGAGGCTGAATTCTAAGGCGTTGATCTATCTTTTCTATCTTTTCTTGAGCTGGTTTCATAACATTTGGTATCAAAGCTTTGGATTTTAGGGTTTCGCTGCTCCAAACAGGTCATCGTGGAATTTTCGCTATAACTTTTTTTCTGCGACGTTTCAGAAGCTAAAAAAAAAACGATTTGAGAAGACATCGCGTTAAATCTCGGGTCCGAATTTCAGAGCTTTTTGCACTATATTTGCGGAGATATGATCTGAGGAAGTTGGTCTTTTTGCAGACTCCTGAATTACATTCCAAACAGGTGACTTGGGCAAAATCATCTTAACTTTTTCCCTGAGCATTGGATTGAAATTTCGTAAGAAGGTGCAGAAAGAGGACAGACTTTAGTTTCTTGTATATATTTTTCAGAGCCAAAGGACGAAACAGTGACTCGTGGCACGTAGTACAAATTCGCTCTACTGAACTAGTCTATAATCAAGTCACTGTGGGAGATTTCGCATAACTCTTCCTTGGAGAATCCAAATTGGATCAGACTGGTGGCATTGGAAAGAGGACACAGAGGGCTACTGCAGGTCACAATTTTAGAACTAGATGATTTGAATGTATAGAGATACATCAGAGGCAATATCGAGCTCCTACAAAGTGAAAAAATGTGTGTAGATTCTTTTAAATTTTTGCTTAAGATTGGTTTGAAATTTATTTTGAAGGAATTCAAAGGGCATAGTAGAACATTATTATCGGTAACTGATGCCCCGAGGAAAGAAAATGCAAACACCTAGTAAGGAACCTGAAAGCTCTAGCATGACTCATGAAGAAGAGGAGGAAATGCAACATGACATATCAAAATTACAAGACCAAGTGCAACAACTGTCCCTTGCACAAAAAGGAACAGAATCTAAGATGGATGGTTTAAAGAAAGATGTAGAAGCTAAGATGGATGGTTTAAAGAAAGGTGTAGAAGCTAAGATGGACTGTTTAAAGAAAGGCGTAGAAGCTAAGATGATTAACGTGGAAGCTAAGATGGATGATTTGAAGATAGATTTGAAGACAAACATGGAAGATTTGAAGACAGGCATGGAAGATTTGAAGACAGATTTAACAAAGTTTCTACAAGAAATGATTACTAATGGTGAAAGGGTAGTAAAGGAAACTCATGATGAGAACAAAAGAAATGTTATTCATGATTTCATAGACTCTAATGTTGGATCGAAGACCCACCATATTCCAAAAATCGATATGAGGAAGTTTGATGGCAAGGATCCCGCAACATGGATATTATAGATGGAGCAATTTTTCGATCTCAATAATGTGCAAAACACACAAAAGGTACGTATTACAATTTTATATTTGGAACCAAAACAGTTTGTATGGTATCAATGGCTTTGCTCTCGTAAAAAAATTATCACTTGGCCAATTTTTACGGAAGAATTGATAGCACATTATGAGGATACAAAAATCAACACTTTTTTTAGCCAATTGATAAGTCTCAAACAAAAGGGTTCAATAATGGAGCACATTGAGGAGTTCCAAAAATTGAACATAAGGGTAAAAGATATTCCATAGGAGCATAGGATTGATGTGTTCATAGGGTCTTTAAAGGATAATATCCAACATGATGTTTGTCTTTGGGAACCTGATTCATTAGAAAAGGCATTCAGGTTAGCAAGAAAAATCGAAAGCAAAATTATGGCAACCAGGAAGCATACCACTCACAACCATAAAAACGGAAGTGTTGTTGCCCCTAGTCTTCCACAACCTATAAGGTTGACACCACAACAATTGGAAGAAAAAAGAGCAAAAGGGCTTTGTTATAGTTGTGATAGCAAATACACTAAAGGTCATAAGTGTGTTGAGAAGAAATTATTCTACATAGATTGTGAAGAGGAAGAAGAAAAGGAGCAAGAAGGGTCAAAAGAAGAGGATATACTCCAAGAACAAAGCCTAGATAAAGAAGAAATGAATCTGACCATATCTTGTAATGCATTGGCGGGAATTACCACTCCTCAAACCATCAAGATAGAAGGACAAATCAAGAAGAAAAAGGTAATAGTGTTGATTGATTCAGGAAGTACCCACAATTTTATTCATTGTAAGGTAGCAAAAGAATTGAATTGCTTCTTATATCCAGCACTAGAGTGTCAAGTGATGGTTGCAAATGGAGGAACAATAAATTGCTCTGGAAAGTGCCATAATATCAAGCTATCCATGGGAAAATATGTATTGACTAGCCCAATTCTTTCCATTCCAATGGGAGGTGCTGATGTTGTACTAGGAGTCCAATGGCTACAATCCTTGAGTACAATAGCTTTTAATTTTCAAGAACTTTTCATCAAATTTTCTACGGAAGGAAAGGAAGTTGAATTAAGGGGTATTGCAGGGAAACTAGGAAAGATAACCAGCTCTAATGGTATGACAAAGCTTCTAAAAAAGGAACAAAGAGGTGTAATTGCACAATTATGTTCACTAGATGTTTCCACATCGGAATCATCTATTTCTCCAGATCTCAAAAAAGTCTTGGACAATCATTCCAAGGTATTTGAGACTCCCAAAGGTCTCCCACCTATGCGCGATCATGATCATGCTATTCATCTGATTCTAGGAAGTGTTCCTCCAAACATCAAGCCGTATAGATATCCTTATGCCCAAAAGAGTGAAATTGAACGTATGGTTGCATAAATGCTAGAGGCTGGTATAATTCAACTGAGTCAAAGTTCTTTCTCTGCTCTAGTAGTATTGGTGCACAAGAAGGATGGATCATGGCGCATGTGTCCGGATTATAGGGAGCTCAACAAGCTCACTATTAAAGATAAGTTTCCCATTCCTGTCATTGATGAATTACTAGATGAATTGCATGGATCAATTTACTTCACCAAGTTGGATCTTCGTTCAGGATATCATCAAATCAGAATGAAGATTGAAGACATTCCGAAAACAGCATTTAGAACTCATGAGGGTCATTATGAATTTTTGGTCATGCCTTTTGGCCTTACCAATGCACTTTCAACATTTCAAGGTTTGATGAATTCAATTTTCAAACCATTCCTTAGAAAATTTGTGTTAGTATTTTTTGATGATATACAAATCTACAGCAAGTCTTGGAAGGATCATGTTGAACATGTTGACAGGGTGCTACAACTATTGGAGGAAAAACAATTATATGCAAAAAGATCCAAATGTTTCTTTGGAGTCCAAGAGGTGGAATATCTAGGTCATATTGTATCTCATGAAGGGGTTAAGGTAGACCCTAGCAAAATTAAAGCCATTAAGGAATGGAAAATCCCCACATCCATAAAGCATCTGCGAGGATTTCTCGGGTTAACAGGGTATTATCGCAAGTTTGTTAAGAATTATAGGAGAATAGCAGCACCTCTAACAACATTATTGAAGAAAGATGCATTTTCATGGACTCCGGAAGCAACAAAGGCCTTCGAACATCTTAAAGAGGCAATGTGCCAAGCACCGGTCTTAGCTACACCGGACTTCACAAAAACCTTTATTGTGGAACGTGATGCTTTAGGAAATGGAATTGGTGTTGTTCTAATGCAATATGAAAGACCCATTGCTTTTGAAAGTTTTCCAATCAAGGGAAAGTTTTTACACAAAGCCATTTATGAGAAGGAAATGTTGGCAATACTCCATGCACTTAAGAAATGGCGACCCTACCTAATGGGAAGACACTTCAAGGTTAAAACGGATCATGATAGCCTTAAATACTTTTTAGAACAAAGATTATCCTCTGAAGAGCAACAAAATGGATCACAAAGATGTTGGGTTATGACTTTGAAATCATCTACAAAAAATGGAAGCAAAATGTGGTGGTAGATGCACTCTCAAGAAAGGATGAGGATGTGGAAGCATTGTTGTGCGCTATTTCTATTATCCAACCATATTGGATAAACGAAGCAAGGGAGGAATGGAAGAATGACGAAGAAGTGTGGGCACTTATTCGAAAGTTACAACAAGATTCCAGTACGTCGGATACATTTAGATGGAAAAATGATTCGTTATGGTACAAAGATCGCTTATACCTCTGTAAGAATTCCCAGCTAAAACAAAAGATTCTTATGGAATTGCACACTTCTCCCTTAGGAGGGCACTCGGGATTTTTAAAAACTTACCACAGGGTTAAGAAGGAATTTTTTTGGGATGGCCTTAAATCAGATATTCAAAAGTTTGTGGCTGAATGTTTTGTTTGCCAACAAAATAAAGTTGAAACAATTAAGACACCGGGTCTATTACAACCTTTATCCATTCCAAGCCAACGTTGGGAGGAGGTTTCAATGGATTTTATCACAGGTTTACCCAAGTCTGAGGGAAAGAGTGTCATCATGGTGGTAGTTGACAGACTTACCAAGTATGCACACTTTTGTGCATTATCACATCCATTTAAAGCCAGTACAGTTTCTACTGCATTTATGGAAACAATTCAAAAGCTACATGGAAACCCAAAGATTATTGTAAGTGACAGAGATCCCATTTTCACTGGAAATTTTTGGACAGAATTATTTTCTTGTCTTGGTACTCAGTTAGCTCATAGCTCATCTTATCATCCTCAATCTGATGGGAAAACTGAGATAGTAAACAAATGTTTGGAAGGATATTTTCGTTGCTTTGTATCTGATAAACAGACACAATGGGTCAAATGGTTGCCTTTGGCTGAATGGTGGTATAACACTTCCTTCCATACAACAAAAAAAATGACCCCATTTATGGCACTTTATGGGTATCAGCCACCATCCATCACATCATGTTTAAGAGAAAATTCTAAGGTTCAGGCAGTGGAACATCACATCGAACATCAACAACAAGTCCTCCAACTCTTAAAGGATAACCTCGTGTTGGCACAGAATAGAATGAAACAACAGGCAGATCAACATCGCAGCAAAAGAAGTTTTGATGTAGGTGATTGGGTATTCCTACGGCTACAACCATATAAGCAAATGTCCCTCAAGCAAGCTAAGAAGGATAATAAATTATCACCAAAGTATTATGGTCCATACAAGGTGTTGCAAAAGATTGGTACTATGGCATACAAATTGGAGCTTCTTGCAGCTTCTCGATTGCACCCAGTTTTCCATGTTTCATGTTTAAAGAAGGTTATAGGTGACAAGCTCCCAGTTCAAAAAATATTGCCAGAACTTGACGAGGAAGGAAAAATTATATTGGAACCGGAAGCAGTCACAGAAACAAGAACTCGACAACTACGAAATCGATCAATTTCGGAGTATCTTATCAAGTGGAAGAACTTATCCGTTGAAGATTCCACATGGGAGGATGAGAATTTTATACAGAAGTATCCAGAACTACTCAAGCGTTGAGGACATCACTTTTTTGAAGGAGAGGGGCATGTTGGGTCCCTATAATACTAGTGATTACCCCATTACTATTGTAATTGTACCCCTTATTAATATTGTTGTGCCCTTATTATCCCCATATTGTTATTACTGTGCCCCATAGAATCCCTCTATTGTTATTTTTGTGGCTTTATATTATTATTGTTAGGTCGGCTGGGTTATATTGTGACTCCTTAGACTCCTATATATAGAAAGGAGGTTTTGTCATTTGTATCATTGAAGAATTGTTCATTTATGTAATGTAAAGGAGGTTGCCCCCTCGAAAAGGCTGAATTCTAAGGCGTTGATCTATCTTTTCTATCTTTTCTTGAGCTGGTTTCATAACACATATTCCAAAATAAACATACCTACTACCTTAATGAAATGACTAGTAAATGTTTATAGGCATCAATCCATAATAAGCAAAGCATTGACTTTCATAATACATCTCACGTTGTTAAAATTAAAAAACTTTATAAAATAGACTAAATTATTATTATTATTATTAGTAATTAAGTTAAACATATATACATTTCTAATAGAACAAGATTCTTATTCATGGAGATTTATTCGGCTTTGCCATGAAGATTATTAATATGTAAATAGTTACAATACCATGGCTTATCAATATCACATGCCCAAAAATCCATAACTGATCTTAAGGTTTAATGCTTTTTGGTTGTGGTTGGTTGATCTCCATAAGTGGATCTTTGTTTCATGGAAACCTTTGGTTTTTCTCATGTTGTCTTCGATAATATTGAGGATAAGAATACTATTTGGGATTGGGGGCCTCGGTTTTGAGGTAGTGTTCGTTCCTCCATGCAGTCTTGGTCCCCTTATTTTGATATGGTTATAACGTTAATCTCGATGGCTCCTATATGGACCTGTGGTCCGTGCGATGGGCAGGGCGACTCCACCGTGTGAAGGACTTGTGCGAAATGCGAAATGAATGAACCAAGAGGCGAGTTTATACGATGTTGGGCGAGTTGTGAGGGTGGTCCCACGAGTTGGGCGGGCCGACCCTCCACTCGGGTGAAGGCAACATGTTGAACGAGTCGGCTTGGGCGTTGGGCATGGGTCGGCCGGGTGACATAACCTGCCACCCGCCCATATATATTGGAGGGCGTTTGGAGGCAAATGACCATCATTCGATCAACACGAGTTCGAACAAGGAGTTCTGCGGTGCATGGATGAGCCCGCACGACGGGTGGAACTCAGGTGGAAAACTCGTTCAAAAAAGTCGGGTGAGAAACTCGGGCGAAAAACTCGTGCAGAAAACTCGGGCGAAAAACTCGTGCAGAAAACTCGGGTGAGGTCATCGGGCAGAACTCGGGCGAGGTCGTTCACGCAGGACTCGGGCAAGGTCGTTCAAGCAGGACTCAGGCGAGGTCGTACAGGCAGAACTCGGGCGACGTCGTCAGGCAGGAAACTTGGGCGAGGTCGTTCGGGCGAGCCGGGTGAGGTCGTCGGGCGAACCGGGTGAAGTCCTTCGAGCGACCCGGGTGAAGTCATGTGGCGACCCGGGTGAGGTCGTTCGGGCGAACCGGGTGAAGTCGTGTGGCAACCCAGGTGAAGTCGTGTGGCGACTAGAGTGAAGTTGTTCGGGTGAATGAGTTTGGGTGAACGAGTGGACGTGCGGACGGGTGGCCGGGTTAAGGCACGCTATGCACATCGAAACGAAGAATCATTCGGATGGGTGACTTGGGTAGGGCGCACCGTGCACGACGAAACGGTGGAAACGGTGAAGTGTTGAGGTTGTGAATGAAGGTGTGACTCGTGCGGAGGCGCCTGTGTGTGGCGACTTGGTTACAACGAGGCGCGCCCAAGTTGGGCAAACAACACGATCGTGCGATGAGGTGAACGAAGGGTTGGTGAGTCGTGCGGCAACCGTGCGGAGGTGCCAACGAGCTGGGCAACCAAGTTTGCCAAAGTTGGAAATTTGGCTAAGTGTAAATTTGGGGTTTCCCAAGATTTAACTTGTACTTATAAAATAAGATTATATATATTGATTCGGGCAGACTCATATTGCAAGGAGTTGCCCCTCCCTTTATACTGTTGTGCATTTCTATTGTATAATGTTGTTTATGTGAATGTTATGGGCTTTCACTGTATAAAGGACAAAGATAATACTTGGTAATGAAAAAATAAACTAAGTATGGAATGTTAGGCGTAGTCTACAATCATAAGTATTGGTGAAAAGAAAACGGTTGGTAGTGCCGCACCTCGCTATAGTGCAGCTGGAAGAGTACCACCAATGTAGGGGCGTGACAAGTGGTATCAGAGCCGATGATCAGGAAGCTGATAGGGTTGACGATGAAGTGTTGATCCCACTTCAATATCGTGACAGGTGGTATCAGAGCTAGTGCCAAGGAGCTGGTGCTGGTGTTGAAGCGTTGAAGCTGATACACACCTGCACTTCGTGATAGGTGATATCAGCGCTGGTCCAAGTTTTACAGGAAACTTGGTGAACTAAATCAAGGAGCTGATTCTACAAGACCAAAGACTTGGCAGGGAGTGTTTAGTCAATTTAGTATGTCCTAAATTGCTACATTAATTATCAATTTGGGAGTCGTAAACTGATGAAGTGTGGCGCACTATATGTGCAAGACAACCTCTTTCTTACTTTTTATTGTTTTCAATTTTATTTTGTTTTTGGGGGTTTTATCTTAGTTTGTCTCCTAATGCGAATGGAAATCCTATTCCTAAGTTTTAAGAATACTTTAGAAGGCAAGTATGGATATAGATTTTAAGGAAATTATGTCCTTTATGATGACTTCCAGAACTGAACACTTCAGAGGATCTCAAAACATGCTAGTCATAAAATTTGTACTTGAACAAGAATGTAAATGTGGAGATATTCAAATCAAACAAATGATAAACTATTGATCATGAAATCACTATCTCTGCTGCTGATCTAAATACAGAAATAAAAGTTAATCTATTGCACTCAAACAAATCAAAAACTGCAAACTAATAAAAGTAAAACCAATTCACTTCACTTATAGTCTGATAGCTCGCCAAGTAGCTTTTCGGGGTTAAGCCATGGCTCTGGAGATAACGTCAGTAACATGAGGAATTGATATCTAAATTATCTACTTGCAAATGAAAATAAAATCAAGTCATTTCACTTATAGTCCAATAGCTTGCCAAGTAGCTTTTCCGGGTTAAGCCATGGTTATGGAGATAACGTCAATAACATGAAGAATCTGATATCTAATTGCAGAAATGAGAGTAAAATCAAATCACCTCACTCATAATTCGATAGCTCACTAAGTAGCTTTTCAAGGTTAAGCCATGGCTCTGGAGATAACGTTAAATGACATGAAGAATTTGATATCTAAACTAACTATCAACAACAAATGAATAAGACTGAAATCAAAGCATAACTGAAATTGAAAGCTAAGAAAAACAAAGTCAGCAGAGAGGCCAATCTCATGTCACTATTTATTGCAAAAATTGTATGAAAATGCCCGAGCCTAGCCTATCCTGAAACACACTGATCAGTGTTAGCACAAATATACAATGCTTGGAAAATCATGTACAGGAATGAAACATTAACACCATAATTGAAATATGAAATATACACAGGTGAACAAACTACGAAATATCTACAATGGAAATAAGACAACAACATATGAAAACTTTACAGAAATAAAGAAACGAAACCTTAGCCAGCAGGGGCGCTCTGCTCGGCCTTGGTTAGCACGCTGTCAGTCCAAAATTACGCTAACACAGTCATATAAAATAGAGTCTTGTTATATTGCAAAACAGAGGAAGGATCCTCTCGTTACAATAGCAAGACCAATGTCACGGCACAGTTCATGAACTAATAGCAAAATTACATTAAAAAAAAACTATCTACATGCGTTTGCAAACACGTTATTTATAAAAGAAATTACATAACTATTTTTCCTATGGAACTCCTTCAGCAGAAGACATGTAAAAAGACAGCCCGTGAGCTTAGCGTGTTGGTTGCCATGATCATTCAATATACCAAAAGGTGGCTGTTGGATTTGCGTCGTGGAGGCAGTCTACAGCTGTCAAAATGAATCCATGGATCTAGGAACGGTCTCGGACCCTTCACATGTTGAAAAACAGAGACTTGTTTGCCGTAGAACTCCTCGTTTGACCACCGTTTGACCAAGGCTTTCCTCTATGAATTTGGCTAAATCAATAGGACCTGGTCCATGTCCATATCATTTCTAAAATGCCCACGTGCCTTGTTTTGCTTGTTGACACCTGCAACCTAGAGATCAACAAAAACAGCTGCGGAATCTCAAGTCAGCTGCGAAAAGTGGCTGCATTCCGCAGCTGATGAGAAAAATCTAAGTCAAATAGAAAACACAAAAACATAGTTAGAAAACCACATAAATGCACTCTCATAATCAATATGTAATGATCTTTGATAGCTTGTGAGGCACTGGTGAGGGGAAAAGTCTAGAAAAGTGTGTAGAAGAGATGTAGTTTCAGGGGTCAACATACCCCCACTGTGAAGGTGTTGCATGTCCTCATGCAACCAAAACTGTGATCATTCTCCCTTCAGTTCATGTGTTCTGAGACCTCTGCTAACACATCTAGCTTTCTTTTCTTCTTTTTTGGTACCACTGTCATCCTAGGCTTTCTCATTAGGCACCTGAATTTGAGGTTGATGAGAGCTTTGCTCAACCTCTTGCTCTTTTTCTTCAATTTTCTATTTTTCTTCTACCACAGCCTAAGATGCAACATGGTGTTGTCATGAATAATCTTATCCAACCTGCTCTGTTCTTCCAATGTTTCATTTTCTCTTTTGATGTGTTTATTTAGGACTTCCTGTTTTAGTGATTGGATTAGAGCTTCCTGGGCTGTATTAGGCTGGGTAGATGAAGTTCCTTGATCTGTGGTAGTCTTCTCCAACGACTCAATAAAATCATACATTTCTTGTTGGGTTGGATCTATCTCAGGTGTAGCCTTTCTTGGGCTGTCCCCAAAATCTGGCTGAGAAGGACTGATCTCAAAATTTGGTTGAGAAATAGGAGTATGGTGTGGGCTACGGCTAGGAGGGATTGCTGGAGGTTGTTCCGGTGTTTCCCCTCCTAAATAAATGAAGTGGGCCCCTTTAGTTTGTACTTTCCTCAGTTTTCCTTTAAGTCTGGAGCTCCTCCTTAGATTCTGTGAGCTAGTGTCTCCTTTCTCCACACTCTGTTTTTCTTTCCCTTTTCTCTTTGCTGCAGCTGATTGCTCCTGAAGGTAAACTAGTCTTTAGGAAAGTATTTGGTCCTCTTCTGAGGAAGGTTCTGGGGTTTAATAGACAGCGTCAATATTTCTTTTCCCCTTTAGTTTTCTTTGCTTCCTAACCTCAGTTCTTTCCTTCCTACTTTCAGACAACTTCTATTCCTTATTAGTTCCTTTAGCTATGTTAGTAGGAGTGTCCTGAATGTTCACACTTGTTTTCCTTCTCCTACTTTTCCTTGTTGAGCTACTCTCGGGTGTTTCAGGTGGATCCTGAAAGAAGTTTCTAACCAAAAACTGCTCCCAGGTGTCCTTCTTTTCCTTCAACTATTTTTCAATCAAAATTTTCACAAGGCCGTGATGGTAAAGGTGGGGTTCTATGTCCTCCAGATTCTTTTGTACAGTTATGGACATCTTTTTTAGGCTATTCAATAGAAAGTAAGGCAAATTGATAGTTTGATTTTCTAGAAAATTCATTAGCAACCAGATGTGGTACATATACATGGACCCAAACCGTCTTTCACATGTAATAAACTTCTGGATTATCAATAATAAACTAGTCCACTTTTCCTTTAGAGCAGAGACAGGGATTCCACATTTGAAAATGGTTATATCCATACCTGGATTGCGTAAGATAATCCTCCAGGCCCTCTCATCAAAGTTTTTGTTTTTGAACCACCGTTCCCTCTCCTGTGGGAGTTTTGTTGCTGCTGCGATAGATTCCTCTGTGACTGAAAATTTAAGATCTCCAACCTCAACTTCCACGCCATTAAAAGACCTTGCAAATGTCTTTGTAACTTCTTTATTGTAACCTCTGAATTTCTGGATGAACTGTAGCCACCATGCCTTCCTTAATATGCTTTTCAATTGTGGATACCCCTCCATGAATTTAGGCCTGTCCGATTCTGCTCTTAGCAGAAGACCCATTCCTTCCTCCTGCCTTAAAATACGTCTGTGAGTGATGGACTGTGAGTAATGGATTGACGGAGGTGAAATGGTTGTGTTAGCGGGGAATGGAGAAGGTTTGTGGAGAAAAACCAGTAGTTATAAACGAAAGAGCAGAGAACAGGTAATGAGAATGAGTTCACGGAGATGTAAACATGCCAGAAATAACAAACGCAACTTCAATGGGATAGTATGGAAATAGAGTGAGCCCAACTTTTGAGCTAGAAGGTTGCGGAATAGGCGTGAGCATGTTCTCAAAATGATTGCGGATTTGTGCGGCGGGACAGAGCCGTGATCAAATAGATTACGTCCTCATAATTACCCGGTTCAGCAGGTGGAATGCTAAGGTACAAATAAACACGAGTTAAATTCGGAGGCGGATTATGAGGCCGTAAAAAATCAATGCAAAGTTCGTGGAGGAATCATGTAAAGGCCATGGAGCGGTTATGAAAGTTATCAATGCTAATCATTACACATAATGGAGCCGGTGGTTTCATAACTATATATAATGTGCTTTAAAATGCTATTTGAAATGAATTTTGCTTACCCTAGAATCTTACCACTTCCGCCCACTGACCTTTGATTGGCTGCTTCTTGTTGGTACTTTAGGTTCTTTATATCTTCAACATATTTTCCTTTGTCATACCTGCATTTGGTTCTCATCATTATTTGGCCAACATCTGTCTGTCAGTGCTGAATAACAGAGTGTTGACTGCGGAATCAGTTTTTAGCTGCGGAAATAGAATTTAGTTGTGGAAACTGACACAGTGAACATATAACTGAATGGAGATGGATGGAAATGAATGATGATTGAGTGAATGATATATGAAAACTGGTCATAAAAGGAATTTTATTGGCGAAATGTGATGATGAAATGAAATGAAATAAAATGAAGTGAAGCAAAATGAAGTGAAATGACATGAAACTATGAATAAAATGAGGAAAGATTTTTTTTTGGAAAATATAGGGCGTCAGAAGTTTCTGATTTTCGCCCTGTATTTTCTGTATAAGACCGTCAATCAGTGATTGGTTTTTAGGCTTATACAATTTTTTATTTTTATTTTTATTTTTTCTTTACACAGAAAAGAACAAAGACTAAGCTGGTGGAGAAGAAGGATTCTTCTTCACCAGCCTTGTTGCATAATTATCTTGAAAGATTTTGCCAAATTCTTCCTTTGAGAGTGGCTTATGATAGATCTTTAATCTGTGGCCATTCACAATAAGAGGAGTTTGATGTTCATCAATGGTTTTGATTCTTACCGCTCCATTGCTAAAGACTTTGTCAATCTCATATGGCCCAAGCCAATGAGTCTGAAATTTACCTTTGAAATCTTTGACTTTGGAATCAAATAGCAATGCCTAATCTCCTTCTTGAAACTTTTTCTCCTTGATGTATTTGTCATGCCACTTAGCTCTTTGATATTGAACTAGATCAGTTTTTAGGATTGCTTCTTGTCTGATATCATCTAGTTCATTCAATTACTCCATTCTATGCTTTTGGGCTTCTGATAGATCCATTCCCAATTGAACTGCCATCTTGAAGGTTCTAACTTGGAACTCAATGGGGAGCAGAACTTCTTTCCCATAAACAAGTTCATAGGGAGAATGTCCTGTTGTATTCCTCCATGTAGTTCTATAGGCCCATAAGACTTCAGGAAGCCTTTCTGCCCAATCTCTTCTGTGTAGATGAACAGTCTTGGTAATGATGCCTTCAATAACTTTGTTTGTAGACTCCACTTGACCATTTGCTTGCAGATGGTAAGGAGTAGATTTTATGTGCTTGACCTTGTACTCTTCCATCAACTTCTCCACCAATTTGGATGTGAATTGACCTCCCTGATCTGTTACAATTTCTCTTGGAACACCAAAGCTAGTGAAAATATCCTCATAAAGAAAACTAATAATTGAATGCTTAGTAGCATAAAATAATGCTTTGGCTTCTACCCATTTAGTGACATAATCAGTACATACCAATATATACTTTCTTTGTTTAGATGGTGGGTTAATAGGTCCAATGAAGTCTAAAGCCCATTTTTCAAAGGGTTCGATGAGTACCTGTGGTTGTAATGGCATTTCATTTGAGAGGGTAGGTTTCCCTACTCTTTGGCAGCTGTCACATCTTTTGACATATTGTTTTGCATCTTTGAAGAGGGATGGCCAATAATATCCTAAAGAGAGGATTTTATAGGCTGTCCTTTTGTTAGCAAAGTGTCCGCCGCATGGTTCATCATGACATGCTTTGAGAATATCAGGCATCTCATATTCCCTAACACATCTTCTGATCACAAGATCTGGCCCTGTTTTAAACAATTCGTTAGAAATCCATGAATATTTTGAACTCTCTTGAATAATATTTCTTCTCTCACCAGGAAATAAATGTGGAGGTAGTTTCCCTGTAACCAAATAGTTAGCTATATCTGCATACCAAGGAATCTTAGTAGTTACTACAAATAAATATTCATCAGGAAACTTGTCCTCTATAGGAGAATCTTCTTTAGTATTCTGAATCCTAGACAAGAAATCAGCTACTGTGTTTTGTTTCCCTATTCTATCTAACACAGTAATATTGAATTCTTGTAAAAGTAGGAGCCACCTTGTAACTCTACCATTAGTAATGGGTTTGTTCATTAGATATCTAATTGCAGAATAATCAGTATGAATAAAAGTTTCATAGCCTGTTATATAATGTCTGAACTTATTGATTGCATGAACAACAGCTAAGAACTCTTTTTCAGTCACAATATAGTTCAACTTAGTAGGAGTTAACTTTTTACTGGTATAGTAAATGGCATAAGGAACTAAATCTTTCTATCCCAATACAGCCCCTAGAGCTGTATCTGAAGCATCTGTAGAAATACGGAAAGGAAGTTTCCAATTTGGTCCTCTCAAGATAGGCGCTTCAGATATTCTTGTTTTCAAAGTTTCAAACACTAATTGGCAATCAGGACCCCATTTGAATTCACAGTCTTTTGTAAGCAATTTGAAGAGTGGAGATGCTATTTTGGTGAAGTTTTCTATAAATCTTCTATAATATCCAGTAAATCCCAGAAAACTTCTAACATCCTTTTGACAATTTGGAATAGGTAACTTGGAGATGACTTCAACTTTAATCCCATCCCCTGAAATATGATGTCCCAAAACAATACCTTCAGTAAACATCATAAAGAATTTTTCATGGCTTAGTGAAAGGTTTGTTTCTTTACATCTTATAAGGACTCTTTCCAAATTTTCTAATGCCTCTTCAAACGAATCACCATAAACTGTAAAATCGTCCATATACACCTCTACACAATCATGGATTAGATCAGAAAAAATTCCTAGTACTGCTCTTTGGAATGTTGCGGGCGCATTACATAATCCAAAAGGAAGCACTCGATAAGCAAAATTTCCCCATGGACAGGTAAATGTGGTCTTATCCTGATCTTCAGGTGCTACCTAAATTTGATTATAACCACTAAAACCATCCAAAAATGAAAAGTACTTTTTGCCTGCTAATGTATCTAATACTTGATCGATAAAGGGCAAAGGAAAGTGATCCTTCAAAGTTTCTTTATTCAATTCCCTGTAATCAATGCATACCCTCCATTTACCATTCTTTCTGGGTACTATAACCAAAGGAGAAACCCATCGGCTATCTGAAATTGGGTAAATGAAATTTAAATTGAGTAGTTTTTGGAGCTCTTCTTTCACTATCTCCCTAAGATTTGGATTCATCCTTCTCTGAGGTTGTATGATTGGTCTACTGTTTTCCTCGATATAGATATGATGGATGCAAGTCTTAGGGTCGATACCTTTCATATCAGTATACTCCCATGCAAATGCAGTAGAATGTTTTTGCAAGATTTTGGTTAGCTCTTCCTGTTGTGACTTTTCCAAATTTTTATTAATATTCAGTGTTTTTCCTGGAAAAATTTCAATGGTAGAGCTACTGTTTTCGCTAGAATAGGAATCTCTCTAATGGCTTGTAGCAAGGGAATCTTGATACAGACATTCTTTAATTCATCTAGAAAATCATAGTCAAACAACAAGATTTGTTTTTCCACCCCTTTGTCAATTTGTAATCTTTCAGGGAAAGGAGGCGCGGATGAAGATGCAGGTTGCTCAACTATAGGAGTTGTGGGGATTGACTCTTTTTCTTTTTCTTTTTGAATGATTGGGTTTTGAAGAGATGCTTCCTCAGAACCTTTATTGACTTTAAGAGAATCCTCCTCAGAGGTACCTTTCTCTTGAACATCTATAGAAGGTTTTTCTAAAACTCTACCAGATCTGAGTTGAACATCATTAAGAGGAACAATAATATAGGTAGGAAATTGCTGTCCTTATACCATGTAAGCATTATGAGGATTTTTATTGTTGGGATTTGGCAATGGCTGGGTTGGTAGTTGATTTATCTTTTGTTGAAATGGAAGCAAGAGTTGAGAATTTGGATTTTGTTGAGAAGGTTGTTGTTGTGGAAATGGCAATGAAAGTTGTGGGTTTTGATTTGGATGTTGTGGATTTTGTTGATTTTGAAAAGATGGAGGATATTGATCAAATTGAGCAAATCTCCCATAAGGATTTTGCATCCCTTGTGCCCATGATTGGTACGGATTTTGAGGTTGGGGCCAAGGTTGTTGCCAAGAATTCCAATTTGGCAGGAGCTGAAAGTTCATAGGATTGTTAAATCCTTGATTTTGTTGCCCCTGCCACGGTCTTCTTGAAACAAAACAAAGGGACTCTACTGAATTTGGATCTTCCTGAAAGATAGCTTTGAGCCCAGGAATTGAAGGACAATCCTTGGTCTCATGACTTTCTGAGCAAATCAAACATGTTTCTACAACTTTTGTATCCAAGGGACATTCCCTTAGAGCATGTTTCTTTCTACATTTTGGACAAAAGATGGCCAAGGCATCAGCTTATGCTTTCTGCTTGTTTTGTAATTTAAGGGTGTCTAATTGTTCACTAAGGATCCCTAGAATATCAGTTTTGAACTCGTCAAGCATATTACCAATCTCTGCCCTACTTACTGATCTAGTTGTAGATTTGTTTGCTCTAATAAGAGAAGGATCTCTCGGGCCTTTTCCAGTTTTAGATATCCCCTTGAGAGATGGACACATAGTTCTGCTATGTCACGAAGTGGAAGTTGAGAAATATCTCCCTTCCCCATCATGTTTAAAATATCTATCCATTCATCTCTAATGGCTTTCAATAGAAGGGCTTTTAGGGTTTCCTCATCTAAATTACTCATTTTTGCTCTCTTTAAGTTGTATTGAAATCTTTCAAGTAAATCCTCCAGGTTTTCATCTTCTCTTTGCATCATCTTGAATACCTCATCCTTATGATTGGTGGGCATACAATAATCCAGGTATCTATCCAAAAATGTTTGTTTCATATCATTCCAAGTCCTAATAGATTTAATGACTAATCCCATGAACCATTTCAAAGCAGCTCCTTTCAATGTTGAAGGAAATAGCTTGAGTTTTTGAGAGTCTTCCATATAGTCATAGGTTCGGCACAAGACTTCAAATTCAAATAGAAATGTTTCAGGATCCTCACTTCGCAACCCATAAAAGTTTGGGAGGACATATGGTGAAATGTTTTTCATTGTTGTATGAGTTTCCTCATCAGCTATAGGGAATCCAAATGAGTTATCTCCTTCCCTATTTCCCCCATTGTTACTTCTACCTCCTCCATTATTTCCTCTTCCTCTACCTCTACCCCCTCCTCCAAATTCATCTACTCCTTCCTCTGTCATGATAGTTTCCTCAGAGTCTTCTGGTTCTTCTATTAATGGTGAATGAGGGAGAGTTTCTCCCTTTCCCTCTTATTCAGGTGATTCTACTTCTTTGATTACAATATGTTCCCCTGTAGAAGTGAAGAAAGGTTCTTCTCCTAGATCAGATTTAGTAGATAGTGTGGGAGAATCTCCTAATTCGGCTGTTGCCCCTTGAATTCCAGGAATCCTAAGGCTGGGAGTATGAGTCGGAGATGATGGAGGTGTATCTTGTCTATGCCTTGAAGTAGCTGGATTTGTGAAAATCGAACTTTTTACCCTAGCTATAAACCTTCCCCTAGAATCTCTTGCTCTATGCATGTCATTTTTTTATTTTATTTTTATTTTTAAGTCGGGCTAATAATTATCTTTCTGATCTTCCAGGTCACACTAGGTGCAAGAAGAGAGTATAATCAAGAAATTATTGAACTAATAACTCTCTTTCTGATCCTCCAGATCACACTAGGTGCAACAGGAGAGCATACTTCATGAAGTTATCAATTTTTCCCTTCTCTCTTTTTTTTTTTTTTTGTAAGAGATTGGCTACCTAGTTACACTTCCCCAGCAACGGCGCCAAAATGTTTAGTCAATTTAATATGTCCTAAATTGCTACATTAATTATCAATCTGGGAGTTGTAAAATTATGAAGTGTGGCGCACTATTTGTGCAAGACAACCTCTTTCTTACTTTTTATTGTTTTCAATTTTATTTTGTTTTTGGGGGTTTTATCTTAGTTTGTCTCCTAATGCGAATGGAAATCCTATTCCTAAGTTTTAAGAATACTTTAGAAGGCAAGTATGGATATAGATTTTAAGGCAATTATGTCCTTTATGATGACTTCCAGAACTTAACACTTTAGAGGATCTCAAACATGCTAGTGATAAAATTAGTACTTGAACAAGAATGTAAATGTGCAGATATTCAAATCAAACAAATGATAAACCATTGATCATGAGATCACTAGCTCTGCTGCTCATCTAAATACAGAAATAAAAGTTAAGCTAATGCACTCAAACAAATCAAAAACTGCAAACTAATAAAGGTAAAACCAATTCACTTCACTTATAGTCCGATAGCTCGCCAAGTAGATTTTCGGGGTTAAGCCATGGCTTTGGAGATAACGTCAATAACATGAGAAATTGATATCTAAATTATCTACTTGCAAATGAAAATAAAATCAAGTCATTTCACTTAGAGTTCGATAGCTCACCAAGTAGCTTTTCCGGGTTAAGCCATGGCTATGGAGATAACGTCAATAACATGAAGAACCTGATATCTAATTGCATAAATGAGAGTAAAATCAAATCACCTCACTCATAATACGATAGCTCACCAAGTAGCTTTTCGGGGTTAAGCCATGGCTCTAGAGATAACGTTAAATGACATGAAGAATTTGATATCTAAACTAACTATCAACAACAAATGAATAAGACTGAAATCAAAGCATAACTGAAATTGAAAGCTAAGAAAAATAAAGTCAGCAGAGAGGCCAATCTCATGTCACTATTTATTGCAAAAATTGTATGAAAATGCCCGAGCCTAGCCTATCCTGAAACACACTGATCAGTGTTAGCACAAATATACAATGCTTGGAAAATCATGTACAGGAATGAAACATTAACACCATAACTGAAATATGAAATATACACAGGTGAACAAACTACGAAATATCTACAATGGAAATAAGACAACAGCATATGAAAACTTTACAGAAATAAAGAAACGAAACCTTAGCCAGCAGGGGCCCTCTGCACGACCTTGGTTAACACGCTGTCAATCCAAAATTACGCTCACACAGTCATATAAAACAGAGTCTTGTTATATTGCAAAACAGAGGAAGGATCCTCTCGTTACAATAGCAGGACCAATGTCATGGCACAGTACATGAACTAACAGCAAGATTACATAAAAAAAAACTAGCTACATGCATTTGCAAACGCATTATTTATAAAGGAAATTACATAACTGTTTTTCCTATGGAACTCCTTCAGCAGAAGACACGTAAAAAGACAGCACCCATGAGCTTAGCGTGTTGGTTGCCATGATCATTCAATCTACCAAAAGGTAGTTGTTGGATTTGCGTCGTGGAGGTAGTCTACAGTTGTAAAAATGAATCCATGGATCTAGGAAAGGTCTCGGACCCTTCACGTGTTGAAAAACAGAGACTTGTTTGCCGTAGAACTCCTCGTTTGACCACCGTTTGACCAAGGCTTTCCTCTTCGAATCTGGCTAAACTAATAGGACCTGGTCCATGTCCAGATCATTTCTGAACTGCCCACGTGCCTTGTTTTGCTTGCTGACACCTGCAACCTAGAGATCAACAAAAACAACTGCAGAATCTCAAGTCAGCTGCGGAAAGTGGTTGCATTCTGCAGTTGATGAGAAAAATCTAATTCAAATAGCAAATACAAAAACATAGTTAGAAAACCACTTAAATGCACTCTCAGAATCAATATGTAATGATCTTTGATAGCTTGTGAGGCACTAGTGAGGGGAAAAGTCTAGAAAAGTGTGTAGAAGAGATGTAGTTTCAGGGCTCAACAGAGAGTTCAAGTTTTGCAGGTGACAGGTGGAATATCAGGGTGATTCAGGTGAATGGTGAAATAGGTTTAGCAGAGGAGAAGCTTTGTGCTTGGGCCAAGATGAACGACAAGGCATGGCAGGTTTGGAAGAATGCGAAGGGAAGCTCTTGCTTACCTTATATAGGTTGAAGCGGTTGAAAGAAGAGAGCCCTCAAATTCGAAAGGAACTTGAATCTTGGAAAATAATGTTGAAGACGAACTTCTTCAACTTGGTTGGACAATGGAGCAAGATGAAGTTGCAGATTGTGCTGACAAGGAAGAGGAAGCTGTGATGATTGAGGATGTTGCAGATATGACAACGATGGAGGATGAACTTGAGATTGATCAAGTTGGACCAGGATCGTGTAGTTTGCAGACATGGGTGAATGAGGATACTTACATGGAGGAGCCTCATGATGATGATGAAGTAAGTATTATTGATACTTGTGTTTCACTTGAGCATTTGGTAGATGAACCATATGTAGGGAGGAGCAAAATCAA
This sequence comes from Pinus tabuliformis, assembly GCA_031772625.1. Lineage (NCBI taxonomy): Eukaryota > Viridiplantae > Streptophyta > Pinopsida > Pinales > Pinaceae > Pinus > Pinus tabuliformis. Next base: position 486,301,672 of record CM062804.1, on the reverse strand, counting down.
TTTGTCGATGCTAAGGAGGATCTTACCATGGATGTCTACAATGAGACCTTGTATAGAGAAGCAAGGATTGTTGATTGTTGCAGGACTTGTTTGGGTTGTTTATGACCTTATGGTAGAAGGTACAAAGGCCTGTGACAAGGGAGGAACATGATGATCATTGCGGAAGAATGGGTCATGCTTTAGCCATATGGAGAATTGACTAAGTGCCCGGCATGACTCATGGACATATTGGAGAAGGGCACACACTTGAGTAGCTTGGGTGGACTTCTCATGGCAGAGACCAGGAGATAGTCTTGGTGGAACCTTTAGTGGGGGAGCTATGATGGAAGGGACTCGTGATGATGATGATATGGTTGGGTGACCGAGTTCACTAGACCGAATATGCAGACTTCGATGGGATGACCGATTGTTGTGATGGGTCTACTTGGTTGGACTACATGGGCAACTTAGTCATGGACATCAGGTTGGAGACATGGTGCATGACAGTCTTATGCAGGGACATTATGCAGGAGCAGTTGTAGAGGTGTCACTTATGGGCATCCAATGAGGAGTGCCAAAGCAGGGATGTTGTGCAGGTGGATTTGCTGGTGTGACATGGAGATGTTTTACTTATGAGCTGATGGAGAGGTTGTGCACTCTTGTACAACAAGGCCATGGACTTGGATGGAGTTGTGAGCAGACTATGGAGCATTCCTACTACATGGAGAGCTGAGGCATCTTGCAGAGACCTTTGGGCCGAGACTTGTATGCTTGCTAGAGTGTTGGTTGGAGATGACTCATGGAGCTCATGATGACACGAGGTTGTGACTTTTAGGGACTTCATATATGGTGGACTTGGAGGATTTGAAGCATTGAGGAGCTGAGGTCATATACTTTGATGCAGAATGGGATGCATACTTCTGAGTACATGTATGGGTGTGGCTTGGAAGAGTGACTTGATGTGGAGGATCGAAATGAGACACTTTGGAGTGATGGAGTTACAACGGTGATGATGCCTTGGTGGCAACAGTTGGGCATGGGTTGAGTCGAGACTTAACCACTTTTGACACATGGGAGCTGATTGATCTATGATCATGGGCAGCACATGGATAGATGAGACAAGTGTATACTTGTTTCTATGGCAGACTTGAGGGATGGCACATTACAGATATGATGGAGGTTGCTTCATGGACCTGGATGTGGCACATTGAGAGTTGGGAAATGATCTCTTCCTTTGAGGAGATGGATGTTTTGCAGATGGATGATGATGTTGGATAGAAAACATCATGGACAACATGTTGCAGACAAGATGGAGATTACTTCATGGACCTGAGCATGGCTTATTTGTATGGAGATGGATTCTTGATCGAGTTGAGGATGTGACGGAATGTTCAGAGAAACAACTAATGATGGCATGAGGATGTTCACTCTCATGGTTTGAGCGTGACAGTTGGATTAGCTACCCGACTAGTTCAAACATGGGGATGCGTAGTGTGCAGAGATGTGTTAGCATTATGTTGGAGTATCATGGCAGCAGTTCACACGAGGATGATACATGATGAGGTCGACATGAGATGTTGCAGGAAGCAAGTAGCTTGAGATGGAGGGGCCAGCCTTCCACGATGGGGAGCAACATGTGGAGATTGTGACAGAGTGGTTGATGGTCATGGATTGAGATGATTTCTGATATATGACATATCGATGGGGTGTATACCTTGGTATGGTGATCTTGGTGACTTGTGGTTGCTGGGATGAGATATTGTCAAGGATGACAATGACTTCAGGTGGGGGAGGATGTATGGACCTGCGATCCGTGCGACGGGCAGGGTGACTCCACCGTGCGAAGGACTTGTGCGAAATGTGAAATGAATGAACCAAGAGGCGAGTTTATACGATGTTGGGCGAGTTGTGAGGGTGGTCCCACGAGTTAGGCAGGCTGACCCTCCACTCGGGCGAAGGCAACATGTAGAACGAGTCGGCTTGGGCATTGGGCGTGGGTCGGCCGGGTGACATAACCCGCCACCCACCTGTATATTTTGGAGGGCAGTTGGAGGCAAATGACCATCATTCAATCAACACGAGTTCGAACAAGGAGTTATGCGGTGCATGGATGAGCCCGTACGACGGGCAGAACTCAGGTGGGAAACTCGTTCAGAAAACTTGGGTGAAAAACTCGGGTGAAAAACTCGTGCAGAAAACTCGTATAGGAAACTCGTGCAGAAAACTCGGGCGAAAAACTCGTGCAGAAAACTCGGGCGAGGTTGTTGGGCAGAACTCGGGCAAGATCATTCAGGCAAGACTCGGGCGAGGTCGTTCAGGCAGAACTCGGGCGAGGTCATTCAGGCAGGACTCGGGCGAGGTCGTTCAGGTAGAACTCGGGCGAGGTCGTCGGGCAGGAAACTCGGGCGAGGTCGTTCGGGCGAACTGGGTGAGGTCGTTCGGGCGAGCCGGGTGAGGTCGTCGGGCGACCCGGGTGAAGTCGTTCGGGCAAGCTGGGTGAAGTCGTGTGGCGACCCGGGTGAGGTCGTTCGGGCGAACTGGGTGAAGTCATGTGGCGACCCGGGTGAAGTCGTGTGGCGACTCGGGTGAAGTTGTTCGGGTGAACGAGTTTGGGTGAACGGGTGGACGGGCGGCCGAGTGAGGGCGCGCCGTGCACGACGAAACGAAGAATCGTGTGGACGGGCGACTTGGGTAGGGCACACCGTGCACGACGAAACGGTGGAAACGGTGAAGTGTTGAGGTTGTGAACGAAGGTGTGACTCGTGCGGAGGCGCTTGTGTGTGGCGACTTGGTTACGACGAGGCGCGCCCAAGTTGGGCAAACAACACGATCGTGTGACGAGGTGAACGAAGGGTTGGTGAGTCGTGCGGCAACCGTGCGGAGGTGCCGACGAGCTGGGCAACCGAGTTTGTCGAAGTTGGAAATTTGGCTAAGTGTAAATTTGGGGTTTCCCAAGATTTAACTTGTACTTATAAAATAAGATTATATATATTGATTCGCGCAGACTCATATTGCAGGGAGTTGCCCCTCCCTTTATACTGTTGTGCATTTCTACTGTATAATGTTGTTTATGTGAATGTTATGGGATTTCACTGTATAAAGGACAAAGATAATACTTGGTAATGAAAAAATAAACTAAGCATGGAATGTTAGGCGTAGTCTACAATCGTAAGTATTGGTGAAAAGAAAATGGTTGGTAGTGCCGCACCTCGCTATAGTGCGGTTGGAAGAGTATCACCAGTGTAGGGCCGTGACATCTCCAGTTTGGGTAAGTTTCTAGAACCTTCCCCCGCATCATTGAAATATCTCTTCATTAACTTCTATTGGAAATGCAACAGGAAATTTTTATTGCAATAGCTCCTAAACTAAACATTTCCTCAATATCTATACTCGAATATGTGTGGAGATGGATTTTAATAAAGGTTTTCCTACCAAAATAAACCTAATGGCTTTAGAATATGTATGGGTTTAGAATCTTGACTATCAAAATGTTTCATTCTGATGTTGAATGTGTTATGAAATAGGGCATGTAATCAAAATTTCCCTAAGCGATTGCAAAATAATAGTCCGAAAAAATAACAAGAGGCCCAAATGGTGGGAAGGTGCTCAGATAGAGTTATATAATGTATAGAAAGAAGAAGAGACTTAGCACAAGGAGGAAGCAAAAGAAAATCAGGAAGAAGTGCAAGTCAAGGAGGAACCACTGAAGGAAGCACAAGGTAGTCAGAAAGAAAGGCATGTCACAAAAAAGATACACTGAATTCAAAAACACATAATGACCAAGCCCAACAAACCCTTGTGAATTCTAGATCTTGCACTGATCTGATCTAGGTGGATATTGGTGGCCACCTGCCTATTCCACTTAGACCCGCAATAAGAAGCTGCACTTCATCCTACTGCAACTCAGACTCGCAATTTCGGCCTCCTTGTAGCTACGAAAACCCTAGAATTTCACAAGTGTGAGAGAGAGATAGCCCAAAAACAAGTATTATTCTTCTTCTAGAACTTCACTCTTCTTTTCTTCTTGCTTCCCATTTATAGATTGAAATTTTTCCACGAGATCAAAGTTCTTGGTGAGTGAGTGACAAACGAGGTTGAACTGCTCCTTTATATAGCTTTTCTAAGGGGTCAAATTCCTTCCTTTAGGACGACTTTTACTTTTGGAGTTTTTGGGACTTTCTAGGCTCAAAAATAACTATTTTTCCAATTACATTTTGCCCGAAAGGGTCTTATAAACATGATGTTGACTCCTTTGACTCATGACAATAAATCCTAAGGCCTATAAACCCTAGAAGCATGAAGAATATACTTTTACCTAGAAGACCATCAATAAGAACCATGCAACCCATACTTTAATAATAATAACTTTTTATTTTATTCTTTTGTTTGTTACATAGGATACATATTGAAATGAGTACAACAAAAATTATGAAGATTGAAACTAGTTACATTCTTAACGCTCCCTCTTAACTAGGGAGGTATTCATAATTACACAACTAGTACAACACCATTCTCAAACATAAGAGTTATCATAAGAAGAGTCAGATTGATAAACCAATTGTAAGCATAATCATTATAACTAGCATTGTCTCTGAGGCCTAACTAGACAACCTCTACTTCATTGAAGAGCATTATGTTGGGAGGCTTTATGTGTGATACCACTCTACCTCTACAAAGCACATACCCCATCCAAATGTTCACAAGGTATGTCATTTTAGGACTATTCTTATCTTGGATCTCCAATCCGTGAGCCCTAAAATAATATCAGTCCTCTTCGACCAGTCTTCTCTTGGATACATGTCCTATCCTTAAAGAGTGTCGATACCTTTCCTTTCTTGGATTTTATATCCTCAAGGAAACCACAGATGCTTATCTAATCCTCCACCATTCTCTTTTCATCATCGGAAGAAGATAATGCACATGTGATGTCCGACATCACTCCCTCTCAACCAGAGAGGATATCTTTATTCCCTCTTACCCAAGGAATAGATCTTTGCTCCTATTTTAAGGAGACGCCTTTGCTCCTTCTCAAAACCAGAGAAGATTCCAGAATTCCTTTCTATTTGGGAAGTCAACACCACAAGCCTTATAGGTTGTCTTCATAATAGTATCAACCACTAGTTCTCTATGGTTGAATGTCTCCATCTTTTCTCTGCATCTAATTGTATCGAGCTTGCTTACCTTCGAGGTATCATGCAGCCATCTTAACTCTTCAATCTTGTGACAAGATCCAGGTCATTTTTATTGCTCATCACTTTCATCTTCGACATCATATTTCATTGAGCCTTCCCAAACTTCAAGTTGATTGCAACTTCCTCATGAAAATGATATCCTTTGACCTTCATGTTATCTTCTTGTACTACTACCTTTCAATCCTAAGATGGATACATCTTGACTTCACATTTTCCAAGCACCAAATATTGAGATTTCCTAAACATTCTTCATACATTTTTCATTTATACAGATGAACTTTCCTCATTTGTCATCATGTATTCCTACAACATTCTTCCAGGTAGGAAAAATAATATGTTAACCAAATAACCAACAATAATAAAAATAAACTTACCTCATCCATATGACCTTATCATCCAATCAACATCCTAATTGTCCATCTCCATACGTATCTTCCTTCATGCATCAAAGTGCCCAAGGATCGAACTTGATTACCAAGTTACAACATTTTAGTTCTGGAGATTGTACTAGATGTTTAATCATTATTTCACATATTCTAGAGAAAGTCTTAACCTTTTATACATCCTTAAGTAAGTCAAATCCTTCCCTTTAAACATCATAAAAGCATACTAAGCATGTTACAAGATTCTATGCGCATGAATATTAGCTAAGAGTCACTTCCAATATGTATCCTTATGCCTCGTATTCCATCATCTAGCTATATGTCTCATAATGAGCCTAAATCTTGGCCCATTGCATTCCTTCATCCCTTTAATAGTATTGTTTCCACATTACATAGAATGTATACTATCCTTGTCATAATGCTTCTTTCAAGAACCTTCCAAAATGATGGTTCTTACAGGATCATGATGATCCATATAAGCAAAATGATTGCCTCTAACATAATGTTAGATAATGCCTAGGTGAACAATATGTAAAATGGTCTATCTATCTACTCTTAAAGACTAGTTGATTTCTACAAGGAAACTTAACCAAATAGACTCTACATACGCTACAACCACATGCTTCTCTCTACGATCTTATGCAATATCAAGATTATTTTTAAAGTAAACAACAATGCATGTTATCCTAAAGGAAATATTAATCCTCATAAAGAATTTGACAAATAGTGTGCCTTCTTCAATAGTAAAGATCTTTCACATCTTCTTTCTTCAGATTCTTCTCAGGTTCTCTTGTTTCCTCAGCTAAGTGAACCTCACTTCTTTCCTTTATCTTATTGTTATGTTGGCTTGAGAAATCCCTCTTAAAGTGTCCATTTTCATTGCCTTAAAGCATTGAACCTTGGACATATATTTCTTCTTATACTTACCGAACTTTCCTTTCTTTATATTCTTGACTTGAGCTAGAAAGGCTTGATATTGTTCATATGATCCAGTGTCATCTTTTACATTGATTCTAGATTATTCCAAAATGCATAGAGCCCACAACTCATCAAATGGAGTTGAATCTTTCTTAGAGTAGATGATTGTTTCAAAGATGATCCATTCTTGTGGCAATGCATTTAATACACAGATGGTCATTTCTAAATAAAAAATCATCTCTCCAAGCCCCTGTAAGTGATCTCTTAATTGAGATAAAGGATGCCATTTCCTCATCCTGATTTATTCATTTTGTATAGTTTATTCCACAAAGACATATTTTGTCATATTTTGTATAGTTTATTCCACAAAGACATATTTCACTAGCTTGTCATACATAGCCTTGGAAGTTTTCAAATTTGCAACAAATGGAACATGGGGATATTTAATCGATTCAACTATGATTGTCTGTGCCCTTACTTCCCATTTCTTGTACTTTTTTAGTTCTTGATTCTTGTCTTTTCTAGGTTTAGTAATTTCCCCAATTACATATTCCATTACCTCATGTTCCATAAGTGTTAGGTCAATCATTTTCTTCCATGCTAGGTAATTCAATGGTCCAACAAGATTATTTCTCTCTTTGCAAAAAGAACCCATATGACATGTAGATTCGAACATAGAGTAATAATATGATACTTACTTGATAACCAAGTTTCTCCTCTTCCTTGATGATGTCTTCAAATTTTCTTGATGCCCTCAAGATCTTCGAAAAAAATTCAATAATGTCCTTAAAACATGTTTCCTAGGATTCATCAACAATAGCTTTCAAGAGTGATGAATGATACCAAGATCCTTTTGATGCGTCCTTCTTTCAATGAGATTTTAGATAGATCTCCTTCTCTCCAGAGACAACCTTTCTTGCAGTCTTCCTCTCAAGCCTCCCTTTCATGAGAGATTGATGTAGTATTGATCTTATTTAATGTAGACATCCTCATTCTAGATTAATAGTTTTTCTACTTCTTTTCTTCCACAAATGACTCTCGTTGACAAGCAAGCCCTTCTTTGTGTCCACAAGATGATCCTTTAGTTGTTTTCTTTTTCACCTTAGCTACGATATTATGTTGGAAAATTCTAGGTGGAAGCTATTAATTCCAATTTTCCTTAACCTTAATATTTGCTTGTGAAATTAGTTAGTCTTCTTGTGTTCTTTATTTAGATATTTTCACCAAAAAAATATCAAGAAAAAATAGTAATAATAGAGGACATATAAATTAGACTCTCATCTAGGGCAAAACCCCTCCATGGGGAAAACCCAGAAAAAATCTTCTCTTTTTATAGACCTGCTTCTAATGAGACAACAAATACCCAATCCTAGACCATGTCCTCCTCCAAGTACCAAGTCAGCCCTTCCAACAAACCCTTCTTTGATCTAGCACCAACCAGCTTCAAACTGAAACTTCGACCTGTAGCTTCGACCCTGTAGAAACTCTAATCCAAGTTCCTCTTGAGTCCTTTCCTTGAGCAAGATAGGTCATCCTATGTTCAATGAGGTCAAGATATAATATTCTTCCTTCCAACAACAAGAAGTTTCACTTCGTCCTACTTCATCTCATATATGAAATTTCAGCCTCCTTATAGCTGTAGAAACCCTATACTTTCACACATGTGAGAGAGAGATAGCCAAAAAACAAGTCTTCTTCTTCTTATTCTAGACCTTTGCTCTTCTTGTCTTCTTGCTTCCCAGCTATAGATCAAACTTTTTCCTTGAGATCGAACTTCTTGGTGAGTGAATGACAAATGAGGTCAAACTGCACCTTTATATAGCATTTCTAAGGGGTCGCATTCCCTCCTTTAGGTCGACTTGTAATTTTGGAGTTTCCAGGACTTTCTACACTCAAAAATAATTATTTTTCCAATTACATTTTTCCCGGAAGTGTCTTATAAACATGATGTTGACTCCTTTGACTCGTGACAATAAATCCTAAGACCTAACAAACCCTAGAAGAATTAAGAGCATGCTTTTACTTAGAAGATCATCAATAAGAAGCATGACACCCATGGTTTAATAATAATAACTTTTTCTTTTCTTCTTTTGTTTGTTACATATGATACATATTGAAATGAGTACAATAACAATCATGAAGGCCGAAACTAGTTACATTTTTAACAAAGTTTTTGGATGTTTAAGGTTTCCATTGTTTCTCAATAATAAAAAGGCCTCTGAGCCTCATTGTAACATAGTTTAGAAGGCATGTAGCCATCACATATCTTCATAGAGATAAGCTACCATCGCACAAGCTAGTTTGTTTCTATCTTGTAAACAATTTTCAGTACTTGTTTTATTTTTGGGTAAGTTTTGCTGGTGAGACTTGTCTAGGAGGATTGAATTATCGATCACTTGGATACACAAGGGATTGCCAACATGTTTTTTTCCAATTGTGCTACTACGTGTGGATTATTTTCAGTACTTGTTATTAATTAATTGAAATTTAGTTTTAGTTGTAGCTTTGTGTTTTTGTTTAAATTTGTATTTCATTTCATTCCGACATAAATTTGGAACTCTTGGGAAACAAGGCTGGAAATGCAATTTCTTGGTCTAATGAGGCATATGGAAAAAGTGATAAAGGAAATGAAGACCACTTTCACAAGAGAAACTCAGATCCACCAGAAAACATAAGATGGATTCAAAATTGAAAAAAGGGAAACAATGTCTTGCTGAGGAAAATGAGAAGTCATTCAAAGTCAAATCAATAAGAAGTAAGAAATGGAAAGCAAATGTATTTGGATCTTGAGAGTATTTTGGAAAATCTATAGTTGGAAAAGGAATACATTTTTTGTATTATGGAGTTCTCGCTTGAGGGTTTGGATTGAGTCATTGTGCTCAATACCAAACCCACAAAAGATATTGGAAACTTAGAAGAAATGTAATGGTTTTGGGTTGGATTCCAACCTTATTTTTTAATAAAATTCTCATATAAGTTTAATTAAAAAAAAAATAGAGACTAATTGTCCATTTTTTTAAGTTTTAAAATTTTAGTTCATTTTTAATTTAATAAAATATTATTATTTAAAATTTAAATAATAATAATAATTAAGCCCACGAGACATAGAGCAAATGGTGATAGGGTGTTAGATTTTTGTGGTGTAAAGATCACCAGTTCAAAACTCTATGGGTAAACTCCAACCATGGTAAGGACTAGTGTGGCCCAAGCCAAGTACAATTCCTTGCTGATTTTGAGAACTTTGATACCCTTAAGTCACAACTACTCAAGCTTCAGGGTATTTGTACAATCATCTCAAGACTCACATAAACTTATAAAATTAATAATATTCTTTAAAAAAATTATATTTCAAAAATAAATAATCTATTAAAAAAAACAAAAAAACACAACAAAAACAAAAAAAACAAAAAACAAAAAAAACAACTTAAACATTTTTAAAAAATCTTATAAAAAATAGCAATAAAATTAAAACAAAAAACAAAAAACAAAAAAAACAAATTCAAAAAACAAAAAATAATTTTAATTATACATTAAAAAAACATTTTTAAAAAATCTTATAAAAAAATAGCAATAAAATGAAAAAAAAAAAAAAAAAATCTAACCCGTGAACAAATTATTAGAATAAAAAATACCAATCTATTCTTTATAGCTTGCCTTGTTGATATGAGACCTTTCTTGTTAGTGGAGAAGGCTTAGAGGCCATAACCACCAAATCCGGTTAGTGGAGAAGGCTTGCCAGCCATAAACACCAAATGTTTAAAAAGAAGATGTCTAGTATTATTTTTAAAAATTTTAATAAAAAATATATTAAAATTAAGTTCGAATAACTATGTGTAGTGATGGTAAATTAAAGTTAATTATAAATAATATTGTTATTATGTTGAGGTTAAAAAAATAGATATTTATGGATAGTATTATAGATAAAAGGACAATATATAGACATTTTTAGTAAACCATAATCAATAATATTTTTTTGTGGTTATTATGTTAGAAGTTAGTGGTCAATCATTGAAGTAGCAATAACCAAAAAAACTATATGTAATCATGGTCAACTAAGGTCAATCATAGATTATCATTGTCACTAGGTTAGGCAATGATAGATTAGTTGGTTAATAACATTGAATGTTGATATAATATATCTACATTCAACCATGCACACTTATAGTCAACCATAGTCAATCATAATCAACCATATTTGCTATTGGCCATTATGTCAAGAGTTAGTGGTTATTTAGTGAATAGCCTCAAGCACCAATATGTGTAATCACATTAAATAAGGTCAACCATAGTCAATAATCATTATTGGGTCATGGGGTAAATTGATTAGTCAATTAGTAGCATTAGCCATCAATTAAAAGGATTGCATTCAAACATGCAAACCCATGGTCAACCATAGTTAGCTATATTTGTCATCAAAGATTATGTTAAAGGTTAATATCTCGTTAATGGAGTAGCTTTAATCATGGGAAACTATAGGTAAACATGGTAAGCAATGGTCAACCATTTCAATAATCATCACTCTGTTAGGGGATAATGGTTTAGACATGGGTGAGTAGTATCAACCATTGGCATGAAAAGGCTACATTTAGACATGGAACATGTAGTCAACCATATTTTTTAGTGGTCACTAAGGTTTATGGGTTGGTTAGTAGAGTAACATTAACCATGGACAACATTAGTCAACCATCGTAAGTAGGTTAAGGGTTAATGCGTTTGGCATGGCTAAGTAGTGTCAACTATTGACAAAAAAACCACTACATTCAACCTTGGATATTTACAGTCAACTAGATTACACCATAGTCAACCATATAATTAGTAATTACTGGTTAATTAATGCAGTAATGTTAATTATGGACAACAACAACTATGATTAACTAACATCAACCATTGCCAACCATCATTATTGGGTTAGGGACTAATAGGTTAGTGGGTCATTAGCACAAACTTTTAACGTAATATGGCCACATTCAACCATGGAAGCCTATGGTTAACCATAGTCCAACATAGTTGTTAATGATTATTATGTCAAGGGTTAGTATTCCTATAGTGGGGTAGCCTCAACCTTAAGACAACTATTTATAAACATGATTAATTGAGGTCAACTTTGGTCAACTATCTTTAATGTGTTATTTAGTATCAACCATTGATATAGAAGGGATTCATTAAGCTATGAACACCTTAACTTAATTTTGTCAACCATAGTTAACCACATTTTTTAGTGGTAACTCTATCAAGGATTAGTGATCTATTAGCTAGTGGCATCAATGATGAATAATTGTAAGCAACCAAGGTTCGGCAAGGTTAACCTTGGTTAAAAATCTAGTCAGCAATAATTATTAGGTTAAGAATTAGGGGAATATTGGGTTAATAGTGTCAAGCATAGTTAAACACCATTACTAAGTTAAAGGTTTAATTATTATGATCCTAACCCTCATTAATAAATATTGTATTGATATACCTAGGTGGAATTATTGATAATATGATGCTTTCTAAACCTCTTTATCAACTCTTATATATGCGTTCAAGAGACACATTTGAATAATCATCTTGTCTTGTGAATTTGATATCTTGTAATAGAAGGTTGTCCCCTCAATGAGAATTCTTTTTCATTCACTCATTGACATATTTTAGGCAAGAAACTGTTAGAAGCAATGGAAACCAGGACACTATTGGGAGGGGGGGTGAATCAGTGGTGTGAACAAATTATACAATTCTTCACAAATTATACTTTTCAATCACTTTAACAATTATTCATGGATCAACAACACAACTCAATCATATAAAACATAACATAATCATCATCAAGCACATGAGAAACATATACATAAGACACCAATATTCCTTTTATTACAAGCTTCAACTTGATTACATCATTGCCCCACAAGCTAGTACTTGTAGGTTTATCAGTTTCTATTGAAAGGAACTTATATCCTTGCTTGTTTATCAGTATCCACTGAAAGGGATTGTTTGCCCTCCTTGTTTATCAACCTCTGCTGAAAGGGAATCTTTCCCCTACTCGTTTATCAATTACTACTGAAAGGGACTCTTTCCATTGCACATTTACCAACACCTACTGGAAGGAGCTACAACCCCTAATCTAAAAGCTACCACTTGTTGGCCCTCTTGATTCATATTTCATCCATTTTCAAACTAGAATCAATATACCACTTTCCTCATAAATAAACAAATTTTCTCATTGCAACTACTCTCCAAAACCACCATACTAACACCTTCACCAATCCTTGATTACTAATAAAATCACCATCAAAATCACCTTTAGTATTTTCTCATTACTAAACACACAAAACTATACCAACAACATTGATCCTTTCACCAAACACAGATGCACTCTTTGCAATCTCTAAAAAACCTTTCATATACCAAATCTCATCATTGATTCACCCTTTATGCATACGACCATTATGCATCTTTTTGCACCAACAACCTCTCATCCTCTCACCTTGGTTGCTCGAATTCTACTTTTAAAGAATTCATGATTGATATTTTGGTGTGAGACTTTAGTTAACTTGTTCTTTCAGTCGAGTCTTCTGAATCTACTCTTTAAGTTATCATTCACTTCTCTATTATTTCTCTAAGAGAAATCGAGTTAAAATATTGTTTTCCTCAATTTTAGTGAGTTACAAGATTTAGCAGAGATTCTTTTATTTTTACTGAGCTCCAACATTGGTGAAACTGAAAATTCTTCCTTTAATATTGTCCATATTGCTATAATTTTTTGTTCGCCCCATTCATTCCTTCTTTTGCAATTTTTAACATTTGTTGTTATGTTTAGCATAATTTCTAAGCTCAAAGTTTTTGACTCATTTATCCTTGCAAAACCCGTGTCGTACCACTTATTCAAAGCGCTGCCATATATAGTTGTTGACTTGTTCATGCCAAATACCAAAGGCTTTCCATTAAAAATGTTTCCAAAATAACTCTGTTGAGCCATTTTAATTATATCTGTGAGGGATTCTCTTATAACGCAAAACATTCGCGCTCTTGGTCTTTGTTGCTACATTAAACCTTAACCTAGTGGTGTGTATTAGCCCCTCGACACCTTTCACCTTAATCTCGCGGTCTCGATCATAATTGCCACATAGAACCTTGTCTTGGATCCTTTTATTAGCCCTTGACACCTTTGTTATGTGCCCTTTTAAACCTTTTGGGGTCATGTTGATGGGTCGACATGTCCTATGGGGACCACCTACCACCTGCTCCTGTTGGTTTCCAGCTCCGACTATATCTTGCCATTATGTCTTGGTGTTTGCATCCCAGTGTTTCCTCTGTGCACCCTTAATTTACCTTCAGGATCAACCCACAGGGATGAGTTGTCCCAATGGGGTCCTCCCACCGCAACTGCGCCCAGTCACTGTAGTTCTGGGTTGAGTTGGCTTTGACACTTGTTGTGTCATCCTGATGCCCATTTAGCCTATTGTTTCCCTTTTGTGTTGTAAAACCACCTTTTGGGATCCTTCCAGTAGGATGATGTCATGTTGATGTCACATGTTCCATGTGTTGCTCTGTCAGTGGTCCACGTGTCACCCAAAAATGGCCTACTTCACCACTCGAAAAGGCCAAAAACACCTACCACATGTCGCGCTCCATTTGGGCCATGCCACTGCTAACATCATCATCCACATGTGCATCTACATAATCCCTGTAATCCAATCATATTGTGCCACTTGTCTGTTGTTAGAGGAGAGAGAAAGGGTCCCGAGGCCTTTGTTTTTCGACTAATTCTCTTGTTAAATTATTTTGATAAAATTGTTGGGTTTAAGGACGTAGCATGCTACTGACTCCACCACACTAGCTTGACTGTAATTCCATTGGCTCCTATTGCACCATCCCTAGCCTCAGATCCAGGGATGACAAGAAGCAAGTTGTAGCTTCAAGAGATGCAGATGAGCTCTCTACCAGGATGGAGTAGGAGTTCGCTTTGATTGCTTGCCTAAATAGCTCGACTTCATAGGGTGTATGGTACATGGATAGTGGAGTGTCATTTCATATTACAAGAGTTAGGGAATACTTTTCCAGTTACAAGGAGGAGGATATCAGGTTCTAGATTCAAATGGGGAAAATTTCCAAGTTCACTCCCGTAGCATAAGGGATTGTTCTCTTTTAGAGGGAGAATGACAAGCAAATATTGATCCATGAAGTGTTACATGTGTCAAGCCTGGGGATGAATTTAATCTCCATATCTATCCTTTAGGATAAAGGTATGATGTTATTTTTAGAGGGGCAAAGGTGTTAAAGCACAAATATTAGAGATCACCTATAGCAGGTTGAGTGAGGAACGATTGGTTATACATGTTACAATTAGACATTCCCAAGGCATTAGTTAGCAACAACATTCCAAGAGACCAGGGGGAGCTATGGCATAGGTGGATGGGCCATATTAATCATGGAGCACTAGGATTGCTTCATGAGACAGTGAAAAGTGTTCTGGAGGTAAGCATAAAGCACGATGACGTATGTAAAGGATGTGTGATGGGGAATATTTCCAAGGCATATTTTCCAAGGAGTGAAAGTAAATCATAGTGTACCTTATAAATTGTACATTAAAACATATGAGCACCTATGTCTATGAGATCTCTCATAGGGTACGAGTACTTTTTCGCCTTTATTAATGATTTCTCCATGGAGACCTAAATCTATTTCTTGGAGACCAAGGATGAGGTATTTTGTTGCTTTAAGGAGTATAAGGCTCTAGTGGATAGTGTGACAAGTAGAAATATCCATTCTCTTTAGTCAGTTAATGGAGGGGAATATACCAGCAAGGAGTTCCAGGATTTTTGTACCAGGGTAGGAATCAAGAGAGAGTGGATGGTTCCTTACAACCCGCATCATAATGGGGTTGCTTAGAAGAAGAATTAGTCAATTTCGAAGGTAGTGCGAGCGATGCTATATGACTAAATATCCCCTGCTATTTATGGGAAAAGGCATGCAATACAACAATTTATATATATAACAGGGTCCCACATAGAGCGTTTGGAATGATGATCCTAAAGAGGCTTTCACCGAGAAAAAACCAAATGTCAGTCATTTTAGGATATTTGGATACCTAGTGTATTTTCACATTCCAAGAAAGACACGTCCAAAGCTAGATCAAACTATAGAGCAAGATTACTTTGTTGGCTACAACAAAAACTCAAAGGCATACAAGATCTTCATCCCAGGATCCAGGAGGATCATAGTCAGGTGGGATGTCAATTTCATGGAGGACAAGGCATACAAAAAGTCCAAAGAGTGTCCAGGAGCTAAAGATCAGAGAAAGCAGCTAGTAGAGGCTCCCACAGTTGCACATAAGAAACAGGGGCAGTAGCAAACCACAAGTAAAGTTACCAGTACTAGCATTAGCTCAAGTGCAGGGGTTCTTGAGGCTTCACAAAGTATGGAGCAACATATGCAACAAATTTGGGAGATGCATAAGGAGGATATGGAGGTTGATATTCCTAACTTCACTATTAGCAGGAGGAACTAGGAGGTTTAGGCTACACTCAAGGATGCTTAGAATTTTGTGGGTGATCCTAGGACAAGAAAGAGAGAATGGAGACAACTTGAGCGGTACATTGGCTACATGGAATTATTGAGTCAGTTGGTAGATAGTGAACCTTTCAATTATTAAGAGGCTGCACAACAACAGGTGTGGTGGGATGCAATGGTTGAGGAGTATTCTTCAATCATGCAGAAAAATGTTTGGGAAGTTATACCGAGATCGACGGACAAGGAGGCGGTTGGATCATGTTGGATCTACAAAATCAAGCACAATGTAGATGACAACATCAAGAAATACAAAGCTAGTTTTGTGGCCAAGGGTGCTCTTAGAAGGATGGAATAGATTATGAGGAGACATTCGCTCCTGTGGCCAGGTACACTTATACACGATTCATGATCTCATTAGAAGCATAGATGGGATGGCAGATCCATCAGATGGATGTCAAGATGATATTCCTGAATGGTAAACTAGAGGAGGAGGTGTACATAGAACAACCAGAGGCCTTTGTGGCACACAATAGAGAGACCCATGTGTGCATATTGAAGAGAGATTTATACGAGCTCAAGTAGGCTCCCAGGGCATGGTATGAGTGCATTGACATATGCTTGCAGGGCATGGACTTTGTGAAGAGTTAGGATGATAACAACCTCTATTACTTGGTGGTTAGGGAAGATGTTATCATTCTTGTCCTATATGTGGATGACTTGTTCTTGACAAGTTCATTGGGGCTCATCAAGGAGTGCAAGAGGGACCTTGCATCAGAGTTCAAGATGAAGGATTTGGAGATAATACATTATTTTCTAAGCATGGAGGTATGTTAGATGGATGGTGATATTTTTCCTTGGTCAAGGAAAATATTGAATAGAGATCCTAAGGAGATTTAGAATGGTGGATTTTAGAGCCATGTTTACACCCATGATCACAAATTGGAGGAATATAGATACATCCAGGGAGAAGGATGTGGACCCCACCTTGTATAGGACGTTGATAGGCTCTCTCATGTATCTAGTCAACACTAGGCGAGACATTTCCTATGTAGTTAACTCTCTCGAAGTCGAAGAGAGTGCATTGGATAGCAGGGAAGCATGTGTTGAAGTATTTGTGTGGCACAGTCAAGTATGGGATTAGGTATGCTCAAGGTGATAGTGTAATATTGGTGGGTTATACTGATTCAAACTGGGCAGGGAACACAGTAGACCAGAAAAGAACTTCAGGGTATTGCTTCAAAATGGTATCAAGAGTTGTTTCTTGGTATAGAAGGGAGCAGAAGTCTGTGATACTGAGTTCAATCGAGGCAGAGTACATAACAATGATCATGGCTACATTCAAGGCCATATGGCTTTGAAATCTAGTGGTAGCCTTGTTTGGTCAAGGGATAGAGACATACTCGATACATTGAAAAAATCAGAGTTGCATCAGGTTGTCAGAGAATTTCGTGTTTCATGACAGGTCAAAGCATATAGACATCAGGTTCCACTTCATTAGGGATTGTGTGTAGTGCAAGATTGACCAGTTAAAGTATATACCTACAGATGAGCAGGTAGCTCTTTTGGAAAAGGATTTAGGGAAGGAGAGGTTCATATTCTTCAAAGACAAGTTGGGTGTTAGTTTATATAGCTCAGATACATGTTCTAGTCTCAAATTGTGTCAATGACGCTATGGAACATATTCCCCCCAACACCTAGAATTGGTTTCATGAGAAAAGGCCTTGTTTAGATTTAATTAAGAGCTAATTAATTTTCCTAAGTCTAGCTTAGGGAAATAGATTAATTAATTAGTATTAATTGGGGTAAATCGATTTTCCTCTGGAGACATCCGAAGAAGTAACATGATGGGGTCAAGATGATCTTAGCCATTGATTGTGATTAGATCATGGCCATTGATTCGTCAACGAGAGATTACAAGACCAAATCGATGGGAATTTGAAGAACACATAGAGACACAAATTTTTAGTGAGAGCAAGGGCACAGAGCCAACACATGGACATCAATAGTAGGGGTTTCAGTAGAGATTGTCAAAGAGATTCTTCACAAATATTTCCATGGAAATTTGAAGATCAATTTTCTGTAGTGAGCGGTCGATTTTTCAACAATGTGAGTTGCTTTAGTAGGGGGTGCGAATTACCTAGACTAGCAGTGTGAATTGCTCAAAGAGGAAAATTTTCGGAGTGAGGATATTTATACAAGAGGGATCGATTTGCTAAAGGAGACAAAATTTTTCCAGTGAAGTAGAGATTATTTACCCATTAAATGATAGTTACCAGGATGGTCAAGTTTCTCAGCCATATCACACGTGTGAGCTGAAATCAACCTCATAGGGAGGCCGAATTCATTTTGGTGGGTCGAAAAACTTCCAGGAGGTTAGAGGTGTCTTGCAGAAGTGAAGAAACAATTTTTTTGGAGATTTTCTAGTGTCAAGCAAGCAATTGTAATATTTTTGTTGAAGAATTAATAATAAAACCCTCATCTGTTAAACTGGTTTTCTCTTCAAGGTTTTTTAGGGACAATTGTCCAAAAACTTTGGTGTTCATTATTTGTGTGTGTGCATATATTTCTTAGTTCCTGCAGTATTTATTTTCATGAAGTTAAAGTTGTGTTTTATTCAGTATTTTCCGCAAGTTAATTGCAATTGACAAATAATCTGGAAAGATAAGGAGAATAATAACCAATAATTGCAACAATATTTTAAATGTCACAGCGAATTGATAAACTATACGCATTATGGATTCATAAGCATATATGGATTAATACTTTTGTAGCAATGATTAATTCTCACCATAGATCAAAATTTAAACCAATAATATTCGCCAAAGGAACTAGGGGAGAGATTCCTAATGTTGTGCAGGGACCAGTAATTGATATAGTACTGGTCCCACCAAACCACCATAAATTGAGACTTTTGAAACCAATATTTAAACAAAAATAAATAACATTAAGTATAAATAAGTATTAATTTATGTCCAAAATTTCCCCATACATTGACTGGGCCCACAACTGTCCATAAATAGTATTTTACTACTTAAGACTGCAAACCATATTGACCCAACTAGAAAACATCTAAAACCATAAAGGCTTCCAAAATGGTCTATTCCAGAAGTACAAAGCAGCAGTAACTTCAACCCCCACGCATCAGAACTGCAGTTTTGCATCCCAAATAAATATGCCTACTTGCACATAACAAAAGGGAATGTATGTCAGCCATAACTGCTGTGTTGTTCAACAACTAAACACCCTATGTTCAATAAATGACACCCAACCCAATAACATTTAAACCCAATTTGTACAATGAATGACACCTAGACCCAATAACTGCAATAAATGACACCCAACTCACTCTATTTCTCATTAAAACAGATCAAAGCACATGGATCAACAAATAACCAATTCCCAATCATTAGATCACATCAAATTAAATCCAAACCACACATTCAAAGTGAAGCCATTGCAATCCATGTGCATCCATGTCCACCAATTAAATTCAAGTGCCAAAAACTATAAAAGAAGTCCACCCACTGTTGAAGTTGCATCTTATGCTTTCAAACTATTCAGCAAACTTGAAGACAACATCACAAAACAGTTGCCAATATATCCAGGTTAGTTATATCAATTACAACTCATTCTTCTTACAGTTCTGTTTTCATTGTTTTCATTTATCAGATTTCTTACATGATCTGTCTGGCCATAACTACTAGAAGGATACCTGGATGGTTTCACAAACAACCATTGAAAGTCATTCTTCTTACAGTTATGTTTTCATTGTTTTCATTTATCAGAGTTCTTACATGATTTGTCTGGCCATAACTGCTAAAAGGATAGTTGGATGGTTTCACAAACAACCATTGAATAAAAAGTAGGTTCTAAATACAACTATTTAGAAAAGTTAAAACCATTCCTTAAAATAAAAAAAAATGAATGCCTTCAACATACTTAATCTTTTCAGTTCAATTTTCTAAAACTTTTTATGACTGATAAGTCCATTCCAAGGTTGATCACAGCTGCAAGTTGTTCCCAACATAGAATTTATGCCCAACCTTACTGTGATTATGACGAGCATAACACTCTTCTGGAGCATATGACCATATTTTGTTTGATTTTCCAAACTAATTACTATGCCTGGAATGGTGGCCATGGACTGCAATGGAGAAGTTGCAGTACTGAGACATTTTTGGCAATGCCAAACAACAAAAAAAATGGAAAATGATATTTGAAACAAAATATATGTGCACATTTCACTTGCTTATGCCTTAGCTAGTTCCTATCCTTACATTAAGGAAGCAGTCATGGAAATGCATCCTTATAAGCCCAGCTTGCTATAAGGGAATTCTGAGCAAAAGCCTTGGAAATTGATTGTTGAATAATGCCTTCAACTGCACTGCAACTTCTATCATAGAATCCTACTTGAATCCATATAAAAGCTGCTAAACTGATGAACAGGCAGGAAATTAAGAGACTACGAAGTAATGCAATGAAATTTCTTGTAACATACATGTTGATAATTTCCTGTAATAAAGGAAAAGTATTTTTGCAGAAGTAATAAAGCATAATTTACAAATATTCTAATCTCTAAATGCATGCAATAATTTTACAGGTTGTTGCATCTATGGCAAAAGGAAGTTACTCTGCTCATACAAGGAGTGTTGAAAATGCAACAAGATGATGGAGCTTAGTGAAAAGAAGTCGCCTTCACTAAGTGGGTCTGCAGGCTATTTTTGGCGCAAAGTCTATTTTTAGACTATGTCTATTTTTAGACATATGGATCATGGTCTATGAGTTGCGGGATGCTATTTGTGGATGATTGGTCATGTTGGTGAAAATAGATGGACCTCTATTTTTAGACATATGGGCGGAGTCTATTTTTAGACTATAGTCTAAAAATAGAACAATCAAATATTATTAGCTCTTAATAATATTTGGACTATAAACATTATCTTATCCTCTTGCAGCACTTCAATTCGAGCTACGGATGTGGCACATGCAACTGCCAGAAGGAAATACGCTTTTCTTATGGGTTAGTTGAGCTATTGCATGATGGACTTCAGTTAGAACTCAAGTGATTGAGTTTGGTGGAGTTGATTGAGGAGTTGATGGAGTTGTGTTCAGTTTGACTTAGCTGAACTAGTTGTATTTAGTCTAACTGCCAAATACACTAGTGATGAGTGATGTGAATTAATTATTAATTAATTCACTAATTATTAACTCATAAATCAACTAAATAATACATCAGTTAACTCAGTGCATGGATAGTTAAGTGGAGACAAGTGTTAGAGGTGGGTGAAAGGGTGAGACTACTATCAGTGGTGACTATAGCTGTGCATGAGATTTGCACAATCATTGATTGAGATTGCCAATGATGATTGCGCAGTACAAGCCAAGGGAATTCGAGCTTGGATCAGATCTATTCACATTGGATTGCGCAGTAGAGGCAGGCAAACAGTGGAGGAGATTTGAACCCGTGACTTGTTGAGATCTGAGCTAGTTTGTGTGTAGCAGGTGGAGATAGTATTGAGTACTTGTGAGAAGTATTGTACTATGTATTGTTACATGTTCTCTATCATTATAATATACAGATAGTTGGGGGTTTTCAGCTGTATGCTTTCCCCATTACATACTGCGTTGATATGTGTTATTGATGTTTCAATGTGCGCATGCGATTGTTTCTTTATTCTGCAAATTGATGATCAATGGTAGAGGAGATTATGTATTATGCATGCATTCCACAAATAGTGTATAATCAGGATAATATCTGTGAATAAGTGTTATATTATTCAAAATTTCTACATGGTATCAAAGCGAAGTTGATCATCAGATCTATTATTTAGAAAGTGATTACATTTTATTTCTTCAGGCAGAGTCTATAATCGGGCCAGGTAGCCTCTGGATTCATCCTTCTTTTGGAAGGTGAGATATCCAGTAAATGCCCATACAGTCAATCTCTGTATGAGAAATACTTTGTTCTCACGAATTTTAGATTAGAAGCGGTTGAGTTTGGAGCTGGTGGAATTCGAATTTGCAGCAGTGTTTTCTTGGTGTCGAAGTTGAAATGTCTTTTAACGGATTGCGATTGGAGTATGCCCTTGAAGGCAGCTCGAATTATATTGCATGGAAAGACAGGATGGAGGCGGTGTTAGATGAAAATGGGTTGAAGGAGTTCATAGATGTTGAGGTCCCAAAGCCTACTGATGCTGCTCACATTGAGGCTTGGCAAAAGAAGACAGCAAAGTGTCAAAGGATTCTGTTGGAGGGTGTGAAGGATCACATTGTATCCAGCCTGCATGGAAATCATTCTCCATACTTGATGTGGAAAGCGTTGACAAATTTATTCCAAAGCAAAAGCGACCAGAGGAAGTTGGCGCTCAAGGATAAACTCAAAAACATTAAGTGTGAGAAAGGAGACAGTATGCCCAAGTATCTCATGAAGTTCACCTAATGCCGGGATGAGCTGGGAAGTGTGGGGGTGACTGTCGATGATGAGGACTTGGTGAGCTTGGCTCTCCTTGGTCTTCCAAAGAGTTGGCATTCCTATCAGGACTCTGTCAATGGTCGGGAGAAATTTCCAGGATGGGAGAGACTTTGGTCTGATCTTGTGCAAGAGGAGATCAGGCAGAATACCAGGGACGGATCTTCATCAAAGGCATCTGATGAAGAAAATTGCGCTTTGGCTACCAAAGCAAAGAAGGGTAAGAACAAGAAAGCTTCTCATTTCGGTGCAAAAGGCAAGAAGCAGGACATGTCCAAGGTGAAGTGCTTTCACTGTCACCAGCACGGACATTATGCCACAAATTGTCCGCAGAAGAAGAAAAATAAGCAAGCTGTTGGATCTGCAGTGGGAGAGGCCTTAGCCTCGCAGTTTGAGCTGGATTTTTCGCTGATCGCATGCTTGGTATCAAGTGTGATGGGATCGGTATGGTTCTTGGACAGTGGTGTGTCTTTTCACAGGATAGGAGATTGAGATTTGTTTTCTGATCTGGATGAGAAAGATCTTGGAGTGCACATCGAGATGGGCGATGATGGTAGATACAGAGCGACCGGTATAGGTACCATTTCCTTTGAGAGGGAGTCTGGTAAACCCTTCGTATTGAAGGAAGTGATGCATGTTCCAGGATTGAAGAAGAATCTTATCTCTGTGGCGATATTAGAAGACAAGGGATATGATGTTGTTTTCAGCGAGGGAAAGGCTTTCCTGCGCAGTAAGACAACTGGAGAAACCCGGAAGATAGGGGTTCGAGTCAAGAACCTTTATCAATTTCATGTAGATGGCAGCAATGGCATGCAAGGCAGAAGGATTGGTGAGCCGGGATGATGGCGAGCTGTGGCACCGGAGATTGGGCCACCTTCACCATGGAGCCTTGAAGATACTACAACAGATTTCTACTGGGCTTCCTAAAGGCACTCTTGCGCAGTCAGATCAATGCAAGGGGTGTACTTTGGGAAAATTTGTGAAAGCCACCTTTCACGAGAAGGATAGTCGCGCCACGACGATCCTTGAGAGAATTCACACAGACGTGTGTGGACCTTTCTCAGTAGCTTCGAGAGCAAAGCACAAGTACTATGTGATCTTTGTTGATGATTTCTCTCGGAAGTGCTGGATCTTCTTCATGCAGAAGAAGAGCGAGACATATTCAAAGTTTTGTGAGTTCAAAGCACTGGTCGAGAAGGAATCAGGGAAGAAGGTGAAGGCTCTTAGGAGCAACAATGGTGGTGAATTCATCTCTGGCGAGTTCAAGGACTTCTGCAGCGCATAAGGGATTCGAAGAGAGCTCATAGCTCCCCATAACCCACAGCAGAACGGGGTTGTTGAGCGGAAGAACAAAACGATCGTGGGTGCTGCACAGGTGATGTTGCATGATCAGGGCCTACCCCTTCACTTGTGGGCAGAGGCATGCAATACTGTAGTATATGTGTAGAACCGTTGTCCTCACAAGATACTTGGCATGAGTACACCCGAGGAGGCTTATTCTGGTAAGAGGCCTGATATTTCCCATTTGAGGATTTTTGGTTCTCCTGTTTACATGCATGTGACGAAGGATGCCAGGAAGAAGCTGGAGCCGATCGCAGAGGTTGGGATATTTGTGGGGTACACTGATACGCCCCACAACTATCATGTGTATTTGCCAGACAGTCGCAAGGCTGTTG
Source organism: Pinus tabuliformis (assembly GCA_031772625.1). Taxonomy (NCBI): domain Eukaryota; kingdom Viridiplantae; phylum Streptophyta; class Pinopsida; order Pinales; family Pinaceae; genus Pinus; species Pinus tabuliformis. The sequence continues at coordinate 486,277,569 of CM062804.1, read as the reverse complement.
TGCGACGAGATATCAAATTTCAGGAGGAGAAAGCCATGAAGTGTTCGCTTGAGAGGAAGCCACACTTGCATGTAGATGAGGAGCTATTAGTTCCTAAGGATGAGCTTCAAGATGTGGATCAGCCACAAGATGAAGTTCATGGAGTGGAAGAGACCACTCATGCAGCGCCAACCATCAGAGGGCGAAAGCGCACTACAGAAGCTGAGCGACTGGCTCAAGATGCAGAGAAGGTTGTAGGACCACCTACAGCGCAGCGCAGACAGAGACAGTCACCTGATCGGTACACTAGATACATGGCTCTTGTGAGCAAATGTGTCGTGACTGAGCCATCCTCTTTCGAGGAAGCTGTGGAGGATCCCGCATGGGTAGATGCCATGGTGGAAGAGTATGATTCGATTGTCAGAAACAATGCATGGGAGATTGTCCCAAGACCGGAAGGGAAATTAGTGGTGGGTTCGAGATGGATCTACAAAGTGAAGCAGGCAGCTGACAGGAGTGTGGAGAAGTACAAGGCAAGATTTGTTCCCCGAGTTTTCTCACAGATAGAGGGGATCGATTATGAGGAGACCTTTGCACCTGTCGCAAGGTATTCTTCCATACAGACGATTCTTTCTCTCTCAGCGCAGATGGGGTGGCACATCCATCAGATGGATGTGAAGACTGCGTTCCTCAACGGAGTCATTGAGGAGGAGGTGTACATAAAGTAGCCCGAAGGTTTCGAGATCTTCAGTAGCGAGTCGCATGTGTGCAGGCTCAAGAGAGCATTGTATGGGTTGAAACAAGCACCTTGTGCTTGGTACACACGGATAGACAGTTATTTCACCGGACTTGGATTCTCCAAGAGTGAGGCTGATCCTAACCTATACCAAATTGTGGTGGAGGGTAAGTTGCTGATCATTGTACTTTATGTAGATGATTTGATTTTGATGGGAGATGAGCTGTTGATACTTTCATGCAAGGAGGATCTTGCTAGAGAGTTTGAGATGAAGGACTTGGGCCTCCTTCATTATTTCTTGGGATTGGAAATTTGGCAGCGCAGTGATGGACTATTTGTTTCTCAGGGTAAGTATGCCCAGGAGATACTGGAGAAGTTCAACATGCATGGTTGCAAGCTTGTTGATACTCCTCTTCTTGGAGGTTGGAGGAAGAAGGATGCTACTTTAGCAGAGGTAGTGGATGCCACTGTTTATCGACAGTTGGTGGGGTTGCTTATGTATCTGGTCAATACATAACCCGATATATGCTATGCTATTAACCAGCTTTCACAAGCTATGGTTAAGACAACCAAGCTCTTCTGGAAGGTAGGCAAGCATGTATTGCATTATCTCAGAGGCACATCGAGATATGGATTGTGGTACAGACAGGAGGATGAGGTGAAGCTATGTGGCTTCACGGATGTAGATTGGGCAGGGAGCCCAACGGACAGAAAGAGCACATCTGGAGGGATCTTCAGTATCAGGTCGACAGCAGTTTCTTGGTACAGTAGGAAGCAGAGATCCGTGGCACTCAGTTCAGCAGAGGCCGAGTATATGGCAGCAAGTTTGGCTGCATGTGAGGCTATATGGATGAGGAAGATCCTGGTCGGGTTGTTCGGGTCACACTTGGAGCCTACTGTGATTTATTGTGATAACCAGAGTTGCATTAAACTCTCGGCTAATCCAGTATTTCATGATAGATCCAAGCACATCGACATCAGGTACCATCATATCAGAGATTGTGTGCAGCGGAGAATCATGTTACTTTCATACATTCCCACGGAGGATCAGGATGCTGATATCTTGACGAAGGCACTCACCAGGAGAAAATTCGAATACCACAGAGGCAGGATAGGGGTTGCAGATAATCCATATCTTGTTGAAAGGGAGTGTTGAAAATGCAACAAGATGATGGAGCTTAGTGAAAAGTAGTCACCTTCACTAAGTGGGTCCGCCGGCTATTTTTGGCGCAAAGTCTATTTTTAGACATATGGATCATGGTCTATGAGTTGCAGGATGCTATTTGTGGATGACTGGTCATGTTGGTGAAAATAGATGGACCTCTATTTTTAGACATATATTATTAGCTCTTAATAATATTTGGACTATAAACATTATCTTATCCTCTTGCAGCACTTTAGTTCGAGCTATGGATGTGGCACATGCAACTGCCAGGAGGAAATACGCTTTTCTTATGGGTTAGTTGAGCTATTGCATGATGGACTTCAGTTAGAACTCAAGTGATTGAGTTTGGTGGAGTTGATTGAGGAGTTGATGGAGTTGTGTTCAATTTGACTTAGTTGAACTAGTTGTATTTAGTCTAATTGCCAAATACACTAGTGATGAGTGATGTGAATTAATTATTAATTAATTCACTAATTATTAAGTCATAAATCAACTAAAGAATACATCAGTTAACTCAGTGCATGGACAGTTCAGTGGAGACAAGTGTTAGAGGTGGGTGAAAGGGTGAGACTACTATCAGTTGTGACTATAGCTGTGCATGAGATTTGCACAATCCATGATTGAGATTGCCAATGAGGATTGCGCAGTACAAGCCAAGGGAATTCGAGCTTGGATCAGATCTATTCTCACATTGGATTGCGCAGTAGAGGCAGGTAAACAGTGGAGGAGATTTGAACCCGTGACTTGTTCAGATCTGAGCTAGTTTGTGTGTAGCAGGTGGAGATAGTACTGAGTACTTGTGAGGAGTATTGTACTATGTATTGTTACATGTTCTCCATCATTATAATATACAGATAGTTGGGGGTTTTCAGCTGTATGCTTTCCCCATTACATACTGCGTTGATATGTGTGATTGATGTTTCAATGTGTGCATGTGATTGTTTCTTTATTCCAAAAATTGATGATCAATGGTAGAGGAGGTTATGTATTATGCATGCATTCCGCAAATAGTGTATAATCAGGATAATCTCTGTGAATAAGTGTTATATTATTCAAAATTTCTACAAGGAGAAATGGCAGGAGAGTGAAAATGGGTGCGCAGCTGCGATGCACATCGTCTGATGAGGACAGGACAATTGATGTCAATGCCAACAATGCGCCAGGGAACATTGTTGAGGATGACCATGTGACAGTAGCTGATGTTAACACACCATCAGCCATAGAACCACCATCAACAACAGTCCAAGGAGCAAGCTCAACTAAAAAGATCAGTGCTATAAGAGGAGGGACAAAAGAACAAATGTTAGTTGCAATTGAAAACATAGAGTTTAATGGATACTCAGTTCGGGCATCTGCAAAAAAACATGGTATTCCTCCCTCATCAATACATTATTGGATAAATGGACTGACTCATACAAAACGTAGAGGGCCTCTTACAGTTATGACTGAGGAGGAGGAGGCCGAGGTGGTTGAGTGGTGTAAAGAGATGGCCCAACTGGGACATGGGCTAGAGTTGATACAACTCAAATCAACAGTTGCTCAAATCTTTCAAGGGAGGCCAAACCCATTCAAAGATGGGTTTCCTGGTAAATCATGGTGGTTTGGGTTTAAAAAAAGGCATCCAGAACTTGTATTGCGTACTGCTGAGGGCCTTGATAGAGACAGAGCATTAAATTTGCGCCTTGCAGTTGTGCAAAAGTTCTATGACACACTTTCTAATGCTTACGATAAACATTCTTATGGAGCAGACCATATATGGAACTGTTATGAAACAGGTTTATAGGTAGGGAGGAATTGTGGCATGCGGGTAATTGCCAAGAGAGGGAGCCGAAATGTGCCAAATATTTTTCCCAAGAGCAGGGAGTGGATAACTATTTTATGTTGTGTCAATGCAATTGGTACTTCAATCCCAAGATTTTATCTATTCAAAGGTAAAAATCAATTGAAAAACTATATATAGAATTGTGAACCAGGTGCATGCATGGCTGCACATCCCCATGCATGGATGACTAAAGAACTATTTCTAAGTTGGCTTTTTCACTTTGCTGCATCGGTACCAGGTGGCGTCTCACCTAATAACAGACACCTTTTGATATTAGATGGCCATGGGAGCCACATGGCTGTACAAACAATTGAGGAAGCAAACAATCTAGGCATTGACCTATTGACATTGCCCGCTCATACCACTCACAGACTGCAACCCCTTGATGTTAGTGTGTTTTCCCTTTCAAGAACTATTTCAGGTCGGAGTGCACTGCATGGATGGCAAAGAATCCAGGGGTTGAGGTGAAAAGGTTTGAGCTAGAAGAGCTTGCAAGTAAAGCTTTTAAAAGGGCTTTGACACCATCAAATATCAAGGCTGGCTTTAGGAGGACAGGAATATGGCCACTGAACTATGATGCTCTTATGCATGATACTGGTTGTAGTCAAGTGTTTCATGTGGACGGTCAGGAAGAAGGGAATGCCCAAACAGGTGTTGAAGTGAAAGAAGTAGATGACCAAGATGATGTTGTTGCAACTGGTAATATGATTTCCCTATCTCAAGGACACTTATATGCTAAAGATGATGAAACTGTATGTGAAACACAATAAAACCATGAACAAATTCGCAGTAACATGGAGATCGTTCCACCAACTCAAGAACATGAAATTCCTGTTGCTGATATTGTTAATGATATTGTTGAACATGCAGTTGACAATGACCAATTGACATTGCCAAGCCAAGTAACCCCACCTTCATGGCTAGCAGAAGCAATGATCAATATGAATGCACATAGTGTCACAGCAACCAATGAAGAAAGCATGAACATGCCCTCACAACCAGTAGAATTGAACAGTGAAATTGTTCATTTTTTTGTGGACAATAGATCAATGCAAGAAGACGAAGGACATAATGAGGCATCAAATGAAGATAATGATATAGCTCAATCGGTTCCAACAGATACTGAAAGGGAAGTACCAAGCAATGACATGTAGGTGGGAGGGGTGGAGAAGACACTTGGATGGTTCCTAAAGCTACCAGTAGAGAGAGTATCAATGAAAAAAAAGCAAGGTGCACCGGGTAGTCTTCGTCTGGGCTGAAGCTCACAGTTACTCATCTCAGAGGACTATATAAACCTGTTAGTTGAGTCTGAAAAAAAAGAAATTTGAAATGCAAGAATTAAAACAGAAAAAGAAGGATCTAGTCAAGGAGAAGAAGGCATCAAGGATTGTTGCAGCACTACGTCGAGCAGATGAAAGGATTGAAAGAGATAAAGCAAGGCAAGTTAGGGACCAACAAAAGCAAATGGCAAGACAGGAAAAGGAAAAACGAAAGGCACAACAAATGCTTGAAAAGGAACAAGGGATTATCAACGATACAAGAATAGCTGATGAAACCAGGATTATTTCAAACTCATTGGACTCCATTGCAGATAATACACTATTATTCTAAGATCTCATAAACATTCAAGTGCCTCACTATCAAACTGAGGGTTTACCCACTTGCCTTGTTCCTATCAGAGTTGGTGTCAATTCTCTGTATGCTCATTACACACCTCCACTTAATGCAAGGGTCAGTAGTGCAAATGTGAGGTATGGGTACTCAGTACCTCCATGGATGGAAGCTGCAAATTGGAATCAATCATATGGCAGCAATCAACCATTTCCTAATCAACCCTTGACTGGTAGGCCAACCTACCTGGCTCAAGAAGGTAACTCGGGGAGTTTTGGCACTCAAGATTCTTAGGGCCATAAAGAATAGGGGGATCATATGTTTTTGGTTCTAACCACATTATGATGTGGATTTTGGATGGATTGTATCTTTTTCTTGGCACAGAAACATTTTGGCTTACAACACTAGATTGTATCTTTTTCTTGTCACAGAAACATTTTGGCTTACAACACTAGATTGTATCTTTTTCTTGTCACAGAAACATTTTGGCTTACAACTTAGTAGTGAATTCTTGTGGCAACCTAACTGTGTATGTTGAAAAGAAATTTTCAATGGAATATGTCTTTCTGTAAAATATTAATTACGATAAAACTATTTCTATAAGTTATTCTGTGAACTTTGTGTGGCTAGCTTAGAGGAATAAAGGAAGGAAACAGATAAGTATTGAAAAATAGTTTCCTTCATTGCTGGTTAATTAGTTATACTCGAAGCGGCTAGGTTAAACTGTGTAACTGTGGTTGTGTTGAAATAAAGTTTCTAGAACTAAATTAAGTTGCTGCAGATTAACAAAACTATTTATGGCTTCTAGTCAACTCGAACTGAAAACTATTATTTCAGTGGTTGTAGCTAAAAGAGAAAAGGAAATTAATGAAAGAGGAATCCATGAGTAACTTTGTGAGACAACTGGGGTTAGTTTTCGGGCCAAGTTGACAGGGTCAATAGGTTAGAACCGATCCCCGTCTCCTTGAAGGCTCATTCAAGAGGATAGAGCCTTCAAGAGGATAATTGTTGTCCGGGTAAATCTCAGTCAAGCACTTCAAGATTATTGATAACTGATAGACCATGTTGCACTAAAATAGACCTTGGTAAAATCCCATCAGTCGCAGTAACCAAGATTCATAACAAAATAATCATTGGTCTATTGATATCGTAAGGAATTCAATAATAACATTCCATTCCAACTCTGGACAAGAGATAATGGCCAAAGGCTTAGGAAAAAGGCTAAATACAAAAATCAAATGACCAAAGAGTCTCAAATGAGGAGGCAATCTACCTCATAATAAGTTTTATTAAATGTCAAAAAGCCACTGATAATTTTATTCATTAAGGGGACACTTGAGAAATTGAGAGCACTCAATATCAAGTTGCATATGAAAAAGGCTAAATACAGAAATCAAATGACCATACAGTCTTATCTCATAATAAGTTTTTGAGAGCACTCATTATTAAGTAGAGTAGGAAAAAAGCTAAATATGGCAATAATAACCTAAACCAGAGTCCAATAATATAATGTTTGTAGGAATTACTAGAGCCAAGCAGCAGATAAAGAAATGTGATGATGTAATTTCTCAATGCCTGAAGATGTTGAGTCTTCCACCTGAATGATTGTTACCACATGCTAGTCGAGGACATTAATATTTTCCTCAACCATAGGATGAGGATAGGACCATGCTAGAAGGGAAGCAAAAGAAATAATCTCTCTATCCAGAATTTGAAGGAAAGGCCTAGACTGGTTCTAGACATATAGACACTAGGCTTCTTCTTTACACCAACCCGGTTTTGACATGCAAGTCCTAAAATCAAATAGCCAAATACAAATCTATGCTATTAAATTGAACAAAAGGGTGGAAAATTTTACCTCCATAGTCCACACAATTGACAAGGAGGAAGCATTACATGAAACTAGCCAACTCTGGACATTCCATTCCAACTCCGGACAAGAGATAATGGCCAACGGTATAGGAAAAAGGCTAAATACAAATAATCAAATGACCAAACAGTCTCAAATGAGGAGGCAATCTACCTCATAATAAGTTTTATTAAATGTAAAAAAGCCACTGATAATTTTATTCATTGAGGGGACACTTGAGAAATTGAGAGCACTCATTATCAAGTTGCATATGAAAAAGGCTAAATATAGAAATCAAATGACTAGACAGTCTTATCTCATAATAAGTTTTTGAGAGCACTCATTATTAAGTAGAGTAGGAAAAAAGCTAAATATGGCAATAATAACCTAAACCAGAGTCCAACAATATAGTGTTTGTAGGAGTTACTAGAGCCAAGTAGCAGATAAAGAAATGTGATGATGTAATTTCTCAATGCCTGAAGATGTTGAGTCTTCCACCTGAATGATTGTTACCACATGCCAATCGAGGACATTAATATTTTCCTCAACCATAGGATGAGGATAGGACCATGCTAGAGGGAAACAAAAGAAATAATCTCTCTATCATAGAAAATTTTAGGGGCAAATGTTCGCCCTTTGGCGAAATTAAGGGGTTTTAAATTTTTAGTGGGCGAATATTTTGTATCATAGCATATTTTTACAAATCACCTCAAATAGCCCACCTTATTTTAAGGGAGAGGGTAAAAAGGTAAATTTAGCCCTTGAAACTAGGAGTTACAACCTTCCATTCGCCCATTTTCAAGAATAGGTTTTATTTAAGTGAATCCTATGGGCCAAATACCATATTTATAAAAGAGGTATGGTAAATTAATAAAAATATAAATAAATGAGAGCTATGGTAAATAAATAAAACATTTTTTATATTTACTCCATAAGTCACCTTATATACATGAAAGAGTGTAAACAATAAAAATATAAGTAAAGTCGAGGTATGGTAAATAAATAAAACGTATTTTTACACTTACTCAAAAGATATGGTAAATAAATAAAAATATAAATAAACTAGACGTATGGTAAATAAATAAAACCTCTTTTTATATTTAGTCCCTAACCCTCGTTCTATTTATGAAGGCTCAAGAAAGAGGTTTTATTTAAGTGAATCCTATGGGCCAAATACCATATTTGTAAAAGAGGTATGGTAAATTAATAAAAATATAAATAAAGGAGAGGTATGGTAAACAAATAAAACATTTTTTTTATATTTACTCCATAAGTCACCTTATATTTACGAACACTCAAAAAATGCGTTATATTTAGGTGCAACCTATGGGCAAAATACTATGGGATAAATACCATGGATTGTTGTTAATACCATGCAAAAAAACATTATTAACCCTAATATTAGTATTAATAAAAATAAAAATGGCACAGGGTATTGACCCATGGTATTCACCAAAATGGCACATGGTATTGACCCATGGTATTCATTTGGAATGTAGCCTATTTAAATGGGGGAATTAAACCAGCATAGATCCATATTTACTCTGGATCTACTAACCCCCGAGAGGTATCAAATATCGTGATATGCAAACTAGCATAGAGTGAAAAAATAGTTGATCCCTATCGTGATATGCAAACTAGCATAGAGTGAAAAAATATTTGATCCTTCTTGGGGCTTGGTGGATCAAGAGTAAAAATGGATGTTGTAATTTAATGTATGTTAAACATTTTAGCTTGGTTAAAATAAAAAATAAAATAAAATTCAACTATTAATTTTATTAATTTTTATAAATTACTAATAGTAATTTTTAAGCTCCAGGTTTATGATAACCCATGGTGTTGACCCATGGTAATACCATGGTATTCATGTGAGCATAGACTATTTAAAGGGGAAATTCTATCATCTGAGATCCATCTTAATTCTGGGTCTACCAAGTGCTCAGAGGGATAAATAGATTTTATCCCCCTAAGAGTGGTAGATGTGGAGTTAAGATGGATATAGGTTGGTTTTTATGATAATGAAGATATTAAATAGACTTAGGAAATTATATTGTAAAAACATCTTAAGGTGAATGGTTAAAGCATAGACATTGGACAAGTATATTTGTATACTTCTGTTTTAAACTGAAACAAATCCAGGGCTAAAAGGAATGGATTGATTGCACTAGTCATCCCTCTATAACTTTCCAACATATGCTGGAGTAAACAGATTGTAATTTGGGTAATTTTTCTAACTCCAAATAGGAACATACTTGTGTATTGGCAGGGTGGTTACGAGATCCCTAGAAGTGATGAATTTGAATTTTTCTTGGTTTTATATATAGTATTAGGTTTTTTCTCATGCTTTCTGTGAATGACATTGGTGAATTTTATCCTACACCCACTAGGTTATCGATATGTAATTTCAGTAATTTTGATTTCAAAAGATATTTTAAAGAAATGCAATGATTTCATTTGTGTATTCAATAAACACAATATTCTAATGCAATTCTACATTTGTGGTTCACCTATATAGATTCCATGGAGAAGCGTTAGTGGTGTGACATCAATTGTCCTCAAGCAGCGACTTTAGTTTTACTCTTTTTGGAAGAAAATACTTTCTTCCAACATTTTTGAGTTCCATGAAAAATTTGAAAGCCCTAATAGTATTCAATTATGGGTTCAAGAGAGACATAGTATTCAATTATGGGTTAAAGAGATCCACACTGAATGATCTATCGGCCTTATCATCACTTAGTTTAAGACTATTCACTTGGAGAGCCTGCATGTGCCCCCACTTCAAGAGCATAGTAAAGTCATGTAGAACATAGAGAAGCTATCTCTAAGCTTTTAGTGAAGAATGGAAAAATGTCTGGGTTCAATAACAACCAGTCGAGCATTCAGCTTCCAATAATGCTAGATTTTAACCTGGAGCACTTTTGTGATTTGGAGGAGATGCCCTCTCGTATTTGTGACACATCTTCAGTTGTGAATTGGACTATTACTAACTATCATTTCCTTCAAAAGTTACCTGATGACTTGGGGAACCTCAACTCTTTAAGAATGTTAAGGAAGGAAAGAAAGTACATTATGCTAAGTTCTCTTATGCTTTTCAAGTTTTTCTTGGATATCTACAACGTTTCAGGTAGGAAAGTACATTCTGTTAATGAAAATTTGTCTTGATAGAAAGGCCCAATTTCAAATTCTAATGCTTTCAAAAAACATTGTATAACTATAATGTTTCTAAAAGGAAAGCATATTTTTTCAATTTAAGTATTATGATCCCATATTCCAACTTATTTTTCAGTAACCCATTAGGCTTTGTAGCTTTGAATAAATCCATGTCTTTTGATAAGATCCTCTTCCAAATTAGAACGCAGTTTCCTTTTGGCAATAACCACATACAATGTCTTGATTTTGTTATTGAGAAAATAGAGGTTGTGAAACAAGCTTGTGCCATACAAGGACTTGATTCATTGATTATGTATCAATTATGGCTCTTGATGTAACAATGTCTTGATTTTGTTGCTTGAAAATAGAGGTTACGCTTTACTATTTCATAGAATTTCTTACAATCTTTCGATAAGTATTGATTTGTAATCTCAGTCACTGAGGGATGACAGTAATGACAAAGGTAATATTCCATGGTTTGAAGTTACCCTCTTACTAAATATTTAAATATATCACCACAATTTAACTGTTAGTTAAAGGAATTGTATTTGATTTGTAAACAATTCATTGCTTGATTTATAGATTTTGATTTTTCCCTTTTTTATTTTTTTCTCAGATTTGGTATGAGATATCTTCCAATATTTGGGTTCCCTAGTTTCCCCACCATAGCTATGAGGTTCAGATGCTATCATTAAATATTCTCAGAACGTTACAACTTTTCTAGTAAGTGTACTTTGAAACATTGTTGTTGCTTTTCCATGGTGTTAATGCAAATAAGCACTACAACTAGTGCCATTATTTAGATTAAGTGCCGAAATCTAGGTGGTCTTGTAATGATGGAGTGATTGTTTTCTATCTACTAAGGCCATATGCATTTTTATCTCTTATGTTGTCCTGAGATATTCAAATTCAAAATAAGAATTGAGGTCTCGTTTCCACTGTAGATTGCAGTCAGTTTCTTGAACACAATATATAGTAGATTATATTTTACTAATCAACTATGGATGTGATCCCTCACAGGAAAGGAAATTCAAAGTGACTTTGATTTCACATTGATTTGTCAAAAATCCACACAGGAAAAGAGATTCAAAGTGACACTGATTTCACACTGATTTGTCAAAATGGAGGCAAGAGAAAAGGAAACTTTGTATTCAACAATGCTCTTAATTTCATATGCACATGCACAAACATATTAGTAGAAAATATTGAAGGGTTGCCTAAGTAATATTTTCCATTCGACTACATTCTTTACAGCTTGTAAATAAATAACGCAGAACAATTCATTACACTACTTGTTATTCTTTATTAATCAGTGGTTAAGATTTTGATATTGAACTGGCTAAGATTTTTCTTCCTTCTGTGAAATTGTGTGTTCTATAATGCTTCTTTTCCATTCACTATGTATAGCATATAAAATATGTCTAATGGAGTAGGAAGATTGGAAAGTCTTGTGATCCTTGAACTATGTTACAAGGCAGAAACCCAACGGGGCATGGTAGGTGCATCCCCACAAAGGGGTCACAAATACCAAAGTTGATATTGGCTAGTGCCTTGAGCTAGAAAATTTCCTTTACCGTTGTATTAACAGTGAACCCAGAGAGGATTCTAATATTATCTTTATAAGATTTATATTAGTTAAGATTGATGAATAAAATTCATGAGACATGAGCTAGGATGTCCTTGCAAGGTGGTTGTTGTTTATTGGAAGCTATGATGGCCATTATGTCAGGCTAGGTGGTTGCACTCCCTTGATCGTGAGCACGATTGTGATCAAGATGGAAGACTTCATAGTCTGGATTGATTGTTTAGCAGTGATAATTAGTGGGCTCATTCACAAAAGCTTCTATTTCACTAATCCTTTTTATAGAGTTGTCAGATTCAATTTCCAAAGGTTTTAATTACACTATAGAGTTGAGTTCTGAGAGAGTTGTGATTCACAATGTTAAGTATAGCAGCTATGACACTTGAATGAAGACAAGCATAGTAGATGTGTTAGACTCTGTTATAAGCTTACCTGCATATTATAAGGGACTTGGTTGGCTTTTTTATAATTTTATAAACAAGTACCCTTTCGTGGAAATGTGAAAAAAACAGTGATATTGCCACCATGTGGCTCTTGTCATATATGGTTTTATACCTTTTCAAAAAATTCTCTAAGAGTTAACAATGCTAAGATTCACTAGGACCTTACAAAGTTTTATTATTTAGTGAAAGACTCACCAAGATCTTACAAGATAATATAATTGAGTAAAATATTCGCCATGCTTGGTGAGAGATTCACCAAAAAATTATATATACATATTATATTATTGATAAAATCGCCTTCCATTTTTCCTATATACCATGGAGATTAGCCCATTTATTATACATATAAATTTAGGGGGGGTTCTTAAAATTTTCCCTGCTCGCTATCCAGAATTTGAAGGAAAGGCCTAGACTGGTTCCAGACATATAGACACTAGGCTTCTTCTTTACACCAACCCGGTTTTGAAATGCAAGTCCTAAAATCAAACAGCCAAATACAGATCTATGCTATTAAATTGAACAAAAGGGTGGAAAATTTTACCTCCATAGTCCACACAACTGACAAGGAGGAAGCATTACATGAAACTAGCCAACTCTGGACATTCCATTCCAACTCTGGACAAGAGATAATGGCCAAAGGTATAGGAAAAAGGCTAAATACAAAAATCAAATGACCAAACAGTCTCAAATGAGGAGGCAATCTACCTCATAATAAATTTTATTAAATGTTAAAAGGAATGTACATATAATGATCACAAGTAATTATTAGTGTTTAGAAATCAATACGTTGTTCTAGAATTTTAATAGCCCCTTTCATGCATAACGAGTGAATGGGATTTGGAAATTTTCAATGTGCGGCCCAAGTTTATGAGCTTATCTCGTTGATGTATCAAGGACTCAATAAAATCATAGAGTGTGGAAATCTTCTAGGTTGTGCCTGTTGAAAGGCTAATTGTGTGAAAAGTGGAAACAAATATAGCATACTCTGGGCCCAATATTGATAATATGGCATGAATTAATTGACTCTCTTGCTTGGATTTGTTGATTCCACATTCTTTCAACTAGAGTAACAAGGCTTTGAACCTTGTGAAGAAATCATGAATTTTTTCGAAATGGCTTGAATCTAATGAGTTGAGCTCATTTTCAAGGATGTGACCCTACTTCTCATCCTTCTTTCGAAAGAATCTCTCCAAAATCATCCAAACTTGATTTGGACTTGTGCATGCTTCAACATGAAACAATAATTTTGTAGAAATTGATAAGCATAGGAGAGTGAAGGCCTCATTCATGCAGTTGAAATACTTGGATTTTCAACTGCATAATTTGGTTTAATCTTTGTTGTCATGGCTATCTGATACAAGCCTCTACTTTTGAGTTGAAGTAGAATCTTTGGCTTCCATTTGAAATAGTTATATGGCATGAGAATTGTGGAAGATGGAAACTCCATTCTTTCCAATAGCTCCAATCTTCAGTACCTACAAATAGATTGTTTATGCTCTTTCTTCCTAGCTCCCCTGGGCTTTGATACCATGTGAAATTGTAGTTAAACTTACACAAGTTGGACCGAACTAGAAAACAATGAACAAAACTTGCAAGGAAAGAAGAAAGAATCTAGCTAGAAAACAATGAACAAATCATGCAAGGAAAGAATAAGGAAAATTGATAGAGAAAAGAATTAATGAACTATATTCCTGCCAAAAATAAAAATAAATTTTTTTATGAAATAATACAATTCCATGAAATATATTGTACATGGTTGAACTAATATAGTAGCGAGTCTAGTAGTGAATCCAGAGAGATGTAAACATGCACTAAAGAAAACTGACACTTCGTCCTAGTTAATTGGTCATGTATTCATCAATTAACTATCTCATGCAAGTGGAGATAGTCATAGTTAACTAAAGTGCAATTAAATGTATGTTATCTTCAATACTACATGTGAAGCCTCACTTCACAAGGCTTAGAAAACATGAGGGGAAAAACAACTTGTCTATGCCAAAACTTTTATAGGACCAAAAAACTTGTTGGGTTGTCCGGTACAACTAGACATGCACCTCTTTATAAGGAACATCATTACATCATTTTAAATTAGGTACAATAAATATGCAAAATGCTTCTCTAACTCACAATGTGACCATTACTCCATGATACTATTAAAAACTTTTTGGGTTGTCGGGTACAATTGAACATGCACCTCTTTACAATGAACATCATTATATCATTTCAAATGAGGTACAATAAATATGCAAAATGCTTCTCTAACTCACAATGTGACCGTTACTCCATGGTACTATTTAACAAATTACAAGTTCATTACATATGATCATTTACATATTATGACCATACCTACTTTTTGTTGTCAATTGAAGTCTTCATTTTTACATTTGAAATGAATAATTGATGCACATCCACTTACCTTTGAATTTTACCATCACTTTTCACTCTAAGCTTTAATTAATTTCAAAATAAACCATTTATTTTATATGAAGATGAAAGAAAATAATGACCACTCATCTAACATTTTTTTTAACTTCACCCATAAAACATCTACATCAATAATTACATCAATAATTACTTGTTTTCCCTTATTTTAAAAAATACAAGATATATCAAACTAATTTTACCACTCATAAGTGGTTCCACCAACGCAGCGAATGAGATTTCTCCTTCTATTTCGTTTTTATTTTTATTTATTTCTCTCTCCACCTATGCCACACATAAAGTTGTTACTCATAAAAGTAATATAAAAAATCAGAAAAATATACTCACTTCCCTAATAATTTCATATCCTAGAAAATATCTTTTTTCATTTTCATTTAAAATTTACAAACTCTTTACAAAATTAAAAACTCCATAAATATTTTTCACTATTTTCACTTTCATTAACCCATCAGCTTCAAATTCAAACATGAAAAAACATAATATCCCACTAGAGAGAGTAATTAATAATTCAATTTAAGAAACACTTCAAAACCTTACTCATTCTCAATTTTTTGCCCCACATTTTCCAATAAACCAATACTAAATAACTGAAAATATTTATGCAGTTTTACTTTTGAAATTTTAATTTTACCATCACTTTATTGCTGCCATATTTTCCTCCGTTGGTCTTTCCTGTTAACGAGAAGAAAACGAACTTAAACAAACTTTGTTGATATGCCTTCCAACCTAAGTGATTCAAACTTGAACTTAACAAATACTAAAATATTAAATGAAATTCCAATATCGACAGTCAATGTCCGTGACAATGACAATGCTCTGCTCTCTGCACCGGATCTCCTGGAAGCTCTAGCAACCAACTTGCTCTCCCGAATCTAGCACATACTGCGGTTGCTCCTTCGCCAAATCCTCTCCTTCATGGCAACAAAAACGCATGCGATTAATGTCTTCTCTGATCACAACAAGCTTTTAGACTCTTTTACTATCTCTCTTTTCTTTAATATGGCTCTGATACTAATTATTGGTTTTAATAGTTGGACACAAACACAGATATAAATGGATTTGATATAAATGGATTTGAATGAATGTATGGTTTTTAATGATCACAAGACTTTCTGGTCTAAAGGATCACCAAACAACTTAAATTATATTTAGATTTTTTTCCATGTTAATTTTGCTGTTGTAAATCTACAGTTGTGAATCTGGGGTAAGAAATTAGCTACTTTGTGAAGTCTTTCTTCCTCAAAAGGCTTACCTTTAGATGAATACCTTCATAAGCTGCACATTTTTTGATATAATGTCATTTTGTTTCTACCGCCCCTATGTTGCAAAAAAAGCAAGTTCTTTCTTTCCACTCTTCTTTAGGGGTCGCCCATCTCCCAGTTTCACACCTTAGATGATGGGAACTAGTCCTTAACTCTGCAATTAATATTTTAGTTTTTCCCTTGATGATGGAACTCAAATACTCTTTATCATCATACTTCTAGGGTGGGGTTAAATTCTTTGACATAATATGCATTTTTTATCTCCTCCTTAGTGTGAGGACAGTGATGCAGATTTATGTCCCATTTACCTAACCACTTTTTATTTTGCTTCATCCACGTCTTTTTCTGATGGCCTTTCCCTTGATTGTGGAACTCAAATACTCTTTATCATCATGCTTCTAGCCCGAGGTTAAATTCTTTGACATAATATGCATTTTTATCTCCTCCTTAGCATGAGGACATGCAGATTTATGTCCCATTTACCTAACCACTTTTTATTTTGCTTCATCCACGTCTTTTTTGGACGGCTTCGCTCTTCTTTGACAACCAACTTGGGTCATCGTTGCTTATCCATCTTTTCAACTTCTTTAGGTAACTTCGCAAATGAATGATTGTTGAAGCCTCATTTGGAAACATACCAGCCTCAGCGAAAAGTATATCATATGGAACGGTTGATTTGACTTTGAAGCTAATTGTGATTAGATGCTTTTGGATTCTTTCTATTTGTCACAATTTGAGGCTTGACATATTACTCTCACATATCTCAAACCATAGAAGATAACTGGCACCACTAATAAACCAAAAAGAGTTTTCTTAATCTTCCAATCACATAATTGTACTTGTCTATACCTGTTTTATTTGAATAGTAAGAAACAAAAAACACATAAATAAACAAAATACACACAAAAATGATAAACCTTCAAAAGAAAAATTCATTAGATTATAACATCCTCATTTAATGCATAACTTGTCTCTTCTATAACTATAAACAATCCGTGTCAAACTCAGTTATTCCGTTTTAACCACACAACAATTCATCCTTATTGTAGTAGTTACTCCCACACAACCGTTCATCCCTATTGTAGAAGTTATTCGAACATCCTTGATGAAGGAAACTCTTTAGTAATCAAAGCTTCAGAATATAGAACAGTCTGACAATGATAACATTCGCACATTTTCCAATCTACAATAGAGTAACAGTAATCCATCAATATAGTTGTAGTTGCAACGCGAAGACAGAGGTCTGATTTTATATATATGAATGAAGACACAGTAGTTGCTAATGTGCACTCCAATTCCACTGCACAACACATGGCCTAATGATTTTTCCTTTCGAATTCAACCCCGTGATACCCTGTTTCCGGTTTAAATAATCAATTTGGCTTTGTGGTTTCTTTGACGTTTTCCAAAATTATGACCTTGATGAATCCAGTGGGTATTGTGTTTTAATGGTGTTCTCCACTATCTCATGTTTGCTTCCCCGCACAGAGTCAGTTTTATGGTGTTTTCCACTATCTCATGTTTGCTTCCCTGCAGAGAGTCAGTTTGATTAGTGGATCCATTATTGTATTGTGCTTTAATGGTATTCCCGTCTCAGGTTTGCTTCAACTGAGAGAGTCAGTCTGATTAGTGGAGTTCATTAACCAAGCTAAATAATTATAATTATCATTTATTATAATTTTGTTATTATTTTTTTAATTAGAGGAATGGATAATTGGGATCTCTCGTATTAATGTGATATATGGTAAATTAATTGGATTTGAAATGAAATCTTATAGTACATTGTTGGAATCACAATTGTGACATGGGGTAAATTAGGTGGATTTGAACTTGAAATCTCATAGTACATTGTTGGAATCACAATTGTTGTCAGACCAAAACCTGCAGGCCATAGGCATTAGTCTCCGCTATATTTGTCAGAGTGACGATCCACTAGAGGCTATTAGAACTCAACACAATGTCCAACATACATAGCAGGGTGAGCTTCGAACTTGAGACATGTCGCTCTAATACCACTTGTTCGAATCACAATTGTTGTTAGACCAAAACCCTTCGAACTTGAGACATGTTGCTCTAATACCACTTGTTCAAATCACAATTGTTGTTAAACCAAAACCCCGAGGCTACAGGCATTAGTCTCCACTACATTTGCCAGAATTAAAATCCACCAGAGACTATTAGTCTATGTTACCAAACACATAAAAAAAAACTAAACCCAATGTCCAACATACATAACACTTCAAATGTCCAGAAAAAACTTGACTTCAAATGTCCAGAAAAAACTTGATTTTATTACTTCTCTGAATATAATTACAAAATTACAGTTTTCATATTTTTTTAAACATTTTCAGTTAACTATCATTATTATCTTTCTTTAGAATATTACCAATAAGTCCAGATAAAAACTGGTTCTTTTTCAACATTATCAGATCTAATACATGAAGAAAAAGCTTCACCTATCCATGCATATCCTTTCATCACTGAAAATATGATTTTAAGGTTATTAGCTTTAACCTGAAACAAAAACTACTCTTGTTGCATTAATTCATGAAAAAGAAAGTGTTAATAAAACTAATAATCATAGCCTACTCAAAAGATTATTAGTTATACCAACTCAAAGATTATTAGTTCTCCACTTCTGTCCGTATGCTTGGCTCCCCTTCCCGACAATTCCAAGCTCAATCACCATTTTCTGGGTCCTCCCTTCATATCAATGGCGGGTTTATCCATCCGCTACAGGAGATGTGACGTCTCCCCTAAAATGCACGAGCTCTATGTTTTATGGATTGAATTCAGCCCATGAATTCGGCTTTATCTAATATGATCGGCATAGCCTCCCACATTGTCATGTCAACCTCCTCACGCTACCTACCCTAACTACAATTTCGCCCATTACAGCAATACTGATGCTCGCAAACCGTATGGGCCCATTGTTTCCAGTAGTACGTGCATTTGGGCTGGCGAGTTTTGGGAACCCAGCGTAGTACGTGCATTTGGGCTGACTGAGTTTTGGGAACCCAGCGTAGACTATGCCGGAATTTGGGGATCCTCAGCATTCGCCGAAATTTGGGGAGGGAAAAAATTGTAGATTCTGAGCTATATCTAAATGGATTGTATTTTGGATGGTTAGATTCTTGCTCGCTAATTTCGAACATGTGATTTTTAGGTTAAGGAGTGACTTAAATGTATATCTAACCCCGCGGTCGGGACAGATAGCTTTTCACCTCCCCAGTCGGGTTTAATTTCTCGATGCATGCTCTTAGCTGCTCCACAGCTTATTGTTGATCAATCTTAATCTTGCTTTGCTGCTCTGTAGCATATTGTAACAATCACGCTTCTGTAAATATGTGTACATTGCGAATTCAATCTTGCTTCTGTAAATATATGTAAATTGTGAATTTCGGGTTAATACAGTGTCTTCTAGAGGGACTCAGCGCCCCTCATTTCAAAAAAAAAAGTATCAGACTTTTTTGCTTGTGGGACAAATGACTCACATGTGACCTTTACATCACGGAACCGCATCACCAATATTGGACCCCTTTGTTTGTGGGACAAAGGATAGTCATTTCACTAATAAGTTTATGAAAGCATACATACTCTACCCCCTGATTTTGAACCTATAACCTCTTACAAGGAAACACATGCTTTTAACCATTAAAACCACTCCAATCCAATGAAATTGCATGTTTTAACTTCTAACCTGACAAAACAATTACCCAAAAACACATTTTGGCTTATTTTTTCATCCAGCAAATGGTCCTTTGCTTAGCCCCCTTTTTACATCTTTTTTCTTCTCTGGTTCGTCAGTAGAAAAATGCCTTTTGCTGGCAGCATAATGTTTTCTACTACCGTTTCCTTCACTGAGCGTACCTTTCTTTTGCTGTCGAGCACTGGTTCCGAGCTACGTTGACACTTTGGGGCTTTTTGAATTCTTCAAAATTCTTTGCTCATTGCTGTGTTTAGTATAAGTAATTTTTTTTATTTTGAAGATAACTTATGATACAGATTAATTGTTTGAGAATCTGATTTTTGCATTTAGTTTTTCATTTTTATTTTAAAATAATTTATGAAACTAATTGATGACTTAATAATCTGAAATTTCTACACACTATAATAATAAACACTCTCAACAGTCTATTTCTTAACTCTAACTCTCGCTATCATACATCACTGTCCCTACTATCCAGAAGAAGCCTCACGTTCTAGATGCTTTATTTACATGCTGTTATAATAAAGTAGAGGTAGAACCTACCTGTTTAGTAAACGTCCTCGTAAAACAAATTCCTTATGTTGTGGCTTTTGCTTAGAGGTTGAGTCATCTTTTGTTCAAAGTTTTGGTAAAACAAATATTTTGGCTTTTAGTTTAGGTTGAGTTTTTGCTTCTTTTTTTTTAATTTTTATATCAAGAAGTAATTTATTTTATAGATTAATTTTAGTTTTCTGGGTGTTAAAATTTTTTATTCTTTATTTTATTTTTTTGTAATTATTTGTTAATTTAAATAAGAAAATTTATCATAATTTAGCTATCAAATTAATAGTGGGACAGTTATCACTAGCTCCCTTCCAGCAATATACGTTGTTTCATTAATATTACTCAAGAAAAACCACACCACTCAATACTACTCAAGAAAAACCACACCACCTGGAATTATTTGTGGTTCATGAAGAGGCACACTTTCACTCTCTTAGAGACCTCTAGCTCTTGGGCAATTAACGTGTTTCCTTATTTTAAAGAAAGACAAGCTAAGTAGAAGCACTTTTAGGACATAGTCAAGGTCCAAAATACTTCATAATACATTTCATGTCTTATAGTATATATTATTAAAAAATATAATAGAAATTAATTAAATTATTATTATTATTATAAGAAAACAATATATGAATTAACTTGTACTTATAAAAGAAGATTATATATATTGATTCGGGCAGACTCATATTGCGAGGGGTTGCCCCTCCCTTTATACTGTTGTGCATTTCTATTGTATAATGCTGTTTATGTGAATGTTATGGGCTTTCACTCTATAAAGGACAAAAATAATACTTGTTAATGAAAAAATAAACTAAGTATGGAATGTTAGGCGTAGTCTACAATCGTAAGTATTGCTGAAAAGAAAATGGTTGGTAATGCCGCACCTCGCTATAGTGCAGTTGGAAGAGTACCGCTAGTGTAGGGACGTAACAGGTGGTATCGGAGCCGATGATCAGGAAGCTGATCAGGTTGACGATGAAGCGCTGATCCCACTGCACTATTGTGACAGGTGGTATCAGAGCTAGTGCTAAGGAGTTGGTGCTGGTGTTGAAGCGTTGAAGCTGATACACACCTGCACTTCGTGACAGGTGATATCATCGCTGGTCCAAGTTTTGCAGGAAACTTGGTGAACGGAATCAAGGCGCTGATTCTACAAAACCAAAGACTTCGCAGGGAGTGTTTCGTCAATTTAGTATGTCCTAAATTGCTACATTAATTATCAATTCAGGAGTCGTAAATTGATGAAGTGTGGCACACTATATGTGCAAGACAACCTCTTTCTTATTTTTTATTGTTTTCAATTTTATTTTGTTTTTGGGGGTTTTATCTTAGTTTGTCTCCTAATGCGAATGGAAATCCTATTCCTAAGTTTTAAGAATACTTTAGAAGGCAAGTATGGATATAGATTTTAAGGCAATTATGTCCTTTATGATGACTTCCAAAACTTAACACTTCAGAGGATCTCAAAACATGCTAGTGATAAAATTAGTACTTGAACAAGAATGTAAATGTGCAGATATTCAAATCAAACAAATGATAAACTACTGATCATGAAATCACTATCTCTGCTGCTCATCTAAATACAGAAATAAAAGTTAATCTATTGCACTCAAACAAATCAAAAACTGCAAACTAATAAAAGTAAAACCAATTCACTTCACTTATAGTCTGATAGCTCGCCAAGTAGTTTTTCGGGGTTAAGCCATGGCTCTGGAGATAATGTCAATAACATGAGGAATTGATATCTAAATTATCTACTTGCAAATGAAAATAAAATCAAGTCATTTCACTTATAGTCTGATAGTTTGCGAAGTAGCTTTTCCGGGTTAAGCCATGACTTTGGAGATAATGTCAATAACATGAAGAACCTGATATCTAATTGCAGAAATGAGAGTAAAATCAAATCACCTCACTCATAATTCGATAGCTCACCAAATACCTTTTCAGGGTTGAGCCATGGCTCTGGAGATAACATTAAATGACATGAAGAATTTGATATCTAAACTAACTATCAACAGCAAATGAATAAGACTGAAATCAAAGCATAACTGAAATTGAAAGCTAAGAAAAACAAAGTCAGCAGAGAGGCCAATCTCATGTCATTATTTATTGCAAAAATTGTATGAAAATGCCCGAGCCTAGCCTATCCTGAAACACACTGATCAATGTTAGCACAAATATACAATGCTTGGAAAATCATGTACAAGAATGAAACATTAACACCATAACTGAAATATGAAATATACACAAGTGAACAAACTACGAAATATCTACAATGGAAATAAGACAACAGCATATGAAAACTTTACAGAAATAAAGAAACGAAACCTTAGCCAACAGGGACCCTCTGCACGGCCTTGGTTAACACGTTGTCAGTCCAAAATTACGCACACAGTCATATAAAATAGAGTCTTGTTATATTGCAAAACAGAGGAAGGATCCTCTCGTTACAACAGCAGGACCAATGTCACAGCACAGTATATGAACTAATAGCAAGATTACATAAAAAAAAACTAGCTACATGCGTTTGCAAACGCGTTATTTATAAAGGCAATTACATAACTATTTTTCCTATGGAACTCCTTCAGCAAAAGACACGTAAAAAGACAGCACCCGTGAGCTTAGCGTGTTGGTTGCCATGATCATTCAATCTACCAAAAGGTGGTTGTTGGATTTGCGTCGTCGAGGTAGTCTACAACTGTTAAAATGAATCCATGGATCTAGGAACGGTCTCAGACCCTTCACGTGTTGAAAAACAGAGAGTTGTTTGCCATTAAACTCCTCGTTTGACCAAGGCTTTCCTCTACGAATCTGGCTAAACCAATAGGACCTGGTCCATGTCCATATCATTTCTGAACTGCCCACATGCCTTGTTTTGCTTGTTGACACCTGCAACCTAGAGATCAACAAAAACAGCTGCAGAATCTCAAGTCAGCTGCGGAAAGTGGCTACATTCCGCAGCTGATGAGAAAAATCTAAGTCAAATAGCAAACACAAAAACATAGTTAGAAAACCACTTAAATGCACTCTTAGAATCAATATGTAATGATCTTTGATAGCTTGTGAGGCACTGGTGAGGGGAAAAGTCTAGTAAAGTGTGTAGAAGAGATGTAGTTTCAGGGGTCAGCATACCCTCATTGTGAAGGTGTTGCATGTCCTCATGCAACCAAAACTGTGATCATCCTCCCTTCAGTTCATGTGTTCTGAGACCTCTGCCACCCCATCCAGCCTTCTTTTCTTCTTTCTTGGTACCACTGTCATCCTAGGCTTTCTCATTAGGCACCTGAATTTGAGGTTGATGAGAGCTCTGCTCAACCTTGTTCTTTTTCTTCAATTTTCTATTTTTATTCTACCACAGCCCAAGATGCAACATGGTGTTGTCGTGAATAATCTTATCCAACCTACTCTGTTCTTTCAATATTTCATTTTCTCTTTTGATGTGTCTATTTAGGACTTCCTGTTTTAGTGATTGGATTAGAGCTTCCTGGGCTGTATTAGGTTGGGAAGATGAAGTGCCTTGATCTGTGGTAGTCTTCTCCAACGACTCAATAAAATCATACATTTCTTGCTGGGTTGGATCTATCTCAGGTGTAGCCTTTCTTAGGTTGTCCCCAAAATCTGGCTGAGAAGGATTGATCTTAAAATCTGGCTGAGAAGGACTGATCTCAAAATCTGGTTGAGAAATAGGAGTATGGTGTGGGCTACGGCCAGGAGGGATTGCTGGAGGCTGTTCTGGTGTTTCCCCTCCTAAATCAATGAAGTGGGCCCCTTTAGTTTGCACTTTCCTCAGTTTTCCTTTAAGTCTGGAGCTCCTCAGATTCTGTGAGCTAGTGTCTCCTTTCTCCACACTCTATTTTTCTTTCCCTTTTCTCTTTGCTGCAACTGATTGCTCCTAAAGGTAAACTAGTCTTTCAGAAAGTATTTGGTCCTCTTCTGAGGAAGGTTCTGGGGTTTGATGGACAGCGTCAATATTTCTTTTCCCCTTTAGTTTTCTTTGCTTCCTAACCTCAGTTCTTTCCTTCCTACTTTCAGACAGCTTCTCTTCCTTATTAGTTCATTTAGCTATGTTAGTAAGAGTGTCCTGAATGTTCACACTTGTTTTCCTTCTCCTACTTTTCCTTGTTGAGCTACTCTCGGTTGTTTCAGGTGGATCCTGGAAGAAGTTTCTAACCAAAAACTGCTCCGAGGTGTCCTTCTTTTCCTTCTACAGTTTTTCAATCAAAATTTTCACAAGGCTGTGATGGTAAAGGTGGGGTTCTATGTCCTCCAGATTCTTTTGTACAGTTATGGACATCTTTTTCAGGCTATTCAATAGAAAGTAAGGAAAATTGATGGTTTGATTTTCTAGAAAATTCATTAGCAACCGGATGTGGTACATATACATGGACCCAAACTGTCCTTCACATGTAATAAACTTCTGGATTATCAATAATAAACTAGTCCACTTTTCCTCTAGAGCAGAGACAGGGATTCCACGTTTGAAAATGGTTATATCCATACCTAGATTGTGTAAGATAATCCTCCAGGCCCTCTCATCAAAGTTTTTGTTTTTGAACCACCGTTCCCCCTCCTGTGGGAGTTCCGTTGTTGCTGTGATAGATGCCTCTGTGACTGAAAATTTAAGATCTCCAACCTCAACCTCAATCTTCCTTGGTTAAGGGAAGTATGTTATCAAGATCCTCTGGAAGTTTGGCATGATGGATTGTAAATCTATGGAAACTCCTATGATAGAATATTTGAAGAAGCTAAGGAGTTATGATTCTAATCTTGTTGATGCATCTATATATCGACAACTAGTTGGTTAATTGATGTATTTGGTTAATATGACACTGCATATTTACTTTGTTGTGAACACATCAAGCCAAATTTAGATGGAGCCTAATTATGATCATTTGATTGCCACAAAGCATGTCTTGAGATATCTTCGTGGTACTGTCAATTATTGCTTAAAATATGTTGCAAGAAATGAGGTTCAACTATAGGTATAATCCGACTCTGATTGGGTTGGAAATGTTAAAGACGGGAAAACTACAACTAGTGGTTGTTTTAGTTTGTGCTCTACGATGGTTTCTTGGATGAGCAAGAAGAATACCTCTATTTCTTTTGGCATTATGG
Source organism: Pinus tabuliformis (assembly GCA_031772625.1). Lineage (NCBI taxonomy): Eukaryota > Viridiplantae > Streptophyta > Pinopsida > Pinales > Pinaceae > Pinus > Pinus tabuliformis. The sequence continues at coordinate 486,252,164 of CM062804.1, read as the reverse complement.
AAGAAGAATATATGGCAACCTGTGTAGTAAATTGTGAAGTGGTTTGGATTTTTAAATTGCTTGCATGTTTATTTGATGAGGTGTTGAAAGTGACTTTGATATTTTGTGATAATCGAAGTTGTATAAAGATTTTAGAGAATCATGTCTTCCATGAAACATTAAAGCACATTGGAATCAAGTATCACTTCATTCAAGACATGTTGCAAAAGGCAGTTGTCAAGCTCCAATACATCTCCACTCATGAGCATATTGTTGATATACTTACAAAGCCTCATTCCAAAGTGAAGTTTGTGTACTTTCACGACAAGCTTGGTCTTGTGGAGAATGCCCCTCTCATTGAGAGGGAGTGTTGATTGCATCATGGATGTGTTTTTTCCTTGTGTCATGTACTTTGACTGAAATTAGGGATGTTTTCCCTGTGTCAAGTACATTGACCGAAATTAGGGAGAATGGGTTGATAGATTAGAAAGCATCATGGATTGAAATTCTTCCTGTGTCATGTACTTTGATTGGAATTAAGGATGTTATCCCTATATCAAGTAAATTAACTAGAATTAGGAAGAATGGTCTGCAGACTGTCTTTTGCCCTGTGTCAAGTACTTTGACCTAAATTAGGGAGACTGGTCCAATAGAGGACATACTCCATGTGTCACTTAACCTTGGGTGGAGTATGGTCCTAGAGGTTGTATCCTCCTAGCATCATGCTCTGATCTCTTTCTAAAGAGATTGTGTTTATCTTTGATGAGGCCTGTGGCGTTTCATCTAGAATGTGTCTATAATTGTTTGATGGTGAAACATGATTATGATGATGCTGGTGATTATGATATTGATAGTGCTTATCTTAATATTTATCTTTCCTTAGAGAATTTGTAAACTTGAGATTATCTTGATAGTCATTATGAATACCTCCCTAGCTAAGACAGGGTGTTGAATTTTGTTGCTATGGTCAATCTTCATATTTGATATATTGATGTACTTTTTCATGTAAAGCATGTTCTTCATGCTCACAAGAAAATTAAATTTTTGTATTAATCAAAATGACATAATTTAACTTTTTGAATATTGGTTTGGGCTCCCAAGTGTTCAAATCAGCCCTTTCTCTCGTACAAGCCAATTCAGCTAGTGTTGGCACCCATTCGACCTCATGATTCACTATAAATAGAAGTCTTTCATCCTCACAAAAAACAACTCGTATTAGCATAAATCACTATATTTGTGGGCATACAAAGCAAGTTCAAGAGCAGATCAAAGGTGTAGACGACTTTTGTGGTCTATTTCTATTCTAAGAAATATGAAATTTATGTGCTTCGTACCCTAAGGAGAAGACCGAAGTTTTTGGTTCATATCTATGATAGAAGTCTAAATTTTCTGGTTCATAACCTAAGCAACAAGGTTGAAGTATGTGGTTTATATTTGTGATAGAGGTTCGATTTTCTATAGTATGCATTTGTGACAGAGGACCGAAATTTTCTGAGGCACATCTTTGCAAAGAAGAGAGTTAAATCTTCTATGTTATCTTTGTGTTTACAATCTGATTAAGAGAGGCTGACTTGGACACTTGGTGAATACATTTACCGCTTAACTTTTCCACAACTTTGACTGTGATATCTCTTGTTGAATTCATTCTCTAAGGAGATATTTGTTGGGTTTTTACCCCAAGTGGGTTGTCCCAGGGTAATCATTGTGTTGATATTGTGCTCTGTGATATGTTTTTTCTTATTCTTATATGGTTGATCTTCTGAAGTATAGTTGCTTAATGAAGAAGTTGTAATTGTTAAAAGGAATGTATATATAATGATCACAAGTAATTATTAGTGTTTAGAAATCTATACATTGTTCTAGAATTTTAATAGCCCCTTGCATGCATAGCGAGTGAAAGGGATTTGGAAAATTTCAATGTGCGGCCCAACTTTATGAGCTTATCTTGCTCATGTATCAAGGACTCAATAAAATCATAGGTGTGGAAATCTTCTAGGTTGTGCCTGTTGAAAGCCTAATTGTGTGAAAAATGGAGACAAATATAGCATACTCTGGGCCCAATATTGACAATATGGCATGAATTAATTGACTTTCTTGCTTGGATTTGTTGATTCCACATTCATTCAATTGGAGTAACAAGGCTTTGAACCTTGTGAATAAATCTTGAATGTTTTCGAAATGGCTTGAATCTAATGAATTAAGCTCATTTTCAAGGATGTGACCCTACATCTCATCCTTCTTTCGAAATAATCTCTCCAAAATCGTCCAAACTTGATTTGGACTTGTGCATGCTTCAACATGAAACAATAATTTTGTAGAAATTGATAACCATAGGAGAGTGAAGGCCTCATTCATGCAGTTGAAATACTTGGATTTTCAACTGTATAATTTGGTTTAATCTTTGTTGTCATGGCTATCTGATACAAGCCTCTACTTCTAAGTTGAAGTAGAACCTTTGGCTTCCATTTGAAATAGTTATATGGCATGAGAATTGTGGAAGGTGGAAACTCCACTCTTTCCAATAGCTCCAATCTTCAGTACCTACAAATAGATTGTTTATGCTCTTTCTTCCTAGCTCCCGTGTGCTTTGATACCATGTGAAATTGTAGTTAAACTTACACAAGTTGGACCTAACTAGAAAACAATGAACAAAACTTGCAAGGAAAGAAGAAAGAATCTAGCTAGAAAAACAATGAACAAAACATGCAAGGAAAGGATAAGGAAAATTGATAGAGAAAAGAATTAATGAATTATATTCCTGCACAAAAAATGAAAATTATGAAATAATACAATTCAATGAAATATATTCTACATGGTTGAACTAATATAGTAGTGAGTCTAGTAGTGAATCTAGAGAGATGTGAACATGCACTAAAGAAAACTAACACTTGGTCCTAGTTAATGGTCTTGTATTCATCAATTAACTATCTCATGCAAGTGGAGATAGTCATAGTTAACTAAAGTGAAATTAAATGTATGTTATCTTCAATACTACATGTGAAGCCTCACTTCACAAGGCTTAGAAAACATGAGGGAAAAACAACTTGTCTATGCCAAAACTTTTATAGGACCAAAAAACTTGTTGGGTTGTCGGGTACAACTAGACATGCACCTCTTTATAAGGAACATCATTACATCATTTTAAATTAGGTACAATAAACAAGTATTATTCTTCTTCTAGAACTTCACTCTTCTTTTCTTCTTGCTTCCCATGTATAGATTGAATTTTTTCCACAAGATCAAACTTCTTGGTGAGTGAGTGACAAACGAGGTTGAACTGCTCATTTATATAGCTTTTCTAAGGGGTCAAATTCCTTCCTTTAGGACGACTTTTACTTTTGGAGTTTTTGGAACTTTCTAGACTCAAAAATAACTATTATTCCAATTACATTTTGCCTAAAAGGGTCTTATAAACATGATGTTGACTCCTTTGACTCATGACAATAAATCCTAAGGCCTATAAACCCTAGAAGCATGAAGAATATACTTTTACCTAGAAGACCATCAATAAGAACCATGAAACCCATACTTTAATAATAATAACTTTTTATTTTCTTCTTTTGTTTGTTACATAGGATACATATTGAAATAAGTACAGCAACAATTATGAAGATTGAAACTAGTTACATTCTTAACACTCCCTCTTAACTAGGGAGGTATTCATAATTGCACAACTAGTACAACACCATTCTCAAACATAAGAGTTATCATACGAAGAGTTGGGTTGATAAACCAATCGTAAGCATCATCATTATAACTAGCATTGTCTCTGAGGCCTAACTAGACAAGCTCTACTTCATTCAAGAGCATTATGTTGGGAGGCTTTATGTGTGATACCACACTACCTCTACAAAGCACATACCCCATATAAATGTTCACAAGGTATGTCATTTTAGGACTATTCTTATCTTGGATCTCCTATCCTTGAGCCCTAAAAGAATATCAGTCCTCTTCGACCACTCTTCTCTTGGATACATGTCCTATCCTTAAAGAGTGTCGGTACCTTTCCTTTCTTGGGTTTTATATCCTCAAGGAGACCACAGATACTTATCCAATCCTCCACCATTCTCTTTTCAGCATCGGAAGAAGATAATGCACATGTGATGTCCGACATCAACCCCTCTCAACCAGAGAGGATATCTTTATTCCCTCTTACCCAAGGAATAGATATTTGCTCCTATTTTAAGGAGACGCCTTTGCTCCTTCTCAAAACCAGAGAAGATTCCAGAATTCCTTTCTATTTGGGAAGTCAACGCCACAAGCCTTATAGGTTGTCTTCATAATAGTATCAACCACTAGTTCTCTATGGTTACATGTCTCCATATTTTCTCTGCATCTAATTGTATCGAGCTTGCTTACCTTCGAGGTATCATGGAGCCATCTTAACTCTTCAATCTTGTGACAAGATCTAGGTCATTTTTATTGCTCATCACTTTCATCTTCGACATCATATTGCATTGAGCCTTCCCAAACTTCAAGTTGATCGCAACATCCTCATGAAAGTGACATCCTTTGACCTTCATGTTATCTTCTTGTACTACTACCTTTCAACCCCAAGATGGATACATCTTGACTTCACAGTTTCCAAGCACCAAATATTGAGATTTCCTAAACATTCTTCATACATTTTTCATTTATACAGTTGAACTTGCCTCATTTATCATCATGTATTCCTACAACATTCTTCTAGGTAGGAAAAATAATATGTTAACCAAATAACCAACAATAATAAAAATAAACTTACCTTATCCATATGACCTTATCATCCAATCAACATCCTAAATGTCCATCTCCATACGTATCTTCCTTCATGCATCAAAGTGCCCAAGGATCGAACTTGACTACAAAGTTACAACTTTTTAGTTCTGGAGATTGTACTAGATGTTTAATCATTATTTCACATATTCTAGAGAAAGTCTTAATCTTTTGTACATCCTTAAGTAAGTTAAATCCTTCCCTTTAAACATCATAAAACCATACTAAGCATGTTACAAGATTCTATGCGCATGAATTTTAACTAAGAGTCACTTCCAATATGTATCCTTATGCCTCGTATTCCATCATCTAGCTATATGTCTCATAATGAGCCCGAATCTTGGCCCATTTCATTCCTTCATCCCTTTAATAATATTGTTTCCACATTACATAGAATGTATACTATCCTTGTCATAATGCTTCTTTCAAGAACCTTCCAAAATTATGGTTCTTACAAGATCATGATGATCCATATAGGAAAAATGATTGCTTCTAACATAATGTTAGATAATGCCTGGGTGAGCAATATGTAAAATGGTCTAGCTATCTACTCTTAAAGACTAGTTTATTTCTACAAGGAAACTTAACCAAATAGACTCTACATACACTACTACCACATGCTTCTCTCTATGATATTATGTAATATCAAGATTCTTTTTAAAGTAAACAACAATGCATGTTATCCTAAAGGAAATATTAATCCTCATAAAGAATTTGACAAATAGTGTGCCTTCTTCAATAGTAAAGATCTTTCACATCTTCTTTCTTCGAATTCTTCTCGGGTTCTCTTGTTTCCTCAGCTAAGTGAACCTCACTTCTTTCCTTTATCTTATAGTTATGTTGGCTTGAGAAATCCCTCTTAAAGTGTCCATATTCATTGCCTTAAAGCATTGAGCCTTGGACATATATTTCTTCTTATACTTACCGAACTTTCCTTTCTTTATATTCTTGACTTGAGCTAGAAAGGCTTGATATTGTTCATATGATCCAATGTCATCTTTTACATTGATTCTAGATTATTCCAAAATGCATTGAGCCCACAACTCATCAAAGGGAGTTGAATCTTTCTTAGAGTAGATGATTGTTTCAAATATGCTCCATTCTTGTGGCAATGCATTTAATACACAGATGGTCATTTCTGAATAAAAAATCATCTCTCCAAGCCCGTGTAAGTGATCTCTTACTTGAGAGATATTCATAAAGGATGCCATTTCCTCATCCTTCGATTTATTCATTTTGTATAGTTTATTCCACAAAGACATATTTTGTCCTGATGTACATACATAGTACAATTTCACTAGCTTGTCATACATAGCCTTGGAAGTTTTCAAATTTGCAACAAATGGAACATGGGGATATTTAATGGATTCAACTATGATCGTTTGTGCCCTTACTTCCCATTTCTTTTACTTTTTTAGTTCTTGATTCTTGTCTTTTCTAGGTTCAATAATTTCCCCAATTACATATTCCATTACCTCATGTTCCATAAGTGTTAGGTCAATCATTTTCTTCCTTGCTAGGTAATTTAATGGTCCAATGAGCTTATTTCTCTCTTTGCAAAAAGAACCCATATGACATGTAGATTCGAACATAGAGTAATAATAAGATACTTACTTGATAACCAAGTTTCTCCTCTTCCTTTATGATGTCTTCAAATTTTCTTGATGCCCTCAAGATCTTCGAAAAAAATTCAATAATGTCCTTAAAATATGTTTCCTAGGATTCATCCAACAATAGCTTTCAAGAGTGATGAATGATACCAAGATCCTTTTGATATGTCCTTCTTTCAATGAGATTTTAGATAGATCTCCTTCTCTCTAGAGACAACCTTTCTTGCAGTCTTCCTCTCAAGCCTCCCTTTCATGAGAGATTGATGTAGTATTGATCTTATTTAATGTAGACATCCTAATTCTATATTAATATTTTTTCTACTTCTTTTCTTCCACAAATTACTCTCATTGACAAGCAAGCCCTTCTTTGTGTCCACAAGATGATCCTTTAGCTGTTTTCTTGTTCACCTTAGCTACGATATTATGTTGGAAAATTCTAGGTGGAAGCTATTAATTCCAATTTTCCTTAACCTTAATATTTGCTTGTGAAATTAGTTAGTTTTCTTGTGTTCTTTATTTATATATTTTCACCAAACAAATATCGAGAAAAAAATAGTAACAATAGAGGACATATAAATTAGACTCTCATCCACGGCAAAACCCCTCCAAGGGGAAAACCTAGAAAAACTCTTCTCCTTTTATAGACCTGCTTCTAATGAGACAACAAATACCCAATCCTAGACCATGTCCTCCTCCAAGTACCAAGTCAGCCCTTCCAACAAACCCTTCTTTGATCTAGCACCAACCAGCTTCAAACTGAAACTTCAACTTGTAGCTTCGACCTTGTAGAAACTCTAATCCAGGTTCCTCTTGAGTCCTTTCCTTGAGCAAGATAGGTCATCCTAAGGTCAATGAGGTCAAGATAAAATATTCTTCCTTCTAACAACAAGAAGTTTCACTTCGTCCTACTTCAACTCATATATGAAATTTCAACCTCCTTATAGCTGTAAAAACCCTATACTTTCACACATGTGAGAGAGAGATAGCCAAAGAACAAGTCTTCTTCTTCTTCTTCTAGACCTTTGCTCTTCTTGTCTTCTTGCTTCCCAGCTATAGATCAAACTTTTTCCTTGAGATCGAACTTCTTGGTGAGTGAGTGACAAATGAGGTCAAACTGCACCTTTATATAGCCTTTCTAAGGGGTTGCATTCCCTCCTTTAGGTCGACTCGAAGTTGCTAGGGCCGACTTGTAATTTTGGAGTTTCCAGGACTTTCTAGACTCAAAAATAATTATTTTTCCAATTACATTTTTCCCGGAAGTGTCTTATAAACATGATGTTGACTCCTTTGACTCATGACAATAAATCCTAAGACCTAACAAACCCTACAAGAATTAAGAGCATGCTTTTACTTAGAAGACCATCAATAAGAAGCATGACACCCATGGTTTAATAATAATAACTTTTTCTTTTCTTCTTTTGTTTGTTACATATGATACATATTGAAATGAGTACAACAACAATCATGAAGGTCGAAACTAGTTACGTTTTTAACAAAGTTTTTGGATGTTTAGGGTTTCCATTGTTTCTCAATAATAAAAAGGCCACTGAGCCTCATTGTAACATAGTTTAGAAGGTATGTAGCCGTCACATCTCTTCATAGAGATAAGCTACCATCGCACAAGCTAGTTTGTTTCTATTTTGTAAACAATTTTCAGTACTTGTTTTTTTTTTGGGTAAGTTTTGCTGGTGAGACTTGTCCTGGAGGATTGAATTGTCGATCACTTGGATACACAAGAGATTGCCAACATGATTTTTTCCAATTGTGCTACTACGTGTGGATTATTTTCAGTACTTGTTATTAATTAATTGAAATTCAGTTTTAGTTGTCGCTTTGTGTTTCTGTTTAAATTTGTATTTCATTTCATCCCGACATAAATTTGGAACTCTTGGGAAACAAGGCTGGAAATGAATTTTCTTGGGCTAATTAGGCATATAGAAAAAGTGATAAAGGAAAAAAAGACCACTCTCATAAGAGAAACTCAGATTCACCAGAAAACATAAGATGGATTCAAATTTGAAAAAAGGGAAACAATGTCTCGACTCTCACTGAGGAAAATGAGAAGTCAGTCAAAGTCAAATCAATAAGAAGTAAGAAATGGAAAGCAAATGTATTTGGATCTTGGGAGTATTTTGGAAAATCTATAGTTGGAAAGGGAATACATTTTTTGTATTATGGAGTTCTCGCTTGAGGGTTTGGATTGAGTCATTGTGCTCAATACCAAACCCACAAAAGATATTTGCAACTTAGAAGAAATGTAATGGTTTTGGGTTGGATTCGAGCCTTATTTTTTAATAAAATTCTCATATAAGTTTAATTAAAAAAAAACAGAGACTAATTGTCCATTTTTTTAAGTTTTAAAATTTTAGTTCATTTTTAATTTAATAAAATATTATTATTTAAAATTTAAATAATAATAATAATTAAGCCCACGAGACATAGAGCAAATGGTGATAGGGTGTTAGATTTTTGTGGTGTAAAGATCATTGGTTCAAAACTCTATGGGTAAACTCCAACTATAGTACGGACTAGTGTGGCCCAAGCCAAGTACAATTCCTTGTTGATTTTGAGAACTTTGATACCCTTAAGTCACAACTACTCAAGCTATAGGTAACCTATAAAATTAATAATATTCTTTAAAAAAATTATATTTCAAAAATAAATAATCTATTTTATTTATACATAATAATAATAATAATAATAAAACTTGAACATTTTAAAAAAATCTTATTAAAAAAAAAATCAACCTAAACCATGAAAAAAAAAAAAAAAAATTCAATCTACACTGTGAATAAATTATTAGAAAAAAAAATACCAATCTATTCTTTATAGCTTGCCTTGTTGATATGAGACCTTTCTTGTTAGTGGAAGGCTTATAGGCCATAACCACCAAATCTTGTTAGTGGAGAAGGCTTGCCGGCCATAAACACCAAATGTTTAAAAAGAAGATGTCTAGTATTATTTTAAAAATTTTTAATAAAAAATATCTTAAAATTAAGTTCGGATAACTATGTGTAGTGATGGTAAATTAAAGTTAGTTATAAATAATATTGTTATTAGGTTGAGGTTAAAAAAATAGATATTTATGGATAGTATTATAGATAAAAGTACAATTTATAGATTTGTAGTAAACCATATTCAATAATATTTTTGTGTGGTCATTATGTTAGAAATTAGTGATCAATCATTGAAGTAGCATTAACCAAAAAAACTATATGTAATCATGGTCAACTAAGGTCAATCATAGATTATCATTGTCACTAGGTTAGGCATTGATAGATTAGTTGGTTAATAACATTGAATGTTGATATAATATATCTACATTCAACCATGCACACTTATAGTCAACCAGAGACAATCATAATCAACCATATTTGCTATTGGCCATTATGTCAAGAGTTAGTGGTTATTTAGTGAATAGCCTCAAGCACCAATATGTGTAATCACATTAAATAAGGTCAACCATAGTCAATAATCATTATTGGGTCATGGGGTAAATTGATTAGTCAATTAGTAGAATTAGCCATCAATTAAAAGGATTGCATTCAAACATGCAAACCCATGGTCAACCATAGTTAGCCATATTTGTCATCAAAGATTATGTTAAAGGTTAATAGCTCGTTAATGGAGTAGCTTTAATCATGGGAAACTATAGGTAAACATGGTAAGCAATGGTAAACCATTTCAATAATCATCACTTTGTTAGGGGATAATGGGTTAGACATGGGTGAGTAGTATCAACCATTGACATAAAAAGGCTACATTTAGACATGGACACATGTAGTCAACCATATTTTTTAGTGGTCACTAAGGTTTATGGGTTGGTTAGTAGAGTAACATTAACCATGGACAACATTAGTCAACCATCGTCAGTAGGTTAAGGGTTAATGCGTTTGGCATGGCTAAGTAGTGTCAACTATTGACAAAAAAACCACTACATTCAACCTTGTATATTTATGGTCAACTAGATTACACCATAGTCAACCATATAATTAGTAATTACTGGTTAATTAATGCAGTAATGTTAATCATGGACAACAACAACTATGATTAACTAACATCAACCATTGCCAACCATCATTATTGGGTTAGGGGCTAATAGGTTAGTGGGTCATTAGCACAAACTTTTAACATAATATGGCCACATTCAACCATGGAAGCCTATGGTTAACCATAGTCCAACATAGTTGTTAATGATTATTATGTCAAGGGTTAGTATTCCTATAGTGGGGTAGCCTCAACCTTAAGACAACTATTTATAAACATGATTGATTGAGGTCAACTTTGGTCAACTATCTTTAATGTGTTATTTAGCATCAACCATTGATATAAAAGGATTCATTAAGCTACGAACAACTTAACGTAATTTTGTCAACCATAGTTAACCACATTTTTCAATGGTAACTCTATCAAGAATTAGTGATCTATTAGATAGTAGCATCAACGATGAATAATTGTAAGCAACCAAGGTTCGGCAAGGTTAACCTTGGTTAAAAATCTAGTCAGCAATAATTATTAGGTTAAGAATTAGGGGAATATTGGGTTAATAGTGTCAAGCATAGTTAAACACAGTTACTAAGTTAAATATTTAATTATTATGATCCTAACCCTCATTAATAAATATTATATTGATATACCTAGGTGGGCTTATTGATAATATGATGCTTTCTAAACCTCTTTATCAACTCTTATATATACGTTCAAGAGACACATTTGAATAATCATCTTGTCTTGTGAATTTGATATCTTGTAATAGAAGGTTGTCCCCTCAATGAGAATTCTTTTTCTTTCACTCATTGACATATTTTAGGCATGAAACTGTTAGAAGCAATGGAAACCAGGACACTATTGGGAGGGGGTGAATCAATAGTGTGAACAAATTATACAATTCTGCACAGATTATACTTTTCAATCACTTTAACAATTATTCATGGATCAACAACACAACTCAATCATATAAAACATAACATAATCATCATCAAGAACACAAGAAACATATACATAAGACAACACTATTCCTTTTATTACAAGCTTCAATTTGATTACATCATTGCCTCACAAGCTACTACTTGTAGGTTTATCAGTTTCTATTGAAAGGAACTTATATACCTGCTTGTTTATCAGTATCCACTAAAAGGGATTGTTTCGCCTCCTTGTTTATCAGCCTCTGCTGAAAGGGAATCTTTCCCGTACTCGTTTATCAGTTACTACTGAAAGGGACTCTTACCATTGCACATTTACCAGCACCTACTGGAAGGAGCTACAACCCCTGATCTGAAAGCTACCACTTGTTGGCCCTCTCGATTCATATTTCATCCATTTTCAAACTAGAATCAATATACCACTCGCCTCATAAATAAACAAATTTTCTCATTGCAACTACTCTCCAAAACCACCATTCTAACACCTTCATCAATCCTATATTACTAATAAAATCACCATCAAAATCACCTTCGGTATTTTCTCATTACTAAACACACCAAACTATACCAATAACATTGATCCTTTCACCAATCACAAATGCACTCATTGCAATCTCTAAAAACCTTTTCATATACCAAATCTAATCATTGATTCACCCTTTATGCATACAACCATTATGCATCTTTTTGCACCAACAACCTCTCATCCTCTCACCTTGGTTGCTCAAATTCTACTTTTAAAGAATTCATGATTGATATTTTGGTGTGAGACTTTAGTTAACTTGTTCTTTTAGCTGAGTTTTCCAAATCTACTCTTTAAGTTATCATTCACTTCTCTATTCTAGTGAGTTACAAGATTTAGCAGAGATTCTTTTATTTTTATTGAGCTCCAACTTTGGTGAAATTGCAAATTCTTCCTTTAATATTGTCCATGTTGCTATAATTTTAATTTGTTGTTAGCCCCATTCATTCCTTCTTTTGCAATTTTTAACATTTGTTGTTATGTTTAGCATAATTTCTAAGCTCAAAGTTGTCGACTCATTTATCCATGCAAAACCCGTGTCATACCACTTATTCAAAGCGCTGCCATATATAGTTGTTGACTTGTTCATGCCAAATACCAAAGGCTTTCCATTAAAAATGTTGCCAAAATAACTGTGTTGAGCCATTTTAATTATATCTGTGAGGGATTCTCTCATAACGCAAAATATTCGCACTCTTGGTTTTTGTTGCTACATTAAACCTTAACCTAGTGGTGTGTATTAGCCCCTAGACGCCTTTCACCTTATTCTCACGGTCTTGATCATAATTGCCACATAGAACCTTATCTTGGATCCTTTTATTATCCCCCGACACCTTTGTTATGTGCCCTTTTAAACCTTTTGGGGTCATGTTGATGGGTCGACATGTCCTATGGGGACTACCTACCACTAGCTCCTATTGGTTTCCAGCTTCGACTATATCCTGCCATTATGTCTTGGTGTTTGCATCCCAGTGTTTCCTTTTTGCACCCTTAATTTACGTTCAAGATCAACCCACAGGGATGAGCTGTCCCGATGGGGTCCTCCCACTGCAACTGTGCCCAATCACTGTAGTTATGGGTTGAGTTGGCTTTGACACTTGTTGTGTCATCCTGATGCCCATTTAGCTTGTTGTTTCCATTTTGTGTTGTAAAACCACCTTTTGGGATCCTTCCAGTAGGATGATGTCATGTTGACATCACATGTTCCACGTGTCGCTCTGTTAGTGGTCCGCATGTCATCCAAAAATGGCCTACTTCACCACTCAAAAAGGCCAAAAACACCTACCACATGTCGCGCTTCAATTGGGCCATGCCACTACTAACATCATCATCCACTTGTACATCTACATAATCCCTGTAATCCAATCATATTGTGCCACTTGTCTGCTGTCAGAGGAGAGAGAAAGGGTCCCGAGGCCTTTGTTTTTCGACTAATTCTCTTGTTAAATTATTTCGATAAAATTGTCGGGTTTAAGCACTTAGCATGCTACTGACTCCACCACACTAGCTTGATTGTAATTCCATTGGCTCCTGTTACACTACATTGTCCTAACTTAGACCCATCCCTAGCCTCAAATCCAGGGATGACAAGAAGCAAGTTGTAGCTTCAAGAGATGCAGATGACCTCTCTACTAGGATGGAGTAGAAGTTCGCTTTGATCGCTTGCCTAAATAGCTCGACTTCATAGGGTGTATGGTACATGGATAGTGGAGTGTCATTTCATATGACAAGAGTTAGGGAATACTTTTCCAGTTACAAGGAGGAGGATATTAGGTTCTAGATTCAAATGGGGAAAAATTCCAAGTTCACTCTCGCAGCACAAGGGATTGTTCTCTTTTAGAGGGAGAATGACAAGCAAATATCGATCCATGAAGTGTTACATGTGTCAAGCCTGGGGATGAATTTAATCTCCATATATATCCTTTAGGATAAAGGGTATGATGTTATTTTTAGAGGGGTGAAGGTGTTAAAGCACAAATATTAGAGATCACCTATAGCCGGTTAAGTGAGGAATGATTCGTTATATAGGTTACAATTAGACATTCCCAAGGCATTAGTTAGCAACAACATTCCAAGAGACCAGGGGGAGCTATGGCATAGGTGGATGGGCCATATTAATCATGGAGCACTAGGATTGCTTCGTGAGATAGTGACAAGTTTTTTGGAGGTGAGCACAAAGCATGATGACGTATGTAAAGGATGTGTGATGGGGAATATTTCCAAGGCATATTTTCCAAGGAGTGACAGTAAATCATAGTGTACCTTATAAATTGTACATTAAAACATATGTGCACCTATGTCTATGAGATATCTCATAGGGTATGAGTACTTTTTCACCTTTATTAATGATTTCTCCATGGAGACCTGAATCTATTTCTTGGAGACCAAGGATGAGGTATTTTGTCGCTTTAAGGAGTATAAGGCTCTAGTGGATAGTTTGACAAGCAGAAATATCCATACTCTTTAGTTAGTTAATGGAGAGGAATATACCAGCAAGGAGTCCAGGATTTTTGTACCAGGGTAGGAATCAAGAAAGAGTGGATGGTTCCTTACAACCCGTAGCATAATGGGGTTGCTTAGAAGAAGAATTAGTCAATTTCGAAGGTAGTGCAAGCAATGCTATATGACTAAGATATCCCCTACTATTTATGGGAAAAGGCATGTAATACAACAATTTATATATATAACAGGGTCCCACATAGAGCATTTGGCATGATGACTCCCAAAGAGGCTTTCATCGAGAAAAAACCAAATGTCAGTGATTTTAGGATATTTGGATACCTAGTGTATTTTCACATTCCAAGAAAGACACTTTCAAAGCTAGATCAAACTATAGAGCGAGATTACTTTATTGGCTACAACAAAAACTCAAAGGCATACAAGATCTTCATCCTAGGATCCGGGAGGATCATAGTCAGGTGGGATGTCAATTTCATGGAGGACAAGGCATACAAAAAGTCCAAAGAGTTTCCAAGAGCTAAAGATCAGAGTGAGCAGCTAGTAGACGCTCCCACAGTTGCATAGAATAAACAGGGACAGTAGCAGACCACAAGTAAAGTTACTAGTACTAGCACTAGCTAAAGTGCAGGGGTTCTTGAGGATTCAAAAAGTATGGAGCAACATATGCAACAAATTTGGGAGATGCATAAGGAGGATATGGAGGTCGATATTCCTAACTTCACTATTAGCAGGAGGAACCAGGAGGTTCAAGCTACACTCAAGGATGCTTAGAAGTTTGTGGGGGATCCTAGGACAAGAAAGAGAGAATGGAGACAACTTGAGCGGTACATTGGCTACATGGAATTATTGAGTCAGTTGATAGATAGTGATCCTTTCAATTATTAAGAGGCCGCACAACAACGGGTGTGGTGGGATGCAATGGTTGAGGAGTATTCTTCAATCATGCAGAATAATGTTTGGGAAGTTATACCGAGACTGACGGACAATGAGGCAGTTGGATCATGTTAGATCTACAAAATCAAGCACAATGTAGATGACAACATCAAGAAATACAAAGCTAGTTTTGTGGCCAAGGGTGCTCTTAGAAGGAGGGAATAGACTATGAGGAGACATTCACTCTTGTGGCCAAGTACACTTATACACGATTCATGATCTCATTAGAAGCATAGATGGGATGGCAGATCCATCAGATGGATGTCAAGATGATGTTCTTGAATGGTAAACTAGAGGAGGAGGTGTACATAGAACAACTAAAGGCCTTTGTGGCACATAACAGAGAGACCCATGTGTGCAGATTGAAGAGAGATTTATACGAGCTCAAGCAGGCTCCCAGGGCATGGTATGAGTGCATCAACATATGCTTGCAGGGCATGGACTTTGTGAAGAGTGAGGATGATAACAACCTCTATTACTTGGTGGTTAGGGAAGATGTTATCATTCTTGTCCTATATATGGACGACTTGTTCTTGACAGGTTCATTGGGGCTCATCAAGGAGTGCAAGAGGGACCTTGTAGCATAGTTCAAGATGAAGGATTTGGAGATAATACATTATTTTCTAGGCATGGAGGTATGTTAGATGGATGGCGATATTTTTCCTTGGTCAAGGAAAATATTGAATAAAGATCCTGAGGAGATTTAGAATGGAGGATTTTAGAACCATGTTTACACCCATGATCACAAATTGGAGGAATATAGATACATCTAGGGAGAAGGATGTGGACCCCACCTTGTATAGGACGTTGATAGGCTCTCTCATGTATCTAGTCAACATTAGGCGAGACATTTCCTATGTAGTTAACTCTCTCGGAGTCGAAGAGAGTGCATTGGATAGTAGGGAAGCATGTGTTGAAGTATTTGTGTGGCACAATCGAGTATGGGATTAAGTATGCTCAAGGTGATAGTGTAATATTGGTGGGTTATACTAATGCAAATCAGGCAGGGAACACAGTAGACCAGAAAAGAACTTCAGGGCATTGCTTCAAAAATGGGATCAAGAGTTGTTTCTTGGTATAGAAGGGAGCAGAAGTCTGTGACACTAAGTTCAATCGAGGCAGAGTACATAACAATGATCATGGCTACATTCAAGGCCATATGGCTTTGAAATCTAGTGGTAGCCTTGTTTGGTCAAGGGATAGAGACATACTCGATACATCGCAACAATCAGAGTTGCATCAGGTTGTCAGAGAATTTCGTGTTTCATGACAGGTCGAAGCATATAGACATCAGGTTCCACTTCATTAGGGATTGTGTGTAATGCAAGATTGAACAGTTAAAGTATATACCTACAGATGAGCAGGTAGCTCTTTTCGAAAAGGATTTGGGGAAGGAGAGGTTCATATTCTTCAGAGACAAGTTGGGTGTTAGTTTATATAGCTTAGATACGTGTTCTAGTCTCAAATTGTGTCAATGAGGCTATGAAACATATTCCCCCCAACACCTAGAGTTGGTTTCATGAGAAAAGGCCTTGTTTAGATTTAATTAAGAAGTTAATTAATTTTCCTAAGTCTAACTTAGGGAAATAGCTTAATTAATTAGTATTAATTGGGGTAAATCGATTTTCCTCTAGAGACATCCGAAGAAGTAACATGATGGGGTCAAGATGATCTTAGCCATCAATTGTGATTAGATCATGGCCATTGATTCATCAACGAGAGATTATAAGACCAAATCGATGGGAATTTGAAGAACACTTAGAGACACAAATTTGTAGTGAGAGCAAGGGCACAAAGCCAACACATGGACATCAATAGTAGGGGCTTCAGTAGAGATTGTCAAAGAGATTCTTCACAAATATTTCCATGGAAATTAGGAGATCAATTTTCTGTAGTGAGAGGTCGATTTTTCAGCGGTGTGAGTTGCTTTAGTACGGGGTGCGAATTACCGAGACTAGCAGTGTGAATTGCTTAGAGAGGAAAATTTTCGGAGCGAGGATATTTATACAAGAGGGATCGATTTACTAAAGGAGACAAAATTTTTCCAGTGAAGGTAGAGATTATTTATCCATTAAATGATAGTTACCAGAAGGGTCAAGTTTCTCAGCCATATCACACATGTGAGTTGAAATCGCCTCATAGGGAGGCCAAATTGATTTTGGTGGGTCAAAAAACTTCCAGGAGGTCAGAGGTGTCTTGCAAAAGTGAAGAAACAATTTTGTTGGATATTTTCTAGTGTCATGCAAGCAGTTGTAATATTTTTGTTGAAGAATTAATAATAAAACCCTCATCTATTAAACTGGTTTTCTCTACGGGGTTTTTTTAGGGACAATTGTCCGAAAACACTGGTATTCATTATTTGTGTGTGTGCATATATTTCTTAGTTCCTGTAGTATTCATTTTCATGAAGTTGCAGCTGTGTTTTATTCGGTATTTTCTGCAAGTTAATTGCAATTGAGACATAATCTGAAAAGATAGGAGAATAATAACCAATAATTACAACAATATTTTAAATGTCACACCGAATTGATAAACTAGACGCATTATGGATTCATAAGCATATATGGATTAATAATTTTGTAGCGATGATTAATTCTCACCATAGATCAAAATTTAAACCAATAATATTCGCCAAAGGACCTATATGCGAAAAAATCAGTGGAGTTATATATATATATATGGGGTAAGATACGAATGGTTAAGTCACCAATATTTCAGTAGGATTTTCCATTAACAATACAACATAAATAAGCCAATGATAATTGTAAAATCCCTTTAGATAAGAAACTTCGTAAGTTAAGGACAAAAGAGTAATAGACTCTTAATAAAGTATTGAGATTAGTAATAAAGAAGGAATAACTTTTGGTTTTGAATTATAACAATAAAACAATAATGGAAATAAGTCCATTGGGATGAGTTACGTGTTAAGTCCTTTATAACTATTCTGACAAAGTAAGGTAGAAAAATTAAAAGACTTAGTTATACAAATGTGCTACATCAGAGTCACAAACATGAAAATATAAAGAATAGATTATGGGACAAAGATGAGAAAGACTCTTATGATTACAATTAGGTTTAATTTATAAATCATGCACTGCATAAATACATATATTAGAAGAGAACATGAAATATTAATTAGTTATCAATGTGTTAAATAATGAGATATTGGAAGTATATTAGCATTATATTAAAAAAAAAATGGTGTATTGTAAGGAGTTTGTTACATTATATTTATGTCACAACATTGCTTTATTGTCCATGGGCATCTATAACCTCGATGAAGATTCTTTATGGTCCCACTACCAACATACATCCATAGCCTTAACAAATTTGATTGTTTTTGTAGCCTAAAATACCCCTTTCAAAAATAATTTTCCATATCACAAAGATTTTAAAAAAATTGGTATACTAGCAATCTCCTTGAGTTATTCTTTACTCAAGTAAGTCTTTTCTTCTTGTAAACACGCCAAGAAATATTAACATAATTATATCAAATGTAAAAAATTATGTGTTTAAAATCCTTCTTTCCACCCTAAAATATCATACATTTAGTTGTACTTTATGATGAATAAATGCACTAAAATTCATACTTATACCTAAGTTAATAATATTTATTCTATTTTAATAACCAAACCATTTATGGCCCTAATTTCATAATATGCAACATTGTAAGTCAACATCATAGTTTACCTTTTCTTCATCCTTACCTCCATTTAAACATATAATATTATATTTTATGATTAAGCCGAGAGGACTTTTATGGTGAGGTTCCTCCTCACGACACTGTAGCAGATTCGTTGGCCTTCAAAGAATATACCATTTCAATGGTGTGATTGATCGTGGGCCTCTGATCTCCAATTTTCTCCGCTCGGGTTTCTTTGACTCTTAATAACTGTGTGCCAACCACATGGCAGAGTATGACATCATGAATGTGGAAAGGACGTTACGCCATAAATCAAGTGAGCAGTGCCTTCTGCGGCTAAGCCCTTTATCTTAGGACAGGGGATCGATTCTTTAGAATACTGTGCTACAAATCATTCCAATGTGTAACGCATGTGACCACATCACATGCGCATGGGCCTTTATAATATCGCAGAATCACAATCAGTGATTTCATAAAGTAGCATTTGGTTCAGTCCCAAAACTTGCAATCTCCGATGAGTGATGTGGCCTCATCTACATATATGGGAAATGAGTGAAGCCCCTCCGCGTGAAATTTTATAATATAAAACCTGTGTTAACCCTTCCCACCCAAGTTTACATGAAAACCTTTATTAACCTATGTCTACCCAACTTCATGATTTAGATAGACAAAAACAAATATTTAAATTGTCGCGACCCTTTTGATGCACTGATAGTGCTTGATTCCTTTGAACTTTTTTTGAACGTGGTCCTAGTCCCAAAATCAGAGCCCTCTCTATCGACAATTTCCAATCAGAGGTGTAACCTTGGTACATGAAATGTCAATTTGTTGATTTCTGATCGTCGATCACCTTCTGCATTTGGGCCTTGGTCCTGTGGCTCTTCACGTGACCATAGTCTAGCCCCCGTATCACAGCCCTTCAATCGGAGGTTTCACTTCGACGCACAATACGCCTCAACCTGCATTCGCTGATCTCCTATACGTTATGCCATCATTGCCACGTGTCACATTTTTAATAATTCCACGTGCTACCCTTGATTCCTTTGAACTCTTTGTGATCGTGGTGCTAGCCCCCAAATCAGAGCCCTCTCTATCATTGATTTCCAATTGGAGGTGTAACCTTGGTGCACGACATGTGAATTAACTGATTTCCGATCATTGATCACATTTTGTGTTCGGGCCTTGGTCTTGTCGCTCTTCACGTGACTGCAGTCTAGCCCCCGTATCAGAGCCCTTTAATCAGAGATTTCACTTCGATGCACAATACGCCTCAACCTGCGATCACTAATCTCCCATACATGATGCCATCACTGCCACATATTTTCCATGTGTCAACTTTTGAATAAAAATGCCACATGTCACCCTTGATTCCTTTGAACTCTTTATGACCGTGGTGCTAGCCCCCAAATCGGATCCCTCTTTATCGATGATTTCCAATTGGAGGTGTAACATTGGTACACAGAATGTTAATTTGCTAATTGCCAATCACTGATCACCTTCTGCGTTTGGGCCTTAGTTCTGTGGCTCTTCATGTGACCGCAATCTAGCCCCCATATTAGATCCCTTCAATTGGAGGTTATCAATCATAGTTTCACTTTGATGCACAATATGCCTCAACCTTCAATCATTGATCTCCCATACGTGACGCCATCATTGCCACGCATCGACAACACATCACCTTTTGAATAATGTCATGTTCCGCCCTTTTTTGGCCTATTGTGAGCCTTGAAATTGTCGAATCCACCTACCATGTGTCAACCCTATTGGCACATCATGATGACGTCATCCTCCTCGTGTCACTTATCGCAACCAATTTCTGGCTACAACACGTCCCTTAATGCATCTAGTCGTTGTTTTCCACGTGTCTCTTATCAGATCCAGTCTTTTTGTTGCCACGCGTCCCTTTGGGAGGAGAGAGAAAAGGCTCGAGCTTCTTTGGTTTTGTAGACAAATCCTTTGTTAATTTGTTATCGTCCATCCCGACACTTTAACACTAGTGGCCCATTGTCAGTGGTTTCATCGCATATCGCAACTCGCAATATTAACACTTTTAAGATGTGGCCCATTCTCGGAAAGTTCCGCTTGAGAGAGAATGCAATGTTCTATTGAATTATTTTTCATACCTCTGGAGGGTCTAGATATTAGAACGAATAGAAATCTCTGAAGTCAAAAGTTGGAACTTGAAAAAATAGGGCATTTGGAGGCTGACAAGGATTGTTAGATATCTGAAACAGATAAGGCAATGACACCTCGGACCTATGGGACATTCTTGTTGGTCTATTGGTCAGACGAACCTCTTTATAATAGAGTTATATCATACTAATAACATCATGGAAATTCTTTTAGAAATTTATGACACATGTAGCATTGGTCTTGTATAATAATAAATAAATATCTAAATTCTGAATCTCTGAATTATGCTATGGACCTCGAACCACTAATATGAAACCCCAATTTTTATCATACCAAACTTAAATGTGAAATTACATTCACCCCTTATTCTAGCTTTTGGTATATGACCTCCAATAAGATCCATTGTCTATGCATGTATCTTGCTCTCGCTATCTATTTTATTCATTAATTACCACTAGTTAGCCGACTATGTGTATATACTATCATTTTATTCTCCTTCGTACGAAGATTGTATATTTTACACCCTTGTAAAGAGGCAAATTAATATGATCGATCGAACTTTTTGTTTTCCACAAATTTCCAAAATATTTCTTCTTGTGTCGAGGTTTCATTGACCGAAAACTCTGATATATATTTAATCAATATGCCACATGTTTTTAACGTTTGTAACTTAAAATCTCTACACGCATCTTGGTCTCGATGGCTACTTTATTCATTAATCTAATTAATGGACCGACCATGTGCGTTTTTTTTCTATTTATTCTCACTCGCATGAAATTGATATGTTTTATGCCTTGGACACTTTATTATATGCATTTATTCAAATGAGTAACATTGATATGCTGGATCAGAATTTCGACTTACAAGATTTAGAAAAGGATTCTTCTCATGTCAAAGTTTCCAAATCCCAAAACTCCCATGTATATTTAATCAATATGTCAAATTTTCCTTTGATTAAGGTTTGAAACTTATCCACACATCCTGACGTCAAGGATTGTTCTATTCAATAATCTAATTAATGGCCCACCTATGTGCATTTATTCTCACTTTACTCTCGCTCAGATGAGCATCTCTGTCATTGGTAACCCCACAACCTTTGCCACATGTCCTGACTCTGATTTATTGCTCCCTCTACTAAGATGGTCGATGGGCGTGTGCTCTATTTAGGTTCTTCACATCGCACTATTCTGTCGATTTTTCGATTTGCATTTTCTGTTGTTGTTGTTGTGCTATTGTTGGTCTCTTGTTGTTGCTATTGCACGTCATGTTGTTGCCTTCAACCGGATAACTGCCCCAGAATTTGAATAGCAAACAGGTGAGAATCGAGAACCTGCTAACCATATTGACTTCTGCACTCAAATAGCAAGTATCAATTTTTTCATATTGTGTATATAGCTTAGAATACTATGTGCATTGTCACCACGTACAACACACTTGCCTATAGGGTTTCTAAAATGCCATATACAGACATCCAACCTTTTATTCTTAAACATTTCAATTTTCCTTTCCCCTTACCTTTGAATATTGGCAACAATCTAAATTGTAAATTGTTCTTCTTTCATTTGGCTCCAAGTATGCCAATCCTGTGAACGACTGCGCTCACTGCTTTATTTTCGCTTCTCTTCCAATGTTGACAACACTTTACGGGCTTTCAAATTTTAGGACACGTCCTTTCCTCATCATCATGGAAGTTTCCTTGACAACGAATGCCATCACTTTGTTGCTCGTTGGATCTACAACGACCCAACTGTTGCTCCAAATCGTTGAACTCGACCTTCTTGCTTCCACGAAGACATCGTCCCAATGCTACCACATTTCCCTCTCTGATGGTACTTCTCAGCACAAAAATTTTCTTCCATCTGCTTATAATGGAAATGTCGTCTCTATTGCCCTCCAGTTGGGCTCAATTATCATTCTCAAAGAAGTCAGTTTCACTTTTTTGCAAAACTATGCATATGTTTACTCTTCACCATATTCTTGATGTTTTTTTGTTCCTTCCCTCTCTCTGCCATTGTCACTCCGAATAATGCCACATTGTTTTTCTCTTTCTTTCCTTCTTTTTAGGACTCTGCAAATTATTGAACCGAAATTTCTTGAACTTCATGCAACTTTCATTAGGGACATGGACCTTCTTCAAATTGTACAAACACTGACATACGAACTGGGCTCTTCAATGTCACATGTCCCCACCTCATCTACTGCTGCTTTGACACAGGATTATGCGTCATCTTTAACTCAGTTGTCCTCCGCTCTGCGTTCTTCTATTCCATTCATGACGCTAAGCCCCTATCGTAAACAATGGTCGATCCAGGGTAGGGTGCTTGGAAAAACATCCGTTCGCTCCTACAACAATGCTCGAGGCTCTAGAAAGGTCTTTGGATTTGACCTCGTTGATTTTGCCAATGATACACTCCATCTTTCTACCTTCGGTGATCTAGAAGATTCCTTGCATGACCTTATCCAAATTGGGAGGCTTTACATGGTTTCA
Organism: Pinus tabuliformis; assembly: GCA_031772625.1. Lineage (NCBI taxonomy): Eukaryota > Viridiplantae > Streptophyta > Pinopsida > Pinales > Pinaceae > Pinus > Pinus tabuliformis. The sequence continues at coordinate 486,228,718 of CM062804.1, read as the reverse complement.
AATGGCAATGTGAAACCAACAAACACAAATTACAACCATCTAGATAGCAAATGGGAAGTACCCCTGTCTGTAACTTCCATTGTTGAACCTTCCTTAGATGATGTTCCGGCAATTCCTTTCGACCTTTTCCATTTTAAATCTATAGATGGAATCAAATCTGCAAACCTCGGCTCAATTGTCGACATCATTGGCATTGTTAGGTCCACTTCTCCAACTTCTACCGTTCATCGAAGAGATGGCTCTGAAACACCTGGGAAAACTATCAACTTGAAAGACATGTCTGGCTATAGTATCGACATCACCCTATGGGGGGAGCATTGCCACACCTTGGGAAAGCAACTCGTTGAACTCGCCTCTTCTAGTGCTTTAGCAATGCCTGCAATCAAAGGGGGTCGCATAGCTGAATTTAATGGAAGAACTATTGGGACTATCTCGACCACCAACCTCATGCTAGATCCTGCCATTCCAGAGACTGAGAAGTTCCAATCATGGTTTCATCAAAGATATCGCTTGGCCACTTCACCACCGTTAAGTAGAAAATTCTCATGGCCTTCCAAGAGGGGCCACCCACAACGTACAATTGTCGACCTCATAGACTCGCATCCCACCGGAAAACCAACAAGGTTCTCTGTTCATGGAATCATCACCTATATTGACATGCAAGATTTCTACTTCTTTGCATTCCCTCTCTCATATGATTCCATGCAATGCATGAAAAAAGTTGTCAACCGCTCAAATGGAATGTTACATTGCAAAAAACATGGTGGGGCCTTCCTGGAATAGTGACTATCAGTATGTGCTGAAATTTGAAATGCATGACCACGCAAGCGTACTGGAAAATGTCATCACATTTGATAATGTTGCAACTAAATTGATGGGTGTCCAAGAAAAATACTTTTTCATACTCTCTAGTGATCCTGGTGCTATCCACGAGCTTCGTGCAAGAGTTTCATGCCGTACTTTCATCTTCACACTGTCTGTGAAAATAGATACCTTCAATGGTGTGGACCATTTGAATTTTGTACTAATCAATTCATAGGAAATCACCTATAGATCTGGATGTTTTTTTCTCCTCCAGGAAATCAAAAAAATGTCTACTGCTTTAGTTGTTCCACATATTTGAGAGTCGATTTCTTTTCCTCATGCCACCTTGAAGCGTAAAAAATAATTTCTATATTCTTTTCTGTTCATTTTCGTTTTGTCCCTTGCTGCCCCCCTTCTTTTTGTTCACTTCATCATTGTACTTCTCTTCTTTATGTATATACACCTATGATACATGTTGCAACTTCCACCTTTGCATAATTCTCCATCTTTTACTTTTACATATAGTATATATGTTTTTTTTTCTTCTTCCTTCTAAACAAAATAGAATATTTACATCCTTTTATATTGTTCTTTGTGCACCTAAATACAAACACTGGCTTCTTACAAAGGGTTTTCATTTGGTTGCCTTAAATCTACTTGGTAAATGAATGATAGTTTGTTATCGATCACCACAAAAATACTTCACTAAAATAAAATTGATTCTAATCTCATTCTACGCTCCAAAGATAGCTTTGAAAAAGTTCCAACAACAAAATTTGAATCACACGACATTAGTACATAATATCAAAGAAACATAAAATCTATTATAAAAAGGTTTCTTTGACCACTAAACTTTAGCTACTTTGTCAAAAGACACATCTACTTTATAATCTAGAAGGCACTATTTTGAAAATATACCGAATAATGAAGTTCTTCCTTTCGGGGACTATGTACTCTATCTTTGCGCTTAAGATAACTCTTTCTCATCTCCTATATTCACTTGAACTTGTGTCCCCATGTTTGTATCAGGATGGACATGCCAACGTCTTATGCAAACCCCTCAAGAAATGCTCAGAAGAGACTCCTTTATGCACAAAATAAAAATGCCTCCAACAAATAAAGATGACCCAAATATAAAGCTGATTTAAACACCCAAACCTTTCCAGTTGTACCCCTTGTCTAATGTTTCTCTTCCCCAACATCCCGAAGCTTCACTTGCAAACCCATCTCCTTCAACATTCCCCGCTCCGACTGTACCTACCCTTCAACTTCCTCCATTCACTGCCACTTATTTCCCATATACATCACACACCCCACCATTGACTCATCCTCCTTCACCCTCCCATCCCCATATTTTGGTCAACCCTGCCCTTAACCATGCACACCACCGATTTCGTGAAAGGATAGATGACCTCTGTCCCTTGCATATCTAATCCATATGCAAAGAATCATACCCAAATATGAAAACAAAATTCTTACATGGTAACCTTTGTTGCTCCGTATGTGAAAATACAAAATCTACCCACCACCTCTCCCTTGCGAACAACATGGACCCTGGAAACCAACCGTTTGCCCTTGCTTCTCTAACACAAATAGAAGAAATGCTCATATCATGTGTTAGCCAAATCTTGCAAGTCACCCATTTATGAGGTGGACAGTACAAATACATTGGTCATACTATTTGTTTCCCGAAAGACATCACTGTTATTGTCGACATTTTACCATGCTTGGTTTTCAAATTGGACATCGTTGTTGTTACTAGGCATGGCTATGACCACAGAGCATATGATTTCATTGTTAGCGGGACATGTGTTATTGCAGTCTTAGAGTAAAAACTAGTCTATGATCCCTACTACAAGGGTCCAACTGGACCAAGCTGCAATATATGCCTTGCCGACTCACCCTACCTATATGTCTTCTCTCGCCCGTCACATCTTCCCCTTGTCTCCTGAACCATGACTTGACTTCCATACTTTCGATGATAACATTCCTGCACACCCCACTCCAATAAATCTCCAACCATCCTCTTTTGTTTCATCACTCCCTAATTCCCATACTGATATTGAAGAAATACATAAGTACCTATACTCTCCCCATCCTAACTCCACTACTTCACTTTCATGGCCCTCTGTTTCCCCCTCTACTATAAATGAATATACCACAAAAAGCCTCTCTGCTATGGCTTTCCCCACACTCTTCCCCATAGGGGCTGCCATGATTGGTCAACCACATCTTAGAAAAGTTGAAACACAATAATATGTTGTTCACCTCATGTGCTACTATGATAACATTTTGCCCAGCATCCAAGATTCAGGTATTACTTGTACAATCTTATGTTGCAGCATCAATAGTCAAGCAATTTCTATTTTTTTCATGAAGAGAAACATTGAAGAGCACTTTCCAATGACCATTGCATAGCTTCATGCATGCCTCCATGACATGCCTGATTCCATGCTTCCTGACCAGATTATACGCTTCAGATCAAACCTTAAAGGGACACGCTCATTTTGGAACAAATGCAGAGGTGAACTCACTAATATGATCATACAAATAGGTAGCCCTACTTTCTTCTTCACCCTAAGTGCAGATGACACCAAATGGCATGACATGCACATGGTCATGCCCGGTAGCCCCCCCCCCGGATTCATATGGGTTGTCTCGATGCAAATTCAAGAATATAATAAACAATCCACATCTTGCAGCGCAGTACATTCATTGTCGATTCACAATCTTCCTCGAAGAGGTATTGCAAAAATGTTTACATGTAAAGGGATTCTAGTGCAGGTTTTTCCCTGACCATCCTTCTCCTTTTTGTTTCTTTTCCTGGATGTACAGTTGCCTCACAAATTTTCTTTTTCATCTTTGTAGGTATTAGTGGCAACATAGGGGCTCCGCACACATACATGGTTTCCTTTGGCCCAAAAACGCACCTGATGTGGACAACCTCGATTGGGATGACCAAGTCATGATGGATAGAGCCAAGTCCTTTTTTGATGAACACATTTCTTCTTGGAATCCTTGCCCTCCTGAAAAACGTGGACCTTATGTACACATCTATACAGATAATTACCCATGCATCCTCCCATCGCCATTGATATTTTCATCCTCTCACCTTCAAGACTATGAGAATCTTCTTAAGTGTGTTCAATAACACACAAAATGCCACCCCTCTTCATGTCTTCACAAAAAATGTCCTATTCTTGTTTTCCACTATGGAGTTTCATGGGATTTGAATCCCACCTCTTCTTTGATCATTGATGACAGTGGACAAAAGAAACATGTCCCCACTCATAATGATGGCAGATTAAATGTACACAACTTTGACATGCTATACACATGGAGAGAAAACATCGATTGCCAACTTGTTTTGTCTCGGCATGCTATTCTCCGCTACATCGTGAAATATGCATCAAAACTAGAGACAAAATCAGAAATTTATCAGTGAATGTTTTCATGTGTCTCCCAGGTTGTCCACACTGAAACACTTATTGTTAATGTTGTCTGAAAAAATTTAATAGAAACAATTGCCGATAGGGACATCGGTGCACAGGAAACTTGCCACAAACTACAAAAACTGCCCCTTTCACTCTGTAGTTGCTCATTTGTTTCCCTCAATGTTACTTGAACTGTTTTTTGACGTTTTCTCATGGTCTAGGTTCCCCCTTCCCAACACCAACCTTCATTGTAGCATACATGAATAGACCTTCTTCACTTGAAACGCTAACTCTTCTTGAAGCTGCACGTTCTTGGTCCTTCTCTGCTCGCTAAAAACACAACCAATGGAAATAAATAAATCCTTGCAAGATTGTTCATCTCCTCCCTTACTATTCCTCGATCCCTTCTCTTGCTGATGTATCCTACGCTTCTTTGTGTTGGAGTGAACTACTCCTATACTTCCCTTTCCACACACTCCCACCAGACATAGGCTCCACTGATGAAGCAATATTTTCCTATTGGGAACAAAAAAGATATGTTTATGTTCCATGGCATGTTCATTGAGCCCCTAAAACCCCCCTTTCCCCTTTCTCTGATGACACCTCCACTAATGATATGTCGAACCCCCTTGAATCTGTAGACATCGATGAATGACAATTCCTTTCTTAGCTACTCCCTAGAAACAACATGGAAAGTGATGACATTGACATGCTTGGACATTGTGACTTTGACTCTAACCACAATTGGTCCCATACTACCATCCCTCTCCCTTTGCAAGAGACAACCATACATTTCATAGACATTAGTCGCTCATCCACCCAAATCCATTCTAGCCTGTCTCCAGTTCCCCGCCCACTCACCTCACTATCACCGACCCAGCAAGTTGCTTTCACCATTGTCCTCACCCACTTTAGGATCACTTCCTCGATTCCTCCACTTAGAATTCTCATCTAAGGTACTGCTGGCACGAGGAAGTCTCATTTAATTGGTTGCCTAAAAGATACATTTCTTGTTGAATCTCTTTCCAATTCAAGTCCATTTCTCCTATTCGCTCCAACAGGTGTTGTGGTGTTTAACATAAAGGTGCTTACAATCCATTCTGACCTTCACATTCCTTTAGTGTCAATGCATCCTCTTGAGGGCCAACCAATTTTGCATCTCCAATAAAAACTTCATCACGTCAAATACATTTTAATTGATGAAATGAGCTTTATTGGCCCTAAACCTTTTTCACACATAGACGCTCACTTAAGGTAGGTATTTCCTTCGTATCAGAATGTGCCTTTTGGCAATCGGTCTATCATACTTTTTGGTGATCTTGGGAAACTACTTCCTGTGAAGAACATCCCATGTATGTCAGCACATCACGTGGAAATGCCCTTTGGTGCACCTTTGACATGGTCGTCACACTATCTACCATCTTTCATCAAGGGACAAACCCTCTTCAAATTGCATTCTGAAAATTTTCTCATGAATCTTATAAGTGCAACACCAACAAATGAAGACTAGAACCTTCTCATGTTAAGGACAAATTCCTTTTTGTCAAAGGATGGGAAGCATTAATTTGACAATGAAATCCACTTATATCCAACCAACCTAGCTGTCAAATTTCATAACAAACAAATGCTCAAAAAATTTAACATGTCAATTGCACGATGCTACACAGAGAAAAAGAACCACCATCCTACTGGTGCACATGAAGAATATGAATAGTTGGATGTAAAAGTTCTTATTTACAATGAAAAATAGGTTTCCTCACATGTAATGTGTGGGTTGAAGTAGGTCTTGTAAACGAATCACTTGGAAAAGTAATTTCCATTTTCTATACAGCTGGATCAAAACCCCCTCAATTACCATCCTTTGTTGTTGTTGACTTATTCTAATACAAAAGCCCACCATGGGACACCTTCAACCCATCTTATGTTCCACTTCCCCCAATAACATGATGGTCTTGTAGGAAAAATTCCCTTCAAATGGCATGGAGTTTAACAATACATAAATTGCAAGGAATGACATTACCAGAGGTGACAGTGGACATTGGCAACATAGACCAACAAGGATTAACATTCACTACTATCTCTAGAGTTCTAACGTTGGATGATATTCACATCTCTCCACCATTTCCTTCATCCGCTACTCCCGCATGCAAGGCAATTCTTACATCAAGCATAGGCAGCAAGAGGAATCCACACTAGCATCAAATTCTTTATAGTCACCTATAGTTTGATCGCTGCGTCTAGCACCTTTTGATTCCCTTTCAGTAAGCATACTTTGCATGAAATTTCACAATAATTTCTTTCTTTTACAAATAGTTGTTGCGAAACTCAGTTAAAAATTCCATAAATTTTCCCCTTTCTACAAAAAAACATATTATGTGCATTCATCTTTAGAGAAATAAAAAAGACAAACTTTACAAGTTCATATTTCACTGATTGATATGAGCATACTTTTACAACTCTGTTTCAAATCAAATACTTTCAAAAACGCTTGACAGGGAAATATAAACTAAAATATATGTTCTCACTTACTGCCAAATCTCTTTTCAGCTCTCCAAGGAGTGACTTACCACAAAAGTTCGCAATGATTTTTCCAAACAATAAAATGACTCAAAACCTACTCCGAACAAACTTTCTAAACTATTGTGGTAAAAAATACAACACCCCAACTTGACTTTATTGTTATCATATTGGTAATGGGGATCCCTATGTATTTTCAACTGCCTTTTGGATCTTTTGTTATTTCACTTTTTCTTATCCTCCATCCTGTTTTATTTTTCAATTTGACTTAATCTTATTTTTAAAGCTTCTTTTTTATTATTCATTAATTAGAATAAATGAAACAAATAGCCCCTAAGCCCAACACCTGTACTGTTGTGCGACTTTAACCCTTTTATATTGAACTAGACCCTTCTGGTTTCATTTTAGTAAGCATACTTTTGATTCAATTTTAAAATAGTTACTTTCTTTTATGAATAGTTGTTGTGAAACTCAGTTAAAATTCCAAAATTTTCCCCTTTCTAAAAAAAATATAACGTTCACTTGAGTTAAGAAAAATAAAATAAAAGATGGACAAATTTTACAAGTTCACATTTCGGTGATTGATGTGAGCATGGTTTTACAACTCTAATTCAAATCAAATACTTTCAAAACGCTTGACAAAAAAAAGAAACTGCTCTCACTTACTCGCAAATCTCTTTTCATCCTTAAAGGCGTTTGTTCCGATATGCGATTACCTCCGACCTTCGATATCGGAGAACCTGCGAGATTAGCATATCGCAATATCACAGTGCAGCTCTTTATCACATATCAAAGAGTGAATATTTTAAATTGTGTCACATAACAAAAATGCCGACAGGGAATATCTAATTTGCTAAAGCGGGGTATAATATGCAATGTGGGCTCCTCTGATAGAGCTTATTATAATATGCTGATTTTTTTTTAAAGGGCTATCACTTATGTGTTTAAGAGTTTAGATATTTTCTTATTATTATAAAGAACCAATGTTATATGTATTAGATTTTTAGTATTTGAGATTTCTAAAATAATTCCTCTAATGTCATAACTCTCATGTAACTTTATTATCAAAAGGTTTCTCCCACCAATAGACTACAACCACTCTATGGCTCTTCTGCAACTTCATTCCGGCCAATCAGATGAGGGGAAATGTGGTTCCACCAATTAGAAGCCTCCCTTAACAAGGGTTTTGACCATCCAAAGGATAAGGTTAGCCCAAAATTTCCTTTAAGTTCATAGCCTCACTCCTATGCACTGCAACAAGGCCTTCTCTTTGATTCTTGTCATGACTTGGCCAAGGGACCTCGACTCTTCATCGCGTAGTGTCTTAGACGAAGAGCTCTAGAACCTCGTCGGTTATAAGATGTATTGTTGAAAATGCTTCTTTGACCTAGTCTTGTCGACTATGTCTCTATCTTAGGAATCTTGTAGACTCCTAGATGTGCTTGAATTTTTGATGATCATACCTTTGGTTACTTAGGACGATCTATGACGTTATCCCTCTTGAGCTTGGGTGATACGTTCTCCAATGGATTCCTGGCTGACGAGTCTTCCCTTCCCACTAGGAGGGAATCCTACCCAAGGCAGCATAGGTGCTCCTGCGTCACTTACCTACCACGGATTTGGTGTGAAGTCACGAGAGGTTCCTACCTCGCCTGCCACAAACTGACGGTATCAGACCCTATGTCGAGCTTGTAAGAAACTCCACGACACTTGAAGAAACCTTCTAGTGCCTCGACAACTATCCTAAGATGCCAATAATATGTATCCAGCCTACTGAGAAGGCCAGGTTGAAGGTAATTTAGGCAAAGATGGTGGATTTTCCGATCCCAAGGAAAAACTCTCCTTGACATTAATCCAATGCTTTCCATGCAACACAACAACTTGTAACTTGGAAAACAAAAGGCATGCAAGTGGATAAAGACCCTACTATCTAGTGGGTCTTCCATGTAATATTCATATTAATAAAAGGGTCTTAGAACCCACTATCTTTCAAGTTTGATCCAACCTCTCATGGCTCGACCATGACATGTAATGAGTTATGCCTTTTTGTTAATAAGTTATTAATCTTTGTTATCATGCGGTTTGTTATAGCATGTGATTTTTTATGCCTCTTAAGCATCAAACATTCTATGTTTACCTTTAGCATTCATTACACACACACACATACACACACACAAACACACATATATAACTAATCCCCACAGGGATGTACCACATATGCAAACATAATCAACATAATGTAGTCCTTCAATCCAGAACCAATAGTGGAATCGAAGGTTTACTCATTACAACAATAAAAAAGAGACAACAAAAAACATTTGCGATATGGGTACCTCTGATGTGGAATGGATGCGATAACATAATTAACTTATTTTAATAACTGTATCGGGTCCATAATATTGAAGGTTTTTATATCGGAGATAATCACAACATGCCACAGTTTGCAAACTTGCGTTATAATAAAGCTCCAATATGGTAGACACAAAATTAAAATTAAACTCGTTTTAATATCAATATCGCTTCCATATTGTCGGCCATTTTAGATGATGGCACATAACGAAAGTTCTGATAAACGGGTTGGATCTTAGATTAAATCCAATCTTATAATTATACCAAGTATGCAAGTGAATTGGCAATCAACGATTTGATATCAGAGGTTTCATTCAAAATTCTCGATATCAAGGCAGACGTGAAATTCTTATTAATCAACGTTAATACACCATATCGGGTCCGGATATCAAAGATTGGAGAAAATATGAGGTCATATATTATCGCATATTGTAGCATACGCCTTCAAGAATATCGGCGGGATATGGATATCGGAGGAAGTTCTCTATCGCAAGTCAGAGATGGGGAGGTTTCAAGTGCTAACATATAAAAAAAACACTGAATCATCAATTGCACATATATGATACCATTGTTCATCTGTATACTTAACATATTTCAATTAAAACACATCAATGATGATGCTAATCTGATCACTTGCAATAACATATATGACAAACTTGAATTAAAACAATACTTCGGCTCAAAAACATAGCATCAATGTAAAGATAACAGTACTTGATACACATTCACTCTGCTCATAAGTAAAATCAGTGTGGTTCTTCTTTCTATTAAGACTTGTTTACAACTACAGTAGTAAGAAGCAAAATACTTCTCGCAAAATTTCCGAACCCCCTTTCTTCATAATAATGAAGGGGATTTAAAGTTTAAAATCAAAACTCAAATATAGAAAAATCCATAAAATGTTGCGCTGGTCCAAACAAACCACACTTAAAATAAAAATACAAACTAATAGTATAGTCCTGTTACAACAAGTTGATCAAGACTTGGATGAAGACTTCTCTGCCAATCGTTGTTGAAGTTCACATATTTCTGTTATTGGCTTCAATTCAGGTGGATGTTCAGGCCTAATGCGCATTCGTGCAGTGAATAACGCGTCATTGAGTGCTGGCAGCACCTGACTGCTTGTAGTTAGAAGACACCTCAGCATCAACCATTGCCCACGTGATTTGACTAGGAAATTCCAATGGCATTCCAAGTCAATCTTTGATAGAGCTTTTATCCGCTCAGCCTTCTTCTTTGGTGATTCTTGCCAATATTTTTTCAATATTTTAAGATCATGCAATGTATCTTCTAGACACTCTGAGATTAAATTTTCCAACAATGAGCCATCGTTGATTGATTCAATTATGCTGCTAGATATGTCCCTGGCACTATAGATTGACATCTCCTCATTTTCAAGCCTTATCTCCCATTCTTGGAAGACAATCTCTTTCTGAGATTCTTCTATTTTGGGTAGATTTTCTTATTAGCCCTCAGAGTTATTCTGCCAGTTAATGAAATTAGAGATTTTCTCTTCAACTTCCTTGATATATGTCCTCAGATCGGAAAGTTGATTCACAAGTGCATCAACTGATTAGCACATCTCTTCGATAATGGCCAACTTTTGGCAAAATAAAACCTGATGACGAGAAAGTGGGTTATTCAGCTCCCCTGCTTCTTTCATGAATTTTTTCATAGATTAGCCTTCATTTGCTCAATCCTACACACTATCTCCTATATATGGGCATTCCGACTCTTCATGTCAGATTCATATTGAATATTCAACCCATCGAAACTGGTTTTCAGTTGTGAAAATTGAGCTTGCTATTGCTGGATGATTCCTTTCTTTTCCTTTTCCAAATTTTGTTCAAGGTGCCTTATTCTATCATCTTTCTTCCTTAGGAGTTGTTACACTTTTGTGGTTTTGTCAATTGTTGCATTAGAATAAGCTCCTGCATATTGTGACAGTCTCCCAAGATCTTCAACAAGGGTCAATTGGGCATCTTTCCACAGTACTTGAAAGGAGGTATTTGTAGGGACTAAAGCCTTCCTTTGTTCAGTCCTTCTCCTCTTTCTCTTCCTGTTGACTACTACTCAGTGTTTGGGAATGTAAAATATGTCCAAAGGAGAAATCTCCTCAATATTGAGAACGAACTCAGAGGTTGGAAAAACTGGGATGATTTCCAGATCATCATTGTCCATAGTTTCTTTATAAGCCTCAACAGTGAATGAGGTCTTCTCAGTGAAACATGAGTCCGAGCAATCTGTGTCTGCGACAAAGTTTGTTGTTTTTTAGGGTCAGTGTCTTTAAGAAACTGATCCCAAATCAAATCCATACTTTCTTCTATCGTTACCTTCTCTTCCTTTTATTCGATAGCTGCCGATGTTTCAGTTACATGAACTACATCTTGACTGTGAGATGTTATCGTTCCTGTGTCTTGTTCTGTTTTTTGTTGATTTAGATTCAGAATTTCACTAGGCAATTAGGAAATCCTTTTAACCCTGTATTGATGAAACTGCACTAATTCCTCAGGGTTGAGCTGTGTTGTTTATTCTTTTTCAACCTCTGCATAATTTTAGGTCGATTGAAAGAAATCATCAAATTTATCAGGCTTGTTTGTAAACTTCTTGATCTTTGCTTGTGTTGTAATATCTTTGGCAGTATCAATCAGACCATACTGCCAATTTGGAATGGTTGGAAAGTTAATCAATTGGATTTCCTCCATCTCCTTAGTAGCATGTTTGAAATTATCTAACAAAAATAATCCACAGTGAAATGGAAAACATGCCACATTGTCTTCTTGCTTTCTTTCATGACCTTAGATAGACCATTTCCCACAATTTGGTAGGCTATTTCTCGGGCTAGGAGCTTATCGGGGACATACATGGGAAACACATGAGGTTGTGCAAGGCTAGAAAAAACTCGAACATAGGTAAATGATTCCTCCCCAAACCATCTTCCAACTGATAAGAGGTTTGGACATTCTAGGGCACCTCTCATTGAATATAAATTGGTAAATAGGATCGATATTTTGACTCCCATAGAATATTATGGTAAATGCGAATAGGAAAAGGGCCTTCAATAGTCCATTTCCATCCCATGGATGGAAAATCTGAATTGAAACAAATAGAATCCATAAGGTAGGCACTCAGGTAGAATGGGACAACAATAGTTTTAGAAAAATTATGCTTTTTCCTATATTCTAGGATTTTGTTGCTTAAGTTATTGGATAGAATAGTTCCCCAATCCATTACATAACTATCAGAGGCAACTTCAATCAAGGGTACCCATTGGTATGAAAAATTATAGGTATTGGCATAGCCAAACAATCTACACATCATTGCAGTAGCATAACAATAGGGTGCATTAATAGAGGCTATAGCATACATACCCTTGTCCTCCCTCTTATGCTTGATTGGATCTCTTCTCAATCCTTGAATAACCTCAGATTGGTTTTCATTTTCTTGCATGAACTTCTCAATGAAGTATTTATCATATTTGTTCTGAGATGGTGGGAGGTGGTACATTGCCGATAAATATTTTCCAGTGAAAGAGTCGATGACCGTCTGTCTCTTGGTCATGGAGTTCCTATTTGCAATGTTCATATGATCAATGACCCATCTGATCATATCCATACAAGGAAATATGCTTGGTCGAACACCAATTCTATGGAGAAACGAATTGGCCACATCATTGTATGTAGTTTCTTAAACAAGAACCCTATCCTATGTTGTGACTATTCTCTGTGTGACTTTAGGCCCTTCATCTTCAAAAATTTATACATGGCCTCCCAGCTAGCAACCCCAACATCAGGGGTGCATGTCGTGTCGGAAAATAACCCAGAAATTTGTGTGACGTTGGGAGGAGGAGAAACTGGTTGTTATTGAATGGGAATTTTATTTTTGGGTTTATCCTACCGAGACATTTCTCGTGAATTCTATTTATCTGGACTAGCCTGCGAGGAAAAAACACAAGAATGACCAACGCCTACACTTAGAGAAAATGACCAATTATGCATGAATCTAATACTTTTATGAGTGAAATATTCGGGAATGGTTAGTATTAATGAAAGCATTTGGAATATAGAAAACCATAAAATCATTGCATTTCGCCATTAATTGACAGAACGTGCATCCACATGGCCTTCGATACACGTTAGCTTTACCAGATATTTATATTATAGAAATCAAATGATTGTCCTACCAAAACTTGCGATCTCATCTATCTCTGGACCCGATTAATTTTATCAGAACATATTTAATATAAAATTGAATCCACCCTTCATCGCAGCTTTTGGAATGAAACCTTCGCTTAGATTCGTTGATCTTTGATTGTGATATGTCTCTTAGATTCGTTGATCTTTGATTGTGATATGTCTTACGCCCCCGATTACCTTTATTATAATGACTTCAATGTAATATTGTACATGTTATCTTTAATGAATATTTTTATTAGAGGAATCAGATGGTTGTCCTAGCAAAACTTGCGATCTTGTCTATCTCCAGACCTGATTAATTTTATCAGAACATCTTTAATATAAAATCACATTCACCCTTCATCACAACTTTTGGAATGAAACCTTCACTTACATCTGCCGATCTCTGATTGCAATATGCCAATAGCCCTTAATTCCTTTGAACTCTTTGTACCATCGTGTTAGCCCCCAAATCAGAGCCCTCTCTATGAGCCATTTCTAATCGGAGGTGCAAACTTGGTGCACGACATGTCAATTCGCCGATTGCCGATCATCGATCACCTTCTGCATTTGGCCCTTGGTCATGTATCTCTTCACATGACTGTAGTCTAGTCCTTGTATCAGATCCCTTCAATCAGAGGTTTCACTTTGATGCACAATATACCCCAAACTCCCATCACTGATCTCCCATACATGATTCCAACATTGCCACGTATCTGCCACCTACCATCTTGTGAGTAATGCCACATGTTACCCTTTTTTGGCCTATTGTGAGCCTTGACACCATCGAATTTGCCTGCCATGTATCAACTATGTTGGCACTCGTGATGACATCAACCTCCGCATGTCACCTCTCGCAACCGATTACTAGCTGCCACACGTCCATTAATGGATCCAAGCACTATTTGCCATGTGTCTCTTATCGGATCCAGGTTTTTGCGACCACATGTCCCTTTGGGAGGAGAGAAAAAAGGCTCTAACTTCTTTGGTTTTTTAGACAAATCCTTTGTTAGTCTATTATCGCCCATCCTGACATTAACACTAGCGACCCATCCCATGCGATTTCATCGCATATCGCAACTCGCATATCGATGTTTTTGAAATGTGGTCACTCTGCCTCAATTCCAAAGATAAAGTGCATAGCTTGGACCCCCAACTATCGATTGTCGATATCATAGGACCTCCAACTTCCAATATTGAATTTAATATAGTGTCACCTCTAATAATCGCTGATATCATATGTGGATGCGATTCGTTTTTTTATAATGTTTTCATGTGATTTTGCCTCCTCTGTGTCGCAACTTTCCAATATTACATATTAGTGATGTCTGTCATGTTAAAACCTCTGATACCTAATAAGCTCTCTTTTTGGCTCAAACAGGGATGAACTCAAGGTCCACATGTCCTATCTGTGTTTCGTTGCGCCTCTTAGTACAAATGCTAATAATATAATATTTAAACATATAATAACCTTACATATAATATTTCACTTAAATATTGTAAATTAAGTTTATATTAGCTAGATATGAATAAAATTCAAATACGATTAACTTTATTGAAGTTTATGAAATGGGTAAATGAAGGATATTACAAAGCTACCAAATGTTAAGATTAAAGCTACCAAGTGTCTAGCATTGGACAAGCTCATTTAATAAGTTTAGGAGATATCCTTAAGAGGAAAATAGTTGTAAAACCATGTCATATAGGATAGGCTAGTTTTGGAGTGAATCGAAGGTGGTTTCACAGAGTAAAATTTTGTCCTCAAATAAGCGAAGTATTGACACGTCTTTAGAGTGGTATAACCTTTTTGGGTTCAAATTTTTAAATAAGAAACTTTATATTGCTTAAATTTAAAAAGTTAAGATTTATTGATTGCAAATGTTTTATTTGTAATTAACATAGATATTTCTTAATTTTAAATCTATAAAGTAGGTAGAGGAATTAAATCTTTGGAGATGTAAACCTTTGTTCAAGTTTTTCATTAAAAAAAATTGAGATTTGACCTCTCTATCCTTCTTACATTATAAATCTGGTTTAAGATAGTCACTAAAGTATTTTATTTGTGATTAACATTAAATATTTTATTATTATTAATATGTACTATCCATTTTGAAAATTTATTTTTTTATTAATATTTTTTAATGTAAATATTATCTTTTAATATACATTGCAGGACAACATCTCTTGAAAAGGTAAACAAAACTTTTGAAATTATTGTTCTTGGTCATGACTCATCTATTCTAATTGAAATATCTGTGATAGTATTTGGAGAAATAAAATTCTTATAGTCATTAGTATTGTTGTACAAATTAAAAAAAAAATGTTGCATTATTGTTATTTTCAACATATGTGCAGCATTAAGTCCATGCTTTTGTTGCAATCTCCCTGTTTCAATCTGCAGATGCAGTATAGGTCGATTACCTCCACTATAGAATGATTGTATCCTATGTTGCACGTTTGTTGTTATGGCCAACAATGCTCACATTTACAATAAATAAGCTCTCAATTTGTACAAGTCTTTCAAGTTGGTGGGCATACTCTAGTTGATCTCAATTGAGCTTCACTTGGCATTGCCTTGAATTTCTTTATATATTTTCAAATAGGTTGTATGTCTTTGGTTGTGAGGTATCACTCTCAGATAAACATGAAATAAGTGAATAAAAAAATCATTGTGGTAGAACTGATACCATTTTCAACATTATTAAACCAACAATGGCTCTTGCTAGATGATATTGAAGAAATAAACCAAATAAAAGTTGAACAAATTATGTGGTGATTGAGTGAAAATATCTACTTGTGTTGTTGAGTACAACCATCTTGAACCAGTATACATGCCTTGATGTGACTCATGAATAACAACTCGAGGCTTATTTTGGACAGATGCCACATGTTGTTCGACTGTGTAGACCTTGTGATCAGGGTCTACACTTGATATATTTCTCTACTGCCTATAAACATCAAGTTTATAAACAACAAGTTCAATTATGGTTATGGGAAGTTTGAGGTTCTCTCTAGGTATGTGAATGCTATTTTTTGGGTCTTGATTAAGTTTCTCATGCTTTTGGAGTATATTGAGAGAACACCAAGAAATGTCTACCCAATGTTTACTCATTTTTTTTGGGGTTGGATGATTCGTAGTCTATCTTATGGCATTGGCATTTTTCATGAAGTGCATCATCATGCCCATGGTGAGGGTTGTTCCCATTCTCATTCTCATGAAAGTCATTGACACAACCATTCTCATTCTCATGAAAGTCTTGAAAACTGCCACAACTGCAGAATTAGTGCCATTCCTTGTAGTGGAAGGGAGCACAATAACTTGAAATGCAGTGATAGTTTGGATAAAGTAAATAATTTCCTTGACAATCATGATCATGGCAATGATGTTCATATTGATTCTCATATTATATTCAATGATCATAATCATTATGAGGACAAATTTTTTCATCAAATGTCACATGATAATACTTGTAATAGCCACAGTCACAGTGCCAAAGTTGGGTAATTGAAGCATAAGATCAATTAATTGTGTCATCACATGAGCGTGGTAAACATAACCACTCTTATGTAGATGATCAACTGATGTGGGGTGAAGATGGGCACAAACATTGTCCAGATGATCCATAATTGTGTCATCACATGAGCATGGTAAACATGTCCACTCTTGTGTAGATGATCAATTGATGTGAGGTGAAGATGGGCACAAACATTGTATATAGATGATCCAAAGAAAAAGGATGGTGCCCTTCAGAGTGAAGAAACGAGATATGAATACACATGTCACCATGTTGGCAACAACAATGAACACCATCAACATTGTCAAAACAACCATGGGCATACTTATTGTCAGTTGGTACAAAAGCATTCTCATATGGAGCATAGAAATTCTCATTTAGGACACGGGAATTATCTCATGGAGAAGAACCTTTCCAATCTAGGGCATAGTAATACAGAAAAATTTGGCAAGTCTAAGAATCATTGACATATTGATCACAGTATGGAAGGTATTTACTCGCATGTTTTAGCAAATACTTTGGGGAGTGTGGGGTAGTTATCTCTATTTTTCTACTAAAATATAAAGGTTGTATGGAATAAAACCCATTTTTTTCAATATTCACATTATTTATGATTATTCCATTTTCTATTCCACTACTAAAGAATTTGGTGGAGATATTACTGCAAAAAGTACCTAGATTTAATGATAATGACATAAAGTAGAATATTATTCGAAATGTGATGTCTTATGTATTAGCCTTAGCTAGTGTATTTAAAATTTCAAAGGACCAGGAGAGTTTGCTCATGAAATTATTGAACAAGCTAAGGTTGAGGTTTAGAGACTGGATGAGTTGACTAGCAAAATGAATAACCTGTGCTTAAGAAGCAAACAGAGTTTGCTAATATCTATAAATGGGTTCATATTGAAGTAGATCAAACATTTGCATGAGAAAATATAATGGATCAAATAAATTCTAGAACTGATCATTCAAAGCTCTTAGCAGACATGAATGAATAAATTGCCAACTGAAAAGAAGAGGTTTAAGTACAAAGAGTAATAATGGAAATGGTAGACAAATGGATGAATTATTTGCATCCGATTATAGATTCTGGGAATATCTCACAAGAGAAAGGTCACTACTAAACTTATGTAGATTGTAGATTCCAGGAATATCTGACATGGGTGGGGTCAATTTTCAATAAACTAACCTCACTCCAGTCCATCAAATTCCGAGATATTCCCAAAATCTACCATCTAATAGAAAAATGCCCATAACTTCCAGTGAAGAAGAAAGTTGGTTACTATACAAACTAAGGATCATAATAGGTACAATGCTAGTAAATTGTACATAAAAATATTGAATGGGAAAAATGAGCTTGATTGTTTGTTACCAAACTTCCTTATCTTGTGGAAGACATGGTTGGCTTGTATGATGCCTTAGGCATTGAAAATTTATTTATTGTGTACAAGAACTTTGGAACATTTATTATATATATTTTTGGATCTACGAACATCATAAGAAACTAAGAGGATTGCAACATTGGATATACATTACCTGAATATTAACCACACTTGTTGGTTCGAAACTCGTCGACCAAAATCTTCAATGTAATTTATTCCGAAAAATATTTTATACATTAAGATAAAGTAATCAATAATAGAAACTGAGTTTCTAAAGATTTCTATGTTATCATTTTATTTAGTCATTTGACGTGTTGAATGAACCCCTCCACCATTTTATAACATCCTTAGCTTGGCTTTCAATTGTATGTTTCTCCTTCGCATATCCATCATACAATTCGTAGATTGTACAAGCAATATAATTACAACAGTCACCCAGACAAGTGAATGTGGACTTATATTATTCCATCCTTGTTGCATTGTGATAAATGTCATTAAATTAGTTAATGATTGCATTGTAAATAAAATTCCCAATGTAAATTTAGCAATTGGCAATCCCCAAAATGGAACAATTAAAGTTGTTTTTTTAAATAATATATTAGTTTTATTTCTTAAGAAATAGCAGTTATATACATGAAGCGAGAAGTTATTATGGAGAAAGAATAAAAAGACCACAAAAAGAGGGAGAGAGGGATGGGAGTTTAGTGTATTACAGGAACATTGTAGCGCTCAGGGCGAGAAGACCATTTTTCTTCAACATATCAATACTTTAGTTGATGGATTTCTTCTTCTTTCCTTTGTAAATGTATATATCATTTATTTATCAACAACTTTTTATTTTGAAAGTGGTTGTCAGCTTTGTAAACCTTTATTTCAGTCATAATAAATATTTTATAAACTTGGTTTTGTCTCTTTTATATGGCTATCTCGGGCATTTGGTGAATGATATTTCTAGTGAAACATTAAATGTTCTCTAGTTTATGTTGAATTTTTTTTAGTGTTTTGAGTGAATGTTTGCTTTTAAAGGTTTATGACAAGCCAAGCATTTATTGTTGCTTGTTTTCTATAAATACTCCATTTTCTCATAAATAAAATTTTTTAGGGTTTTTAAGTCGCTATATATATTGGGTTGAGATAAAAATTTCAATTGTTTTCTTGCTTGCATTGAAATTTATTTAAATGTTTCAAACACACTTGTTTTTGGTCAAAAGGGTTAAAAACTACTATCCTCAATAACCCTCTTGACAATTTATCCTTTGTACCAAGGAATACCTATGATATTCTCTTCAATATATGGGACCCTCCTTCCTACCACTCATTTATATTTTTATGTGTTTGTGTGTTTGAATAAAGGTTTGAATTGAAATGATTATGGTCTAAGGATCTAGTTCAAGTTGACTAGTATCTCTCCCTTGCAAAATTACTTTGACATTTATAAAAATACAAACTTTTAAATCTTGAATTTGAGGGAGGGTGTTTAAGGAATTTTTTCTAAGGGAGTAGCTAATATTTTTTACAATTTGAGGGTTACCCCCTCTAGCCCAAGAGCCAACTAGAGGCCTAAATCGGGGAGGATATTGCCCTCCATAGGGTGTCTTGACACTATTATCTTCCATAGAACAATATTGGGGATATAACACTTGTACTTCCCACACTACTAAAAGTTATTTCAACTTTCTATTTATTTGAATAATATTTTCTCATCCCTTTGATTCACATATAAAATTGGGTGATAGGAAGCAAGGTGACACAGGAGTACTTTGATTGGGAAATAGTTGAGGTATAAAAAATTAGTATGTTCTTCACTTCCAATGATTATTTAATATTATTTTATTTGTTTCTATGAATGGAGGTCTTATAAAAACAATAAATCATAAATTTTCTAAAAAATGAAACTTTAAAAATATAGTATTGGTCAAATATAAAGATTCATCACAAATAAAGATTATCATGTTGAAATTGTAGCAAGGAATGACTTCTCTGATTTGTGCCTTAGTCAAAGATACTAATTTGAATTCAATTTCATAGTTGCGTGAGTTAGCTGTCAGTTAACATGTGTGATGTGGCCTATCACTGAGTTATAGTTAGTTAATTTGACTTAGATGGCATGCTGTGAGTTGTGGACTAGTTGGTGGCTAAAATTAGTTATCTAGTGGAGTTAAACTATAGCATTTGTCAGTTAATTCATCTCTAGTTCTAGAATATAGAGAGACCTGAGTTCTTGACTTTAGTTGAGTAGTTTGATTTTTGTTAGCTCAAGTAACTCTCAGTTAACTAGTTGCAACTACTAAATTTAACCCTAGTGGGTCATGCAATTTGAATTTCTTATTGAGATTGAATGAAGGGACATATATATTTATTCATTTTCCAAGGGTTTTTGTGGTAGAGCTTGAGAAGAAAGAAGAGTAAGAGGCTTGAGGATCAAGAAGAGTAATTTATCTTGAGAATTGCGCAAGGAAATAGAGAATTTCCTATGTTTTAAGGGTTGAATTGCGTAAGGAAATAGGAGGATTTCCTATTTTTTAGGGGTTGAATTGCACAAGGAAATAGGAGCTTCCTTGTAGGTTTATTTTCCTAAGTGTTGGAAAAGTCTTGTAGAGAGTTGATCAATATTACAGGGGCTTCAGGCTTGTAGAAGATTCTATGTAATAGATCAAATTTCTTTGTTGATATATAATACATGAAATAACGGTTTTTCCTAGTTGGGTTCCCCATAAAATTTATTGTGTTCTATGTGTGATTGTGTTTCTATTTGTTGTTTTCTCTCCACAAAATTTTGGTAGAGAAATCTTGTGTTATTTGTGATCAGTTTTCTCCCATTAGTAGTTTCAAGGTTTCAAGGATTTCCTACATGGTATCAGATCTGAAAACATGATAGAGACCAAGCTCTTGATCAAATTCAAAGCACATTGAAGAGGAGATCAATTGGTGCATGAATTCTACAAGTGCAAGAATCATGTCATCCTATGGCTTGAGGACAGAGCATGCATTGGAAGGGAATTCAAATTTTTTTGCATGGAAGGACAAGATGGAGGTTGTGTTAGATGATAATGGATTTTTGGAATACATCAAGACTGGTATTCCTAAACCTCATGCATCAGATACACAATTGTTGGCTCAATGGAACAAAGATATTGCTAAAGCTAGAAGGATGATCCTAGAAGGAGTTAGAGACCATTTTAGTCGAAAGTTGCATGGAAAGGATACACCATTATAGATGTGGAAGGCCCTTACTGATTTATTTGAAAGTAGTAGTGATTCTAGAAAACTTTCTTTGATGAACAAATTTAGGATTGAAGATAAAGGGTATGATGTAGTATTCAGCAAGCGGAAGGCCTACTTCAAGCATTTTGCTTCAGGGCAAGTCAACCAAATTGGTGTTAGGATCGAGAGACTCTACAAATTGGAGGTATATGCATGTGAAAACTTGAGGATCAAGGCAGATATTTCTCATAGTAGAGATGTGGTGGTCGAGCAAGAGTAGGATAGAGCTCTCAAGATGGATCCTCGGCCAATATCTGAGTTTTAGTCTAAGCTAGTTGGCAGTTGGGTTGACCAACATGATGATGATTATGAGGACTAGTCAGAGACTTCTAGTATAAGGATTCCATTCTAAGGAGATTTTGAGCCAAGTGGGCAGAGGATTTGATTAAGGGAGCTCAGAAGAGAGTTGAGTCTCCCAGCATCAAGAAGAAGACACCCAGATACATAGGGTACATGACACTTTCTAGTTCATAGGGAGAAACTGTAGTAGCATATAACTTGAGAGAGGTTAAGACAAATCCATCAAAATTAAACTAAAGAAAAGAAAAAACTTCAACCATAAAAATCAAGGTAAATAAATCAATTTGAAAAAATAAAGTAGGGCACATAGTAGCATGGGAAAAATCATGACAAGAAACAATAATCGAGTATGAACAATATGTATAAACATAGTTGCAATACATACCCAAGAATTAAAACAAGGGCAAGAGCTTCAATAAATAATCTTTCTATAAAACTAAAACCCAAATAGAAGGACTCTTGATTCAACGAACATAAAATTACTATTATGAATAAGCACTTGGTAAAATAATATTTTTTGAAAAGGAAGTACCTTCAACCTTAGAAATTACATTAACCAAAATTTAATAAAATGACTCCAATAAGCAATTTCTACAAGATGAAAGAACATTTCCATTAGAATTGTATCAAAGAATAGATTAAAAATCATAAATGAAAGAAAGAACTAGAATCAAATTCATATTCAATATATTGGATCTAAAAAAAGCAAGAATGGTAAATTCCAAAGATTAGTAACATAGAGATCCAAGCAGAAAATATTAATAATAATATTTTATTGAGTTGACCAAACATACTTCAAGTCTACAAGGAAAAGGTCTTCTGCTAGCTTAAATAATACATTTCTCAACAAGCACACACACAACTTGTATTATGCAAATAAATAAAGTTAACTTATAGGTAGAAATGAAAAAACAAAACTACATTAATCCTAAGGAAACAACAAAAAGAAGATTGAAAATATCACTACACTAAGCATGTGTTAAAACATGTTGGTGAAATCAAGCTAAGAAAAGATCAAGTGAAGAACATCCATTTGTACAGAAAGAGATTGAATATGGAAAGAATTCTAAGACCTGAACTTTTATTAATTGTGCTTATGACAATAGAATCAAAATTCAAAGGAAATCTAACCAACGAAAACACTTACAATTGAATGTCATTTGGATTGGAAACCCTTAAGTGTTCATTATCATTCAATTTTTTTACTAAAAATAAAATGAATTAATTTTTCACTTTTTAAAATGTTAATCTATCTGTGAAAACATTTTGACAATAGTCAGAAAACTAATCCAAATACATGCTTCCCTTTTGTAAAAAGATTATTTCTCATAAAAGTTCTTCTAGGAGAACACATTTAACATGCCAAATTTTATCTCATTTTCTTCTTGTCCATAAAATTCTTTTTCTGTTCATCTAACAAGTAACTTTTATTAAAATAATAAAGAGAAAAGAAAATTGAGTGAAAACTAGCAAACTTAGAGTACATTAAGTAATTTAATGAAAGAAAACTAAATCAACAAGACCAAAAGTAAATACTGCAATAGAAGCTAAGGAATTAACTAATCTAATCTACCCTACTCCTATCCTACACTACAGTGGCTGAAAATGAACTACGTAAAATAAAAAAGCCAATGCATCCATTCATGTAACTCCAATCCTACAATCATATGTATATCACAAATCATCAATAGAAGTTAAGAATAATAGCAGACTAAAGATAAAAAACCAATAACATTTAAACCTATATCAATCATTATGTAGATAACAATAATATTATTTGTAGGAAATATTTCATGGAAAGTTCCATCCAACCATGTTTTTGTTCTATCATAATATTCAAAGTGACTAATTTTCTTGAAAATCTTCTTGGGTTCAAATTCTACATAACCAACCATTTGAGATGGAATAATAGGATCAAATAGTGTGCATCGGAAATCATTTACCATTTCTTAAGGCATGCCATTGATTCTATGGTGATATACACAAATAATTTGTTCCATCATATTTCTTAGCCTCAATATCAACCAGTTGGTTATTACAAAAACTAGACTCTCCCTTAGTAGTAAATACAATTAAATCAAAACAAGACACAATCTAATATGCATTTTCTATAGTAATTCCTTTTTCCCAAGTATAAGATTGATAAGGAGGAAAATAAAAAGGTTCATGGGAAAAGGATATGAGATAACCATTTGCATAGGAAGCATCAACATATCAAGGTCCAAAAAATAATAAGTAGAAGAGGTAATAATATGAAATGTATTTCTAGAAAAGGAATTATTTTCAAAAGTAGCCTCTTCAAAGGGCATCCTTTCTTCCATTTCTAAGGTGGCTTTCAAATTTTTGAAAACATGATAGCTTTCTTCATCGCTAAGGAAAATTTCCTCCTCCAATTCCTCACAAGTTATTAAACTTGAATTCTCTATACAAGAGGTTTGTTTTTCATCAAGAATAACTAAAGGTGGAGGAAGATGATCAGAGGCCACATGCATTTCCTATGAAATAACAAATTCTCCCTTATTTGTGTTCATAAAAGAAAAAAATATCCCAACATAGGTTTCTCAACTATAATTTTGAATGATCAAGGTGTGCATTTAAATCTAAATCGGTATGTAAATTAGTATCAATACATGAGTTGGATTTATCCACAACTAATTGATCATGCGGATTTGAAAGAAAGATGAGATGTTGAAACCACTCACTAATAGAGGGAATATTATTCAAAGGAAAACTATAGCAAAGATGCATAAGCCTTTTAGAAAATTCTTCTAATGATTCATCTTGTTCTTTCCCAATATTATTATATTTATTGCATAAATGACAATTCTCAAGATCTAAGAGAAAATCATTTATAAATTGTTCCAAATTGTGAATGGAAGCAGATGGTAAAGTCCCACAACACCTTTTAACATAGCCTTTGAAAGTAAGAGTGAATGGCCTAAACATGACACCTTCATAAACAATATTATACTAAAGAAATTTGTGAATAAAGTGAAGGCATGTTCAGATACAAACATTTCCCCCTCACCGTCAATGTCAACTTTAAAAAAAAAGATTAATTATCTTTAAAGGAATGGTACAAAATACTTCAACAATAATACATATCCATATAATGGTTTGGGAAGAAGACATTAATAATAAAAAGTATAAATAGGATGAATCCACAAGATCAACGTGTCATCCACCCTTCTTCTAGTGCCAAAATTGTCAGTGGTTGGAAAAATTCCTCCACAAATAACAAGGGAGAATATCCCAATAGCATGTCCCAATTAGACTTTCTTTGATTTGGTGTAGTGATTTCAATAAGTAAGAGGGCTTTGTTTCCTCTAAATAAATTATTCCTTGAAAGGATGCTTTCTCGTTGAAGTTCTTCTAAATCTTAAATGCATTCCTATTTTATTATGCAAAAGCAATCCTATGCCTAATCCTAATCTAATAGTGATAAAATGTTGATTGCAAGTATAAAGTGACTACTAAACGCAAAAAACAATTCATCACCCTCAACATAAATGAAACTAACATATTCAACTTTCATATATAAGAAATAATTCACATAGAAATGATATTGAATATGTCCTTACAATAATATCCATAATCAATTCGTAATAATTCACTACAAAAACATTTGATAGAAATGACAAATTGCAAGAATATGCAAAACACGCATAATCGACAATAATACACAATTGCCTAAACACATCATGAATTAGCCCTTCGATGTATTCATCCTTCAAAAGAAATTCCTTGGTCTATGATACAAGCAAAATATTCCATAATTCAAATCTCTAATTGAACCTAATAAGAATGTACAAATTACAACTACAAATTTGTATAGCCTCTTGTGAGAATTCCTAATATCAAAAACTCCTCCCACTAGAGAAAACCATTTTCTTTCTCTTGATAAAAAAATGCAAGAAAAATACAAAATATTTCACACTATTTCTCCCTTTAATACAAATACATAAGCAAAATCTCAAAAATCCTAGCATCTTGTAAGAAAATCCAACATCTTCTTCATAGAAAGAGCCTTTTATAAAACTATCTTTCAATACATTACATCCAATCTCCTCCTTCCTTCTATTTTTTCCTTGGTTACAACAACTCCAATCTTCGAATTCTTTTTTGGTATTTTTACCAAAAATTGTTGGAACAATATACCAAAACAAGTACAATATTTTCTCTGGCAGTAGAATTGTTACAAACTTTCTTCATTTTCTAATCTAAGGACTTCCATTATATAACAAATTAAAATTGTTATATGCATGATTTCGCATGGTTGAGGATCTCGAACTTGCATTTTCTTTTATTTAATTTAGAACTTGTTCTCCTTTTCTTATTCATTTGCTTATCTCCTACAAGAAATAATTAAAAATATACTATTGATATATATATATATTGAATATAAAATTTTTCATGGAGGAAAATAAATTAATATGAAGAACCTTCTCACCAACTTAATCCTTTCTTTAGGATTATTGTTTTTATTTTCTTAAAATAGTTGAAAACCATTCAAATAGAAACCAAATGTTACCAAAATCCTCAATTTTTAAATATTAACAAAATCCTAATATCTAGAATATTTTTTTATTTTATTTTTTCCTTAGTCTTTGACTAATAAACTTATTTTAAATACTTGCATAATTTACAAAATATGAAATTATTAAAAAATTAAATGAAATTATCAATAAATCCAATAAAATAAAAACTTCAGCTTCAAGTCAATTTTTAAATAAAATTATATAAGTACACAAGTTAAATAAGAAATATGATCTATTAAGTTTAACCATTCCCCCTTTTGTTGTAATATTGTGGCCCATTTTATTTTCTCAACAAATTTGTGGCTCTTTCTTTAACCATTTTTTCTAGGCATTTTTATTGTGTGTATCTAATGATGGGTGGAGTGTCCACTCGAACATTTTGAAAAATATACACATTTTATCTCTAGAAATTTACCTGACATATTGACAAACTATGAAAATCTCCACATTCAACAAAGGTATGAATGCCCAAATTCCAATAAATTTGAATAAATAAATAGCATTAAAACATCTAAAAAATAAATTAATTAAAAAAATTTTAAAAATGAATTAATAAATAAACAGAGAAATGAAGAATGAAAAGAAATTAGATTATAGTCAAGATCAAGTGTATCAAGGTCCAAATTGTATACAAGATAATCAACATCCAAGACACTTGGAATGTCTTGCAATGTGAAGGGTGTTGAGAATTCAATAGGGTAATGTATATATTAATTCTCTTAACTTGATAAGTGTGTGTGTATTCTTTTTACTTATTAGCTTTGATATTTCTTATTCCAATGTGCAATACATCAAACAACTACCAAAAAATTAATGACATAGTATGTAGGCTACAAGCTAGGGCCAAAACCCTTCCCCTTGAGGGGAAATACCATTAAATATCTTCTTATCTTTCAGATCTTGCAATTGACGAATACCATGTCCTAGAGTCTGAAAAATACCCTCCAAGATCAAGTGTTTCTTGGCCTCCATTTGAAATATCTTTGACCTCCCAGTAGATCTGAAAGTCTGCTCCCCAACAACTGCTGCAACTATTGTTGCTTCTCTAGGAGACTTTGATCTCCCTCTAACTTCTCTTTGATTGACCTCACTTTCCTTGATTTGAGTCCTAGGGCTAGTAGGAAACCCTCAGATACCTTCGCTTGCCTTATTTCCCTTCTTGTTTCTAGAATCGAACCTTAGACTTGTCCAATGTGGAAACCCTAACTTCGAACTTCCAGAAGAATGTAGAGAGATCCAAACACTTCGACTTTCCTTGCCCTTCTCTTCTTCACACTTCCTTTTTCGACCTTCTCTTGCTTGCTTCTTCGTATAAGAGATGAGTGAGTGAATGATCCAAATGGAGGACAACTTCCTCTTATATATAGGCTTCCTTCAAGGGTGGACACGTCTCTTCACCTAGGTTGACTTGACATCTTATGTAGGCCAACTTGATCTTGGAGGTATTTTGACATTTTCAAGAAAAAATATTTTTTCTTTTACAATTACAATGTGCCCATAGGGTCTTCCATATATGACAATGACTCTTATACCTAGGACAAACCCTAGAAGCACTCAATGGGTGCTTGACCTATAAAATAAAAGAACTTGAGCATAAAACCCCATGCTCCAATAATAATAATAATTTTTTTTTCACTTTAAATATACAAGAATACATTTCATTCTAATGAAGACCGAACCTAGTTACACATTCTTCAACACTCCCTCTTAACCAAGGAGGTATTGATCATAGGAGGCACATGGTCATTCTCAATCCGAAGAGATCTCATAAGAAGAGTCGGATTGGTAACCCATCTATCTAGCATCATATTGACCAACATTGTCATATAGAAAGGCCTTAACTAACAACTCTATCTCTTCACAAGATCAATGCACAATGTTGGTGAGACCAATGATGTGTAGACACCATCATCATTGTCTCTCCAAGGTACATACCCCACCTAGTTGTTTGCATAGTATGACCTCTCGTTGGACTATTCTTATCTTGGGTAGCTAATCCTCAAAGAATATCAGTCCACGACTACTCTTGTCTTGAATTCCATACCACATTCTCAAAGAGTATTGAATGTTACATGGTTACCCAACCCAACATTATTTCTTCCCAAGTGAAGACAAGAATGCTTTTTCTATCCCTCCCTCTAAATCCGAGAGGTCAAATCCACCAAACCCATATTGTCCCTTAAGTATACAAGCTTCTTCTTTGGAAGTGTTTTTTTCAATATGTCAGCTACTTGCTCATCGGTGAAGATATATTGTAGCTGCACCACACCATTTTTGCACTAGCTCTCATATATAATGATACTTGTTGTTGGTATGCTTTTTCTTCCCATGAAACACTAGGTCCTCAGACAAACGAATACAACTTGTGTTATCACAATGTATCACTTTAGGGTTCATTGGTCCTTCAAATAAGTCAAGCAACAACTTCCTTAACCAAATTGATTCTCGTCTAACTTCACATTTTACAACATATGCTACAATCGAATCCTGCATTCCTTGTTTTAGCAACACTACAAAACGCATTCTCCAGTTTCCTTTTCCTGCTCATGGCCTTCACTCAGAATTAAGATTATTAGTCATGGTCTAGTGCATGACACATGAAGCAAAGAACCATATCTGTCACTCCCTCTCAACCAAGAAGCACCTCTTTATTTGGACTCCTTCTTAATCTTAGGGAGATCTCCTCTATTCATGCTTCCTTTGGGAGATCAACTTATTCTTTTTCGACATAAGAGAATCTTTTTGTGGCTTCCAATTATTTCATCAGAGTTATCATCAACCTCATCATGCTTGTCACATCGACCATCTTCACCAAGTTGAAGATTGTGTACCTACACAGCTTAGATAGCAAGTACAACCAAATCTATAGAAGCGTGATGTTAGCCATATTAGAATCACGAAATCATTTCAACTTTATACAAATCAGATACCCAAACTTTTAAACAAGAGACATATGCTCTTCAACATCTTTCTATGGACTTTTGTTACACACCCTAGACTACTTCAAAACACTTTCTCATTCCATCTAGGGTTTCGATGTGTCTTCCAAAGTTATGACATACCTTACTAAAACATATAGAAAACCCTAGAAACAATTCTCACAAATATAGATCTATAAAGTATGTAACAATCTTAAAATATATGTGATATACTTCTTAGTATGGATTCATACAAATCCTAGCATTCATACAGTAGAATCAATCGCGGTCAATCACAACTTAACCTGACCAACTTCCACTAGGGTTAGTTCCAACTCCTAGATTTTCAATCAACCATCAAACAGTCACTAACATGACCAACCATCACTAGGGTTAGTTGCAAACCCTATATTTCCAATCAATTATAAATCTCAACCAAAGATTCAAAATTTCAACAATCTTTCACACATCTCAAATCATCATATTTCAGAAATTTTACTTTGACTAAGGTTTAACTCCAAAACCCTAGAAATTCATAATCTCAACATAGATCTCGGATTGTTACATTACACATACTAGACAATTTTAACTTCACTAGGGTTTAGCTATAACACCCTAGATTTCCAAACATCAACATCCTAGAATCTCAGACAAGGACTTCTATTAAATCCTAAAACCCATGACCATTAATGACTAGGTCAACACATATCTAGGAAATCATAACCATACATCAGCATATCATATAAATACATATGACCTAGTCCAACCTAGGACTTCAACCAAAACAACATATCCATATATATGCCTAGATTTTATCATCATGCAAATATATATCATATCATGTGTTAGTCAAACCCAACTTCACAAATATTAATAAGAGTTAGACACACAATCATCTTGATTACACTAGGGTTTGATCAGACAACACATTCGTACCAAGGAAAACATTTCGAAGGCAATATGAGAGTATTGCTTACTTTTCCACCAAACCCTAATGAGCTAGCAATGTAAAACACAAAAACCCTACATTACCAAAAAATCAAAGGTTTCGGGATTTTAGACCTTATCATTCCATCCTAACATGTTAGGATTTACTGATCATACCAAAATCCCAAACATGACATCATTAATGAAGACTTAAACTAACATTTCAAAATATCCCTAATGAGCTTAGGATTTCAGACATACACATTAGCATACCCTTTGGTTAGGGTTTTCCAAAACTTATCTAGGGTTCTACATAGTCAATCAAGAATATAAGTGGGGTGGGTAGATTTATCAAGAGATGAATAACCCAAACAAGAATCAGTAAGATTAAATATAGTTAGTCATAACAAAGTTAGTAGTAGATTATCAAATGAATAATCCTTTCAATCAACGTATTCAAAGCATACCTTTGTTTCTTGACTAACCTTGTTTTGAGAGATCCTCTTTCTTGCATATGTTTTTCCTAATCAAGACAACGGAGAGAGAAAGGTGATTAGTATTTAATATAATCAAAACTAAATGAGTACATGAACCCAAAACTGAAAAGACATGAGATACTTAGCTTTGAGAGTTGTTGGGGGCTCCCTCCGAAGCTTGAGACTACAAACTGGAACAAACAAAATGTTGTCAAGGTGGATGTTGCTTCCATCTTCTAGCTTTAAGGATGATGATCCAATTCCTTTCATAGGATAGCTCTTGTTGTCTCCAAGTTCCACAGAATATGCAGATTTTCCTTTTGATAAGGTCTTCAATTGGTGGGAGTGACCAGTCATGTGCCTTGTTGCACTGCTATCAATTACTCATATAAAGGGATGAAGGACTCTTCTCTGCTCTCTTTGGTACTTGATGGAAACCCACCCATATAAGAACAATATATAACTAGATGGTTCTACAGAAGAGATATCAGATGTGACAGGATGATAGTTCTCAGTATGACAAGTTAGCTTTGCCATCAAGTCCAAAGGGGGAGATTGTTGGCATTATGAGACAAGTGTTGTCCTTGATGGCAACTCACACAGATGTCAAATCATAGTGCAGCAGGTCAATAGCAAGGAATTGATGATCAGATTACAAGAATGAAGAAAGGAAAGTATATACGCAGGTTCACTATATACAAAGGCACGTATACATGCGAGATTGTTGATCAAAAGTCGCATATGCGTATGCACGCACTTTCATGCACGGAAAAGCGTGTACATGTGAAAAGCTTATGTTTGGTCCATGGTATTTAGTCCGACATATTTGAACCTATGGTTTTGGTCCTTGGTATTGCGTCTAAAATGTTGAACCCAAGTATTTGGTCCAGGGTATTGATTATTTATGGTTTTGGATCATGGTTTGAGTAAGGCCTAAGACTATAAAAGGAGAAGAAGATCATTAGGCAAAGAAAGTGTGCAAGTGATGAATATCTGATGAAGTGTGAGATCTAGTATGCTGGTTATGGGTTGGTGATGCTTTGCTTGATCTGAACCAAGGATGCAGTCATGTGGATGATGATGAACGATGGATCGAGATCCTAAGGCTTGGAATGTTTATCATTATATGGTTTGATTATGGATAGACTAGATTTGAATTATTGATGCATGTTTTACTATATGAATGTTATGATCTGGGTATGTTTGATGTCTGGAACAACTGCAAAATTATGATTAAATATTTGCAGATCTGTACGCGGGTTGGCTTTGGTAAAAGTGCGTATGTACGCCAGTTTGGTTCATCATAGTAGCGTATACATTATGAGATATGATATTTGAAGTTGAAGTTGGATCTGATTATTGTTGCAGAGTTCTGTTGTGTGTTCTGGTGACTGTGTTGTTGACAGGGTTTCAGTGATTCAGTATTGGGTGATTCAGATATTGATGATTGATTATGTATTGATGGGTCCAGTATGAAAATTGGATGAAACGTGGCCCTCATATTATGGTGTTATGCTTCAGGTGTATCCAGTCTGAAAATTTATGAAACGTGGTACCTGGAGGAAGAAAGAGAAGGTTGTAGCCTTCTGTAGGTTGGCACCTACGTACTAGTACATCAGCTAGTACAAGAGCTAAGGGGGTGGTAGCTCCCTTCCAGTAGCAGCTGGAAAATGAGTAAAGGTTGGAGCATTTTAGTAGGCCGGCACCTACGTACTAGTAAATGGATCGACTAGTACAAGAGCTAAAGGGGTTGTAGCTCCCTTCAGGAGAGTCTGGAGAACGAGAGAAGGTTGTAGCCTTCTGCAGGTAGAAGCCTGCATACTGGTATAAGACTGCACCAGTACAGAACTATTGTAAAAACTTTCTTATTAAAAAGAAGATAGAGACAACTTGCAGCAGGTGGTTTTCACCAACATTGGGTTTCCACCTTATATCATGGTGTTCATGTGTGCTTCTTGTGTGTGATGATCTGTTCTGTTTTACTGCTTCTGTTTACTTTTCATATGGTTAATAATGTTATGATACACTCATTAAGGATCAACTAACTGAATCATAAGTTTACTGGATATACGTTGGTTGCATTAATCACAGTTGCGTATACACGCAGTTTGCCTTAACTGAAGTAGCGTATATGAATCTGAATATGGAAATGAAAAAGTTTTATTGATTTGATAATACTGATTCACCAACCCCCCCCCCCTCAGTATTATTTCCAACAGTGGGTCTTGAACAAATGTGTGGACAATGTCATTCCACTACTATATTTCTACTTATTTGTGAATCACATGTGATAATGTTAATTATAGCTTAATTAAGTGACCAATAATGTTGATTATAGCTTAATTAGGTGTCCATGTATGTTATTTACATGATCCATCATTAGGAAAGGAACTAAAAAGGAAAAATGTTTAATGGACAATGTCATTCCACTATTATATTTCTACTTCTTTGTGAATCACATGTGATATTGTTGATTATAGCTTAATTAAGTGACCAAGCATGTTACCTAATGTTGATTATAGCTTAATTAGGTGACCAAGTATGTTATTTACATGATTCATCATTAGGATAGAAACTAAAATAATAAAAAAGTTAAATGGTGAAAATCATCATAGATAGTTGTTCCATACAAATACAAATACAAATACAAAAAATGTTATTTTAGGCTTTCATAATATATTGAACTTTTGTTGTTAGAATTATGGATCCACCTTGTTCAATAAAATAAGAGTCAATGTTTAAAATCTAATGTTTGTTCCATTAGTATAAGAATTTAAAAGATATTTTTCTAAATGACAAATATCACCATAAATAGTTATTCCATACAAAAAAGAAATCTATTCTTTTTGGTTTTCACATTGTAATGATTTTTTTTTGTTGGTTTCTAGATTTATTGTGTTCAAGAAACATAATCAACATTTTGAATCCATGGTATGTGATCCATGTTAGGAAAAGAAATTAATTATATTTTTCTAAAAGGTGAATATCACCATAGATATTTGTTCCATACAACAAGAAATTATTTATTAGGCTTTCAAAGTGTATTGAATTGTTGTTTTTGGCTTCTATATTCACTGTGTCTAAGAAACAAGAGTTAACATTTCAAATCAATGATACATTATCCATCATACAAATAAGAATTTAAAGATATTTTTCCAAATCAAGAATATCACCATAGATAGTCGCTACATAAATTGAAGAAATATGTTGTTTAGAATTTCATAGTGCATTTAATTATTGTGATTGGCTTCTTTATTGATTATGTTTGAGAAACAAGAGTCAATGTTTTAGATCCATGATATGATATCCATCATCAAGATGAGAACTTAAATATATTTTTTCCAAATGACAAATATCACCATTGATGGTTGATCCATACAACAAAGAAAGGTATTGTCTTAGACTTTCACATCCAAATATTGTATTGTTGTTGGTGGCTTCCAAATTCACTTTGTTTGAGAAATAACAAGAGTCAATACTACAAAGCCATGATATGGATTCTTCATCAAGATAATAACTTAATTTTTTTTTTCTAAGTAATCGATGTCACCATAGATCATTGTTCCATATAGCTAAGAAATCTATTATTTTAGGCTTCAAAGTGTATTGAATTGTCATTGTTAGTTTCTGGGTCCATTATGATCAACAAACAAGAGTTGAATTAGATTTATGATACACAACCCATCATTACGGAAATAATTTAGAGATATTTTCCTAACTAAGATTATCACCATAGATAGTTGACTTATATAGCAAACAAAAATGTTACTTTGGGTTTTCACTATGTATAGAATTATTGATGATGGCATCTAGATTCACTATGTTCAAGAAAAAAGAAGCAATGTTTCATATTTGTGATATGTGATCTAATGTTACTATATGAACTTAAAGGTATTTTTATAAACTAGGAACATCAAGGAAATAAAAAAGACGATGGCTCTGAGCGCGCGCATGGCCGCTCTGCTGTAACCCTAGCTGCACCCGGTTGGTTACTCCCTCCTCCGCACCATCTTCTCCACTATGGATCTCGGAGGTGGCCCTGAGGCCCCTCCTCCCCCGTCTCTGGAGCTCGAAGCTTTTAAATCCCTCATCGCAGCTGCTAGGAAACATCCGATCTCCAGTTCACAGCAAAAGTTCGTCAAAAAGTTGGAAAACATCCCCACGGTGACCTTGCCTGTGGAGGAAACTTGCAGAACAGCGCTAAACCTAGCTGAAAGAGGCCTCATCGGCCAGTTCACAGGGCTATGGCCATCCCCGAAAGTAGTTGAAGAATGGGTTAAACGGAACTGGATACCTCTGGTTTCAGAAGGAATAAAAAGTCATTTCGTTGGCAAAGGGTTTTTTGTATTTGTGTTTGATAATGCGGAAGATAGAAGCCTGATATTCAGAAATGGGCCATATTTTATGGGCCCTCAAGGGCTTTATCTGAATAAATGGTCACCAGATTTTGATCCGGCACAGGACGTGCCCACGACAGTGCCTGTATGGGTGCGTCTTCCACATCTCCCCCTTCACTGCTGGAGCCAGAGATCGCTGCAATCCATTGGTAATGCTCTAGGAAGATACATAGACCAAGCGCCGAGGAAGGATCAATTCTCTTGTGCCTGAATATGTGTAGAGGTCGATCTGGAAGTCAGATTACCTAAAGCCATCAAACTTTCGGTCGCAGATTGGACACATATCCAAGAGCTTGACTACGAATAGTTCCCCTTCAAATTCCGACACTCTCACGAACACAGGCACTTCGCAAGATATTGCAAGAAGAAAAATGAGGAGGCAACAGAGAAAGAAAAAGGAGAACAATGGAAGCAAGTAAAGAAAACAACAAACAATAGACAGAACAATAAAAACAAAGGCAAAGAGACAGGGAACAAATCAGGGCAAGAAAGTGCAAACATTCAGAACACGGGAAGCAAGGAAACCATCAGCATCGAGGAGGACAAAAATCCTTTTGAATCTCTCAAAATGCCTTCAGATTCTCCAGAGGCAGAACGGGACGGTCTCCCCCAGCTGAACAACACCGACTCTCAAGATCCAGGTAATACTACAAGCCCGATTCCAGGCAGTACTTCTTCCCCTTCATATGCAGACATAATTAAAAAAAGAAAAGAAAAAGGATGTAGAAAATGCGGGCTCTTCGGATGACGAGACCTTCAAGAGGCCATCAAAGAGAGCCGGAAGGAAATCAAATAAGGAAACCAGGGAAGAAGAATCAGAAAGACAAAAAACCCTTGGAAGTCAAGCCACCATTGAGATGACCCTCGGGAGGAATACCAGACCAAGGGTTCCTAAGGGAGGTGGACCCACCCCAACAAGTTGTAAATGATGCAGCTGGTCTCTTGGAACTGCAGGGGTTTGGGGAATCCCACTAAGGCAGAGGCTATTAAAGATCTATTGAAAATGGAATCCACAGACATACTCATGCTTCAAGAGACAAAAATAGAAGGGGAGATCCTTCTAAACACAAGCAACACAAAATGGAAATTTGATTAAGGAAAGGTAGTTAGTGCTAGAGGTTCGGCTGGAGGAATAGGCACATTCTGGTCTAAAACCACCTTTTCTCTTGAAAGATCCTATGAGACTCAACACTGGATCTATACTGAACTGCGCCATAAAACAAGCAACTTCATCTTAGCTCTTTTCAATATGTATGTTCCCGTGCATTATGTTGAAAAGAAAGAGTGTTGGAAGACACTCTCGGACTATTTAGAACTCCTCAATCCTAAGAATATAGTCATAGGAGGAGATCTGAACATTATTATGGATCCCAAAGAGAAGAGAGGTGGGACCTTCACAAGGGATCCTCTCCTCTTCACAGTGGAAAATCTCATTCTCCAGTGGGATTTAGTAGATTTCAAGCCAGTGAAAGGAGAATACACTTGGACCAACAATAGAACAGGGGAAAATCATATTTCAGCAAGGCTGGACAGATTTCTCACCAGCAGCTCCATCATGATGGACAAAAGAATTATTTTCACCAAGATTCTTCCAAAACTTACCTCGGACCACAAACCTATCCTTTTTTGCTTAAAGGAAGAAGAAGACTTAGGTCCTCTCCCTTTCCGCTTTAGCCCTCTCTGGGCTGAAAGAGAAGGGTTTTTCGAAACAGTTCAATCAGCCTGGGAAAAAGATGTAACAGGCTCCCCAAGCTTTGTGTGGGAACAAAAAATGAAAAATGCAAAGAAGGCCCTAAAAGAATGGATAAAGAAGGCTTTAAAATCCCCCACCAGCCAGAGGAAAGAAGCAGTCCATCAGCTGGCAGAATTTCAATTCGAACTGGAAAAGAAAGAAATCTCCCCCATGGAATTAGATAAAGAAAAATCTGCTCAAAGGAAAACATATAGCTCCTTTAGAAGTGAAGAAGAATATTGGCGTTTAAAGTCTCGCAGCTTGTGGCTCAAAGCTGGGGACAAAAACACTACATACTTCCACAGACAGTATAGGGCCCGCCTTTCGCGAAATTATATTGCAAAAATCACTACATCCAGTGGACAGGTGTGCAAAGGATTTGATCAAATAAAGGAAGCTGCTGAGAAGCATTTCCAAAACCTTCTTAGTGCTGAAAGGGATGGGAGCGAGGAGGATATATCAGATTTCCTCTCAAATATTCCGAACCTAGTCAGCCCAGATGATAACGACATACTCTTGAGCCCAATTACGGAAGAAGAAATATCAAAAATTGTTTGGTCCATGGAGCCAGACAAAGCCCCTGGGCCTGATGGATTCTCAATCCATTTCTACAGAATATGCTGGGAGCTAATCAAACCAGATCTTCTTAGAATGATACATGGATTCATGAGGAAGGCAAAGGTCGGAGGCGGAATAAATTCCACCTTTCTCGCCTTAATCCCCAAGGAAGCAAACCCAGGATCTTTTGAAAGATATAGGCCGATTTCGCTTTGCAATGCTTCCTACAAGATTGTGGCTAAACTTCTGGCGAATAGAATCAAACCTCTTCTGCAAAAATTAATTTCTCCAGCACAAGGGGGGTTTGTGACAGGAAGACATATACTGGACAATGTCATCCAAGTTCAGGAAGCTCTACATTCCAGCCACTCTCGCAAAGAACAAGGTATGCTTATCAAACTGGATATGCGCAATGCTTTTGATAGAGTTAATCACTCTTTCTTGTATAGGGTTCTTTCTTCCTTTGGGTTTAGCCAGGACTTCATCAACCTCATCAAAGCTTGTTTAGAGAAGATATGGATTGCTCCAGTGGTAAATGGAAGACC
The DNA here is from genome assembly GCA_031772625.1 of Pinus tabuliformis. Lineage (NCBI taxonomy): Eukaryota > Viridiplantae > Streptophyta > Pinopsida > Pinales > Pinaceae > Pinus > Pinus tabuliformis. The sequence goes on along the minus strand of CM062804.1, from coordinate 486,190,887 downwards.
TGCTAATTTCTTTATAGCCACCAGGGGATTGAGGCAAGGTTGTCCTCTATCCCCATTCCTCTACATACTGATGGCAGATTCCCTGAGTAGAAAGTTGACCTTGGAAAAACAAGATGGCAGCATACCTGGGACTAGAATTGAGAAAGGAATTGATCCAGTGAACCATGCACTATTTGCAGATGATTCACTTTTTCTTGGGGGAGCATCTCCAAGAATAGCAAATTCCTTCAAAAACATCCTCCAGAAATTCTGTAGCATCTCGGGAGCTCTTATAAGCGAGAGGAAAAGTGTTGTGTATTGCTGGAACACAGAGCAACACATAATTGAGAACATAGCAAATGATCTGGGCTTTACAGGATACGCTGGTTGGGATAAAATTAAATATCTAGGCCTCCCAATAACGTTGGGCTCTAACATAAATCAGCTGTGGGAGGAAGTAATTTTAAAATTCAAGAAGAAAATTGCTATGTGGGGAGGCTCTTGGCTCACTACCGGAGGCAAACTCACACTCATCAAATTAGTCCTCACGGCTCTTCCTACATACCAGGCTTCTCTAATGTTGGCTCCAAAATCAATCTCCGATCAAATCTCCAAACTTATGCACAACTTTCTGTGGAATGGAGGACGTGGAAACAATAACAGATTCCACTTGATAAGTTGGGATATAGTGAAACGACCACTCGCAGAAGGAGGATTGCAAATCTGAGATCCCTTGCATGCAAACTTAGCTATGGGCTGCAAATTATTATGGCAGCTTTACGCTGAGCCAAATCACCCAGTCAGCCAGATTTTCAAGCTCAAATACCTCAAAAATCAGTCAATAAAACTCTTTACAGTGGAGAAAAACCCCAAAGGAATGCAGGCCTGGAAGTTGTGCAGCAGAGGCATAGAATTCTTCAGATCCTACCTGTATTGAATTCTTGGAAATGGCAAAAACACAATGCTATGGGGAGACAGTGTCATGGGTCATCCCCCTCTAGCAGAAGTTAACAAAATATCCGAGTTAAGAGCTTGGTTACATGCGAAAGGAATCTAGAAAATAGAGGACATATCAGGCTGGGATAGCAACGAGAACTGGCAGCGCTAGACTTTCCCTAGAATCCTAGAGCATTTAAAACCTCAGTTAGATGCCCTTAAAGACGCTATTTCTGATTTTGCTTTGGTGCACACAGAAGAAGAAGACTCCTGGGGATGGGGTAAGACGGGGGTGTATACGGCAAGTCAAGGGTATCTTCAGATGTAAAGTAAAAAGGAATCGTATTATCCGGAGTCCGTGTGGGAACAGATCTGGGATAGCTTCAACATCCCCAAAATTAACTTCTTCTTTTGGACTTTGTTCCACAAAAAAATTCTGACTGGGGAAAACCTGTGCAAAAGAAACATAGCAGGCCCACATCGATGCGTCCTCTGCAAATGCACATTGGAAACTTCAGATCATCTATTTATAGAATGCGAGTTTGCGAAGGAGGTCTGGTCCATATTCCTGAATGGACTGAATGTTCATCTTCCATCTCAAAGCTCGATTGACATCATGTTTTCCTCTTGGAAAGCTAGCTACCCTCACAACATAGTTAGCAAATCTATATGGCACCAGGTGTGGATAGCTGCCCCTAAGTATGTCTGCTGGAAGCTTTGGCTAGCCCGGAATGAAATCATCTTCAATAACACTGAATTGCCAACAACAAAAGTGGTTGAGCGGGCAAAGAACCTCCTCTTAGAAACCTTGAATCACTCTTCAGTCAAAGATGACAACTCTCTCCGAATTGAAGAAAGGATGTGGTTGGATGCTTACACTTGTAAGGCCAGACACCCAACAAACACACGACCAATCCATAAGGAAAGATGGCAGATCCGAGATCCAGAGGACAGATTCCAACAGTGGTGGAAATCCCAGGGCAAGTGCACAATCTTTTTTGATGGAGCCTCAAAAGGTAACCCAGGGAGGTCAGGAGCGGGAGGGGCGATCTTCTTTCCGAATGGGAACAAAGAAGACTTCAACTGGGGTCTTGGACTAAAAACCAACAACCAAGCAGAAATTCTCAGTCTATTGAAAGCTTGCCAAATGGCCAGAAAAGAAAATCCAAGCAAAATCTTAGTTTTTGGAGACTCAGAAATGTTGATAAAAGCAATAGTAAGCAAGAAAGGGCTTAAGGATCCGGTGCTAAACAAACAGCTAACAAGAGTGAATAGAATCCTGAAGGATTTTCCCTCGGCTCAAATTTTCCACATTCTCAGAGGATTAAACAAGGAAGCGGACAGATTGGCAAATATAGGATGCACGCTGCAAAATGGAATGATCAGTATAAATGCAGATACACCGACCAAGGCATTTATCCCCTAAGTGGGATACTGTGCTTAAGTCAATTTGAAGAATGTAATGGTTGATTAGGCTTTGCCAAACCTGTCATTTTATCAATAAAACATAACCATTCCAGTTAAAAAAAAAAAAACTAGGAACATCACCATAGATACTTGCTTCATGTAACAAATAAATCTATTGTCATAGGTTTTCACATTAAATTATTGTTGTTAGATTTTTTATTCATTATGTTCGAGAAACAAGAGTCAATGTTTCAAATACAAGATATATTATACCTCATCGAAACAAGAAATTAAAGATAATTTTGTATAAACACCCAATATCACCATAGATAGTTGCTCCATATAGCAAATAAATCTATTGTTTTAGGCCTTCATTGTGTATTTGATTGTTATTGTTGGCTTCCAGATTTACTTTTCCCAAGAAAATTTTTTTCCCAACATTTCAAATCCATGATACATGATCCATCATCAAGAGAAGAACTTAAATATATTTTCTAAATAATGGACATCTCCACAAATCGTTGCTCCATACAACAAGAAATCTATTGTTTTAGGCTTTCATAGTGTATTGACTTCTTGTTGTTGACTTCTCAATTCACCGTGCTCAAGAAACAAGAGTCAACATTCCAAATCCATTATACACTATCCATCATCACAACAAGAAAATAAATATATTTTTCTAAATGGTGAGTATCGTGATAGATAGATGCTCCATGAACAAAGAAACATATTTTTTTAAGTTTTGGTGGTGTATTGAATTGTTTTTGTTAGCTTATGGATTCATTGTGTTCGACAAGATACAAGAGTCAATATTTCAATTTATGATACAAAATCCATCATTAAGACAAGCATAAATATGTTTTTCTAAACTAAGAATATTGCTATAGAAGGTTGTTCCATATAAGAAATATATTATTTTAAGTTTTCACAATACATTGGATTGTTGTTTTTGGCTTTTGGATTCATTATGTTTAAGGAACAAGAGTCAACATTTCAAATATACAATATGTGATCCATCATTAAGGAAAAAAATTATAGATAATTTTGAAATGGTGAATATCAGCATAGATAGTTGCTCCATACAATAAAACAACATATTGTTTTAGGTTTTCACAAGGTATTCATTTAGTGTTATTGGATTTTAGATTCACTATGTTCAAGAAATGGGTTCAATTCTTTGGATCCATGATACATGATCCACATTAGGAAAAGAATTTAAAAGTTAATTTTCTAAATAATAAATATCATCACAGATAGATGCTCCATATAATAAAGAAATCTTTCGTTTTAGGCTTTCATCAACGTTGAATTGTTATTTTAAGCATTTGAAATTGTTGTTCTCAAGAAACGAGAGTCAATACTCTATGCCACATGATCCATCATTAGGACAAGAACTTATTGATATTTTTTTTGAATATCAATAATACCATAAATAGCTACTCCATACAACAAATAAATGCAATATTGTTTTTTGGGCCTTCACAATGTATTGAATTGTTGTTGTTGGTTTGGATTATTAAAGTAAGGTCATTGTCTATAGTCATATAGGAGCATCAAAGGGATGTTTCCACACATTTTTGGATGAAATTCCTACTAAAATAATTTGCATAGAGTATGCTTCACCCAATGGATTTGAATCGAGCACCTTTTGGCATAAAACTAGAAAAATGCTTAGCAACATTAGGAAAATAAATCGAGCTAACTTTGGAAACCTCATGGAGAAACTCAAAGGATGTTTCCCCACATTTATGGATGCAATTCCTACTAAAATTCCCTATATAGACTACTACACCTCACCCACGGGGATTCAATACAAGTGCTTATTGCCACAAAAATAGACAAATTCCTAGCAACAATGTTAGCAATCGATTGTGCTAACCCTTTGGACTATCCTTTATGTATGTCTATGTGCATGAATGCATGTGTGTCTGTGTAGTAATACCCATTATTATTTTGTTGGAATCTATGATTCATTTCCCCCCAAATGCCTTAGAACAACCATTGGAATCTACCTTAAGCCATAATATTTCGATTTAACGGATTATCACTCCTAGGATATGTCACTTTAAGGACTCCAATTAAGATGCAAAAGCATCATTCACTAGGAATCAAACTTGTGCTAATAGTGGAAAACTCCCACTAATTAATCATTGGACCACAACTTAGCCAATGGAGAGACATTATGCCCCTTATTGTAATTTAAGGATTATGATAATAAAAAAATGTGGATTTTGGATTTTGGATTTTGAAGCATTTTAATTTAGCGATTTGTCTTTAGTGATACTTTCTGGAAGCTTTTCTGGTGGGTTTTTCCAGACTAATTTCTCTAAACTTCGGCAAGAATTTATTGAAATCACAAGCTTGATAGGTAACCCATACACAATCAAAGTGCCCTAGGGGTTTTTCAAGTTGTTGAATCCATATATATCGTCAAAAAACCAATTTAAATAACACAAATCAAGGTTCCACCTCATATTTTTCCGTCACCGGAAAGTCCAAAAGTCACACTAAAGACAACTTAAGTTAGACATCTTAAATCTTATAGGGTGAAAAAGTGTAATCTATGTATCTTTAGCTAAGTAATGCACTACACAATTTTTTATGTACTATTTTGTCTAGATTTCAATAAAATGTAAGTGTTTTATTTGTATAATTTTTGGTTGAATTCACAAAGAATAAATCATATCATCCTTCTTAGAGTTTTAATTAGCTTTTTAATGTCTCGATATACTATGATTTGATTGGATTTTTTATGCACTCATATATGATTATTCTTATATTAATGTGATGGTCATAAGAAAGTGTTACTTCTTTTCATTTAATTTTTAACTAGTTGTGAGATGAATATTATTATGTTATTATTAAAGATAAATTATAGCAATGAAAATTCTCATACTATTATGAAAACACCAATTTCCAAGTTGAGTAAATATCATTCATAGCATTTCATGAGATGAGATCAAATATAATTATAAAGAAAAAGTATAGTGGTCCCTATAACCATTATAAATGATATGATTGAAAGACTAAAAGTGATATGTAACCTAGTGTGTATGTTGTAAAAGAAAAATTATGACTACATGTTTTACAACATCTATCTAGATTTCAAATAGTTGGTGTAATTCAAGTATGCACAACACTAGAGTTGTGCATAATCTACACTTAATCTCTTTGTTAGGTCCTTATACTACTAGTGTAACCCCGTATTGTTATTAGTGCAACCCCCTTATTGTATTATTCTGCCCATATAGTCCCCATGTTGTTTTTATTATGCCCCATAGAAGCCCACCATTGTTATTGTTGTGCCCCTACAATATTATTCTTATGTAGCCTTTGATTGTATTGGGACGCCTTAGACTCCTATATATAGAAAGGAGGTCTTGTCATTTGTATCATCCAAGAATTGTTCATTTCTGTAATGTAAAGGAGGTTGCCCCCTCGAAGAGGCTGATTTTGAAGTCGTTGATCTATCTTTTCTATCTTTTTGTGAGTTGGTTTCATAACATTTGGTATCAGAGCTTTGGATTCTAGGGTTTCGCTGCTCCAAACAGGTCATCGTGGAATTTTCGCTATAATTTTATTTTATATTTTATATTTTTTTTTTTGCACCGTTTTAGAATCTAAAAAAAACCCATTTGAGCCAAAATCTCGCTAAACCACAGGCTTGAATTTCATATCTTGTCTCACTATATTTTCGAAGATATAATCTGAGGAAGTTAGGGTTTTTGAAAGCTCCATTCAACGTGGAATTTTCGCTATAATTTGTTTTCTACGAAGGTTCAGTATCTGAAATTAAAACCCATTTGAGACGAAATCTTGGTGAAGCTCAGGCCCGAATTTCAGATCTTGTTTCACTATATATTCGGCGATATAGTCCAAGTCATTTAGGGTTTCTGTAGGCTCCTAATTATATCCCAAACAGGTGACCTTAGGAAAATTGTCATAACTTTCTCTCTGAGCATCAGATTGAAATTTCATCAACATTTACAGAAACATGACGGACTATAACTTTTTGTGTATTTTTTTCAGGTCCGAAGGTTGAAACAGTGAGACGTGGAACTTCGTACAAGTTCTCTCTACTGAAAAAGTATATAATCAGTTCATTGTAGAAGATTTGGCATAGCTCTTTCTTGAAGAATCCGGTATTGATCAGACTGATGGGGTTAGAAAGAGGACTCAGAGAGATACCATAGGACAAAATTGTAGAACTTGGAGATCCGAAACTACAGAGTTACAATCGTTTCAAGATCGAGCTCCTAAAATCAAGAAAAGGTGATATGAGGAAGTTTGATGGCAAGGATCCAGTAAATTGGATACTACAGATAGAACAATATTTCGATCTACATGATGTAAAATTGTTACAAAAGGTACGTATTGCATCTATATATTTAGAATCGAATCAATTTTTATGGTATAAAGGGCTTTGTTCTTGTAAACCACTTGTCACTTGGTCAATTTTCATGGAGGAAATGATAGCACATTATGACGATACAAAGAGCAACACCTTCTTTAGCCAATTGATAAATATCAAACCAAAGGGTTTAATGGCAGAGCACATTGAGGAATTCCAAAAATTGAATATAAGGGTAAATGATGTTCTAGAGAAGTAAATGATTGATGTCTTGATAGGGACTTTAAGGGATAACATTCAGCAAAGGTTCGTCTTTGGGAACCTAATTCATTAGAGAAGACATTCAAGTTGGCGAGAAAAATTGAAAGCAAGATTATGGAAATAAGGAATCCTACCAATCACAACTATAAATATGGAAGTGTTTTTTCTCCTAGCCTTCCACAACCTACAAGGTTTACATCACAACAATTGGAAAAAAAGGGAAGAGAAAAAGGGCTTTGTTACATTTGTGATAGCAATTACATTAAAGGCCATAAGTGTGCTGAGAAGAAAGTATTTTACATAGATTGTGAAGAGGAGGAAGAAAAGGATCAAGAAACATCAAAAGAAGAGGATATACACAAGGAAACAACCCGATAGAAAGAATAAATGAAACTGATCATATCTTGTAAAGCATTGGTAAGAATTACCTCTCCTCAAACTCTCAAGATAAAAGGACATATCAAGAAGAAAAAAAGTTCAAGAAGTGAAAGATCACATTGAGAATCAAGAAATGAATCCGGCCATATATTGTAATGCATTGGCAGGAATTAACACTCCTCAAACTATCAAGATAGAAGGACATATCAAGAAGAAAAAGGTAATAGTGTTGATTGATTCGAGTAGTACCCATAATTTTATTCATTGTAAGATAGCGAAGGAATTGAATTGCTTCCTATATCCAGCATCAGAGTGTCAAGAGATGGTTGTAAATGGAAGAACCATAAATTTCTCTGGAAAGTTCCATAATATCAAGCTATCCATGGGAGAATATGTTTTGAATAGTCCAATGCTTTCCATTCCAATGGGTGGTGTTGATGTTGTACTAGGAGTCTAATGGCTACAATCTTTGGGTACGATAACTTTTAATTTTAAGGAACTCTTGAATTTTTTTTCAGAAAGAAAGGAAGTTGAATTAAGGGGTATCGCAAGGAAACCGGGAAAGATAATCATCCCTAACGGCATGACAAAGATTCTAAAGGAAGAACAACATGACGTAATTGCACAATTATGTTCACTAGAGGTTCCCACATCGAAATCATCTATTTCTCCAGATCTCCAAAAATTATTGGACAATCATTCCAAGGTATCTGAGACTCCCAAAGGCCTCCCACCTATTTGTGATCATGATCATGCTATTTATTTTCCAGGAAGTTTTCCTCCAAACATCAGGCCTTAAAGATATCCCTTTGCACAAAAGAGTGAAATTGAACGTATGGCTGCAGAAATGCTAGAGGCTGGTATAATTCAACCTAGTCAAAGTTCTTTCTTTGCTCTAGTAGTATTGGTGCACAAGAAGGATGGATCATGGCGTATGTGTCTGGATTATAGGGATTTCAACAAGCTCACTATTAAAGATAAATTTCCCATTCCTCCCATTGATGAATTATTGGATGAATTGCATGGAGAAATTTTCTTCAGCAAGTTGGACCTTCATGCAGGATATCATCAAATCAGAATGAAGACTAAAGACATTCTAAAAACAGAACTCATGAGGGTCATTATGAATTTTTGGTCATGCCTTTTGGCCTTACCAATGCACCTTCTACATTTCAAAGTTTGATTAATTCCATTTTCAAACCCTTAGAAAATTTGTGTAAGTATTTTTTGATGATATACTAATCTACAACAAGTCTTGGAAGGATCATGTTCAACATGTTGATAGAGTGCTTAGACTATTGGAGAAGAAACAATTATATGCAAAAACCTCCAAATGTTTCTTTGGAGTACAAGAGGTGGAATACTTGGGCCATATTTTATCTCATGAAGGTGTTAAGGTAGACCCTCAACAACAACAAGTTCTCCAACTCTTAAAGGATAACCTCACTTTGGCACAGAATAGAATGAAAAAATAGGCAGATCAACATCGCAGTGAAAGAAGTTTTGATGTAGGCAACTAGGTATTTCTATGGCTACAACCATACAAACAAATGTCCCTCAAGAAAGCTAAGAAGGATAATAAATTAGCACCAAAGTATTATGGTCCTTACAAGGTGTTGCAAAATATTGGTACTATGGCATACAAATTGGAGCTTCATGCATCTTCCCAAGTACCCCTAGCTCTCCATGTTTCATGCTTAAAGAAGATTATAGGTGACAACCTCCCAGTTCAAACAATATTGTCGGAACTTGACGAGGAAGGAAAAATCATATTGGAACCCAAAGCAGTCACGGAAACCAGAACTTAACAGCTACGAAATCGATCAATTTCAGAGTATCTTATCAAGTGGAAGAACTTACCCGGTGAAGATTTCACATGGGAGGATAATAATTTTATACAGAAGCTTCCAGAACTACTCAAGCGTTGAGGACAACACTTTTTGAAGGAGAGGGGAATGTTAGGTCCCTATAATACTAGTGTAACCCTATATTGTTATTAGTGCAACCCCCTTATTGTATTATTGTGCCCATATAGTCCCCATGTTGTTATTAGTATGCCCGATAGAAGCTCACTATTGTTATTGGTGTACCCCTATAATATTATTGTTATGTAGGCTTTGATTGTATTGAGACCCCTTATACTCCTAAATATAGAACGTAGGTCTTGTCATTTGTATCATCCAAGAATTGTTCATTTGTGTAATGTAAAGGAGGTTGCCCCCTCGAAGAGGATGATTTTGAAGTCGTTGATCTATCTTTTCTATCTTTTTGTGAGTTGGTTTCATAACACTCTTTAAATGCATGTCGTTGAATTATATTTTATTGCAATATGAGTTTCTCAACATGTTTCTTTCCATATGTGACATGATACAAGCCCATGATGAATGGCATAAAGGAATTTGATATGCATTAGTGAACCTACATTTTTCTCGATTGGAATAAATCTTATGGTGAAAGTAAGGTCTTCAGAACTAAGGCTATGTGTTGAAGGTTTTCATCCTATATCATATTGAAAATAATAGCATTGTCAAGATAAACCATAACAAATTTACCTATGTATGGTCACATTACATTTCTCGTAAGTTGCATGAACTTTGTGGTACATTGGTTCAAGCCAAAAGGCATTGGAAACCATTCACATAGCGCTTCCTTAGATAATAATATCATATTTGAAACGCTTTGATATTAATATGAACTTGATGTTGGCCAAACTCCAAGTTAATTATCGGGAAAAATTGTGATCCCTTTAATTTGAATAAAAGGTCATCAATGTGGGTACATGCTCTTAGTTCTCTTAAGTGCATAAAAGTCAATACAATTATCCAAATGTCATATTTCTTAGGTAGGAACATAATGGTGTTGCCACAAAGTGAAGCATTTATTAAAATGTGTCCCTTCTACAAGAGAGCCCATATTTGTAACTAAACTCCTCCATTCTTTAAATACGAATTACAATACAAAGGTCCATTTTTAATCATGATAAAGAATAGATCGATATTTTTTGAACAAGAAAATGTAATGGAACTTGAGAAGGATCGATAAACGTATTATTTTACTCCTTGAGAAGTGTGTTCAGTTGCTTATATTATCCAAATTGCATAATGAATGTGATATGAATTGGTGTAATTGTTGGCCCAGTGTCAACAAGATAATTGCTTTCATGGTATGTGATGGGTGCCCCATTTGGCATATTTTATCTTTGAACACATTTTTTCCCATTTTCATCTCATCCCAACACCATTTTTGTCCTTGAATATGCATTTTGGTCAAGGTACAATTACCTTCTTAATATGCCATTTTAATGCTCATTCTTATGCCTCTAGGGAGATAACTAGATTTCTATGCTAATCAGTGGAATTCAGGATGCAAAGCTACACATATACCTTCATACATAGTAGAATGAAAGTGTTGTAACTCACTCATTATGGTTGTTGCAACTCACTACTCGAATTCAGGTGTTGAAACTCACTACTCAAATTCAGGTGTTGCAACTCCATGTTATTGGTCGCTGCAACTCCATGTTATTGGTTGCTGCAACTCCATGTTGTTGGCTACTGCAACTCACTATTCCAACACAGATGTTGCAACTCAGTGTACTACAACTCTGAAGTGCTACCACTCATGATGAAACTCCTCACTATTGTGATTTTCATAGCACCATTGTTGCAACTCACTTGAGAACAACTGTTACAACTCTTAGATAGTTAATTGTTGGGGGTGTTGCAACTCTGGGATAGTTGATATAATGAATCATCTCAACTACATAGTTGTCTCCAAAAAATTTCCCAAAGCAGTCAACTATTCAATCTCCTAATGAAGAAAGTCAAAAAGGAAATTGGCTGCTCAACAAAGAAAGCATGACCCCGTTGCAACTTGTCACATAGCTGAATGAGTAAGGACCTGCCTGATTTTTCTATATTTTGGTGGAATCATTGTAACTAGATGGAATAGCTAGATTCTCATGGTTTTCCATCCAATCCTTGGGTTAGATTAGGTATTCAACATCATGTATAAAGACTTTTATCTATTCGAGTTAAGGGAGTTGGTAGTAGGAAAAGCAACGAAGTCAAGAGAATTGTGATTGTAATTTGACTTGATGCAATTCAAGTTTCCATTATGTTCTAATTAAAGTTGATGGTGTGTTGATTGATTAGCACATCATTGTTTTCTTCATTAGTGCCTCACCTAAAGAGGTAGGGTCTCATGCTTAGCAAAGTATTGTATGTAACTTTATAGTGTAGTCATTGAGTGATTTACAATATTTTCATTTCAGTAATTACTCTATTTATTATCTTGTTTCTACCTTGACATTTAATAATGTTGCAACTTTGTAATTTATGTAGTATTGGAACTCTCTATTACACACATTGTTGCAAATTGCTAATTAATAGCATTATAACTCACGAATTGACTATTACTACAATTTATGTGTGATCATAATTGTAACTTGTAATTTAGGTTATTTTTGCAAATCACATTGTTGCAACTCTGAATTTAACATTATAGTGCTCTATTTTTCAAATTCAGCTAATTAATATATTTTCATATTGATTCCTACTTTACCTTGTCTTCCATAAATTGCAATTATTAATTTAGTTAATGGTGTAATTCTTTACACCACTTTGTGGTTTGAATATCTTACAACTTGTGGCTTATTACAATTTGTTAGGCATTGAATTTCATGTGCATTCATGTTACATAATTGAATATCATCTAAATGCTTGAACAAAACACCCTTTAATGCTTGTTTGATTTACTTTCTTCCTATGTGGTGTTTCTACCTGTGTTGGGGGTTATAACACTAGTCTTCTTAAGCCCACTAGGTAGAGGAGGGAAATTTACTTTCCTACAACTTAGATTAGTAATTCTACTTGTCTTGGAGGGTACAACATCAATCTTCCTATTCCCACTAGGTAGAAGTGTGCTCTTTACTTTTTTGCAATTTTGGTTTTGATTGCAAGTGTGGTGTGGTTTTCCTGGTGACTTGTGAAAGCATCTTAATATATTTCCCTATGACATTTATTCAAAGTGCTCCAACTTCAATAGCACATAATAGAATGTACTGGCATATTTGGTGCACGATGGTTCACAAGTTCCATATAAGCCTCAGACTAACAATTAAATGTACAATTCTTTTGTTGTCTACTAATTAATTAGGAGTTAATTGAAGGGCCCGTCATTTTTGGCATCTTTATTAGGAAACTATCAATATTACAATCATTTTTTTTGTTTCCTAACTCTTGTTGCTTGATTTTATTAATTGTTGCTTACTTTAGTTAGTACAATTATTTTTAGTAATTAATGTAATCAATTTTCTTCTTAAACTTTCTTTACAACAACTTACTTTAGATAGAATGTCCTTTTAATTTTTCATGCCCAAATCTAGATATCAGCAAGATAGATTTGTTAGTTCCACCGAAAACCCCCATAAAATTAAAAGTCTAGGTAAATATCAAGTGGAAAAGGGGAAAAATCAATTGAACTACTTAATTCCCACATCAAGTTCCCTTGCCAAAAAGAAACTTGAAATCTCTGGTTAAGATTCCAAAATTTCAGAAATTTCATCCTTTGCACCGACAAAAATTATATTTCTAAAGATTTGATAAGTGAGTAGTTCCACTTCAAAGAGATAATTTTTCCTTACTCTCCTAATGCACATTCATAACAAGACAACAAGCCTCGAGAGGAAATAACCCATGAAGTTAAGGAAGAGACAGCCACCTTCAAATTCCATATTCAAGAATCAGATGAGGAAACTAAACTAAAATATATTCCTCACTCAGCTCTTCCAAACTTTAATGGTTTATCCAAGGAATAACTTAACACATTCGTCTTTCAATTTTATCTAGTTTGCAGGAGTTAAGATTATATTTTGAATGCTTAGAAGTTGAAACTTTCCCCACCACACTCAAGAATGTTACACTACGTTGGTTCATGGATCTTGTCAAGAACAACATTTGTGCTTGGAATCAAATGAAACAAAAATTCCTAGAGAAATACTAAGATTATAGCCCAAAAAAAGGGGATGGAGTTTTCAAAATGGTGCAAAATGAAGACGAAAGGCTTGAGGACAATGTTGAAAGATTCAACTATAATCTACATAGAGAAAGGTAGGAAAATTTGACTCCCAAGACACTATGTATTTATTGTTGTTGGGAAGGATCTTAGATGGCTGTATTTAAATTATCAACATGATAGTTGGAGGAGATATCTCTCAACAATCCTATGATGTCATCATTGAGTTGTTTTGAAGATGTTCCAAGAGTACTTCAAAAATTGTTAGAAGACCTAGAGATGTATTGACAACATTTGGAAAGTCTACTGGAAATGGGGTTAAAAGAGCAAAAATTAGGAATATGTTTGAATATTTGAAAATTGATATACTCAGTTCTTTAAGCTCCTAATTAGACACTGTTGGGTCCCTATAATACTAGTGATTACCCCATTACTATTGTATTTATACCCCTTATTTATATTGTTGTGCCCCTATTACCCCCATATTGTTATTTCTGTGCCCCATAGAATCCCTCTATTGTTATTTTTGTGGCTTTATATTATTATTGTTAGGTCGGCTGGATTATATTGTGACTCCTTAGACTCCTATATATAGAAAGGAGGTTTTGTCATTTGTATGATCCAAGAATTGTTCATTTATGTAATGTAAAGGAGGTTGCCCCCTCGAAGAGGCTGAATTCTAAGGCGTTGATCTATCTTTTCTATCTTTTCTTGAGCTGGTTTCATAACATTTGGTATCAGAGCTTTGGATTCTAGGGTTTCGCTGCTCCAAACAGGTCATCGTGGAATTTTCGCTATAACTTTTTTTCTGTGACGTTTCAGAAGTAGAAAAAAAAACCCATTTGAGAAGAAATCGCACTGAACGTTGGGTCCGAATTTCAGAGCTTTTAGCGCGATATTTGCAGAGATATGATCTCAGGAATTTGGTCTTTTTGCAGACTCCTGAATTACATTCAAAACATGTGACCTGGGGAAAATCGTCATAACTTTCTCTCTGGGGATCGGATTGAAATTTCGTAAGAAGGTACAGAAAGAGGATGGACTGCAGTTTCTTGTATGTGTGTTTCAGATTCAAAGGTTGAAACAGTGACTCGTGGCACGTCGTACAAGTTCGCTCTACTGAACCGGTCTAAAAGCAAGTCACTGTGGGAGATTTCACATAACTCTTCCTTGGATAATCCAATTTGGCTCAGACTTGTGGCATTGGAAAGAGGACACAGAAGGCTACTACACGTAGCAATTTTAGAATTGAAGGATCCGAAATTACAGAGATACATCAGATTCAATATCAGGCTTCTATAAAGTAAAAAAAAGGTGTGTAGATTTTTTTAAATTTTTGTGTAAGCTTGGTTTAACGGAATTCAAAGGGCATAGTAAAGCATTATTATTGGTAACTGATGCCCCGAGGAAAGAAAATGCAAACACCTAGTAAGGAACCTGAAAGCTCTAGCATGACTCATGAAGAAGAGGAAGAAATGCTACATGATATATCAAAATTACAAGAACAAGTGCAACAAATGTCACGCTCACAAAAGCTAACAGAAGCTAAGATAAGTGGCGTGGAATCTAAGATAAATGGCGTGGAATCTAAGGTAAAGGGCATGGAAGCTAAGATGGAGGATTCGATGGCAGATTTGAAGATAGATTTGAAGACAGACATGGAAGAATTGAAGAAGTTGCTACAAGAAAGGGTCACTAATGGTGAAAAGGTAGTAAAGGAAACTCATGATGAGAACAAAAGAAATGTTAATCATGATTCCATAGACGCTAATGTTGGATCGAAGAATCACCATATTCCAAAAATCGATATGAGGAAGTTTGATGGCAAGGATCCCGCCACATGGATATTACAGATGGAGCAATTCTTCGATCTCAATAATGTGCAAAACGCACAAAAGGTACGTATGGCAACTGTATATTTGGAACCAAATCAGTTTGTATGGTATCAATGGCTTTGCTCTCGTAAACAATTTATCACTTGGGCAATTTTTACGGAAGAATTGATAGCACATTATGAAGATACAAAAAGCAACACTTTTTTTAGCCAATTGATAAGTCTCAAACAAAAGGGTTCAGTAATGGAGCACATTGAGGAGTTCCAAAAATTGAACATAAGGGTAAAAGATATTCCAGAGGAGCATAGGATTGATGTGTTCATAGGGTCTTTAAAGGATAATATCCAACATGATGTTCGCCTTTGGGAACCTGATTCATTAGAGAAGGCATTCAGGTTAGCAAGAAAAATGGAAAGCAAAATTATGGCAACCAGGAAGCATACCACTCACAACTATAAAGACGGAAGTGTTGTTGCCCCTAGTCTTCCACAACCTATAAGGTTGACACCACAACAATTGGAAGAAAAAAGAGCAAAAGGGCTTTTTTACAGTTGTGATAGCAAATACACTAAAGGTCATAAGTGTGCTGAGAAGAAATTATTCTACATAGATTGTGAAGAGGAAGAAGAAAAGGAGCAAGAAAGGTCAAAAGAAGAAGATATACTCCAGGAACAAAGCCTAGATGAAGAACAAATAAATCCGACCATATCTTGTAATGCATTGGCGGGAATTACCACTCCTCAAACCATCAAGATAGAAGGACAAATCAAGAAGAAAAAGGTAATAGTGTTGATTGATTCAGGAAGCACCCACAATTTTATTCATTGTAGGGTAGCAAAAGAATTGAATTGCTTCCTATATCCAGCACCAGAGTGTCAAGTGATGATTGCAAATGGAGGAACAATAAATTGCTCTGGAAAGTGCCATAATATCAAGCTATCCATGGGAGAATATGTATTGACTAGCCCAATGCTTTCCATTCCAATGGGAGGTGCTGATGTTGTACTAGGAGTCCAATGGCTACAATCCTTGGGTACAATAGCTTTTAATTTTCAAGAACTTTTCATCAAATTTTCTACAAAGGAAAGGAAGTTGAATTAAGGGGTATTGCAGGGAAACCAGGAAAGATAATCAGCTCTAATGGCATGACAAAGCTTCTTAAAAAGGAGCAAAGAGGTGTAATTGCACAATTATGTTCGCTAGATGTTTCCACATTGGAATCATCTATTTCTCCAGATCTCCAAAAAGTCCTGGACAATCATTCCAAGGTATTTGAGACTCCCAAAGGTCTCCCACCTATGCGTGATCATGATCATGCTATTCATCTGATTCCAGGAAGTGTTCCTCCAAACATCAGGCCGTACAGATATCCCTATGCCCAAAAAAGTGAAATTGAACGTATGGTTGCAGAAATGCTAGAGGCTGGTATAATTCAACCAAGTCAAAGTTCTTTCTCAGCTCCAGTAGTATTGGTGCACAAGAAGGATGGATCATGGCGCATGTGTCCGGATTATAGGGAGCTCAACAAGCTCACTATTAAAGATAAGTTCCCCATTCCTGTTATTGATGAATTACTGGATGAATTGCATGGATCAATTTACTTCACCAAGTTGGATCTTCGTTCGGGATATCATCAAATCAGAATGAAGATTGAAGACATTCCGAAAACGGCATTTAGAACTCATGAGGGTCATTATGAATTTTTGGTCATGCCTTTTGGCCTTACCAATGCACCTTCAACATTTCAAGGTTTGATGAATTCAATTTTCAAACCATTCCTTAGAAAATTTGTGTTAGTATTTTTTGATGATATACTAATCTACAGCAAGTCTTGGAAGGATCATGTTGAACATGTTGACAGGGTGCTACAACTATTGGAGGAGAAACAATTATATGCAAAAAGATCCAAATGTTTCTTTGGAGTCCAGGAGGTGGAATATTTGGGTCATATTGTATCTCATGAAGGAGTTAAGGTAGACCCTAGCAAAATTAAAGCCATTAAGGAATGGAAAATCCCCACATCCATAAAGCATCTGCGAGGATTTCTTGGGTTGACAGGGTATTATCGCAAGTTTGTTAAGAATTATGGGAGAATAGCAGCACCTCTAACAACATTATTGAAGAAAGATGCATTTTCATGGACTCCGGAAGCAACAAAGGCCTTTGAACATCTTAAAGAGGCAATGTGCCAAGCACCGGTCTTAGCTACACCAGACTTCACAAAAACCTTTATTGTGGAATGTGATGCTTCAGGAAATGGAATTGGTGCTGTTCTAATGCAAGATGAAAGACCCATTGCTTTTGAAAGTCGTCCAATCAAGGGAAAGTTTTTAAGCAAAGCTATTTATGAGAAGGAAATGTTGGCAATACTCCATGCACTTAAGAAATGGCGACCCTACCTAATGGGAAGACACTTCAAGGTAAAAACGGATCATGATAGCCTTAAATACTTTTTAGAACAAAGATTATCCTCTGAAGAGCAACAAAAGTGGGTCACAAAGATGTTGGGTTATGACTTTGAAATCATCTACAAAAAAGGGAAGCAAAATGTGGTGGCAGATGCACTCTCAAGAAAGGATGAGGATGTGGAAGCATTGTTGTGTGCCATTTCTATTATCCAACCAGATTGGATAAACGAAGCAAGGGAGGAATGGAAGAACGACGAAGAAGTGTGGGCACTTATTCGAAAGCTACAACAAGATTCCAGTACTTCTGATACATTTAGCTGGCAAAATGATTCGTTATGGTACAAAGATCGCTTATACCTCTGTAAGAATTCCCAGCTAAAACAAAAGATTCTTATGGAATTGCACACTTCTCCCTTAGGAGGGCACTCAGGATTTTTAAAAACTTACCACAGGGTTAAGAAGGAATTTTTTTGGGATGGCCTTAAATCAGATATTCAAAAGTTTGTGAAGGAATGTTTGGTTTTCCAGCAAAATAAAGTTGAAACAATTAAGACACCGGGTCTATTACAACCTTTATCCATTCCAAGCCAACGTTGGGAGGAGGTTTCAATGGATTTTATCACAGGTTTACCCAAGTCTGAGGGAAAGAGTGTCATCATGGTGGTAGTTGACAGACTTACCAAGTATGCACACTTTTGTGCATTATCACATCCATTTAAAGCCAGTACAGTTTCTACTGCATTTATGGAAACAGTTCAAAAGCTACATGGAAACCCAAAGATTATTGTAAGTGACAGAGATCCCATTTTCACTGGAAATTTTTGGACATAATTATTTTCTTGTCTTGGTACTCAGTTAGCTCATAGCTCATCTTATCATCCTCAATCTGATGGGCAAACTGAGATAGTAAACAAATGTTTGGAAGGATATCTTCGTTGCTTTGTATCTAATAAACAGACACAATGGGTCAAATGGTTGCCTCTGGCTGAATGGTGGTATAACACTTCCTTCCATACAGCAACAAAAATGACCCCATTTGTGGCACTTTATGGGTATCAACCACCATCCATCACATCATATTTAAGAGAAAATTCTAAGGTTCAGGCAGTGGAACATCACATCGAACATCAACAACAAGTCCTCCAACTCTTAAAGGATAACCTCGTGTTGGCACAAAATAGAATGAAAAGGCAGATCAACATCGCAGTGAAAGAAGTTTTGATGTAGGTGATTGGGTATTCCTACGGCTACAACCATATAAGCAAATGTCCCTAAAGCAAGCTAAGAAGGATAATAAATTATCACCAAAGTATTATGGTCCGTACAAGGTGTTGCAAAAGATTGGTACTATGGCATACAAATTGGAGCTTCCTGCAGCTTCTCGATTGCACCCAGTTTTCCATGTTTCATGTTTAAAGAAGGTTATAGGTGACAAGCTCCCACTTCAAACAATATTGCCAGAACTTGACGAGGAAGGAAAAATTATATTGGAACCGGAAGCAGTCACAGAAACAAGAACTCGACAGCTACGAAATCGATCAATTTCAGAGTATCTTATCAAGTGGAAGAACTTATCTACTGAAGATTCCACATGGGAGGATGAGAATTTTATGCAGAATTATCCAGAACTACTCAAGCGTTGAGGACAACACTTTTTTGAAGGAGAGGGGCATGTTGGGTCCCTATAATACTAGTGATTACCCCATTACTATTGTAGTTATACCCCTTATTTATATTGTTGTGCCCCTATTACCCTCGTATTGTTATTTCTGTGCCCCATAGAATCCCTCTATTGTTATTTTTGTGGCTTTATATTATTATTGTTAGGTCGGCTAGATTATACTGTGACTCCTTAGACTCCTATATATAGAAAGGAGGTTTTGTCATTTGTATGATCCAAGAATTGTTCATTTATGTAATGTAAAGGAGGTTGCCCCCTCGAAGAGGCTGGATTCTAAGGCGTTGATCTATCTTTTCTATCTTTTCTTGAGCTAGTTTCATAACATACACATTTTATATGAATCAAAAGAAAGGGAGAAGAGTTAGCTTTTTGCAGTTTTTTGTCCAAAGTGCAGAAGGAAGCACCTATTGAAGGAATGTTTGTTGGACCAAATTGAGACATGCACAATATGGAGTGAGGACCATACTACCAACAAGTTTTCATCCATTCTAGTATTGAAATTTTTCCATCAAAAGTTTAGGAATGGGAGTAGTTATGTTTCATCTCTCATAAATTACCGTGGCAGTCAAGGTAATGTTCACGACCAATCATTGTATTTTAATTCATATTGGACTAACCCTTTTATGTAGTATTCTTCTCCAACATGGTGGTTTCCTACTCATCCATGGATAGCTCCTCTTCCTCCAAATCAGCTTTCTCAATAGCGGTGGACTAACCCCACTTTTAGAGGCCCTCAAAACATC
Organism: Pinus tabuliformis; assembly: GCA_031772625.1. NCBI lineage: Eukaryota > Viridiplantae > Streptophyta > Pinopsida > Pinales > Pinaceae > Pinus > Pinus tabuliformis. The sequence continues at coordinate 486,170,893 of CM062804.1, read as the reverse complement.
GTAATGCAATGACCTATGTAATTTATTTCCTCTCCACAAATCCATCCATCCACATTAGCCCCTTCTTGACCACAACTTCCTGCATAGACCATTCCTAACCCCAATAATAGTAAGGCAACTAAGCCACCTCAATTTGTTGGGCTCATTACTGCTACAGGTCTATTTGGGCACATCACTCTTGACATTCAGATTAGTACAATTAGGGCTCATCAAACTCTAATTCAGTTGTTACATGCCCTAGACAAGTCGTCTCACTGAATGCTTCCATCCATAAAAGTTTCCTAGCCTGAAACCTTGTTGAAATGCCTCCTTGGGACACCAGCGCAACCTTGGTTAGGGGTAACTATGCTACAATTTAGTTAGGCCCATGCAGGCCTGAATGCACTTAGGCCCACTTACACCTGCACTGGGTGAGAATGAGTGAAATTTGCATAGGGTTTTGGGAATATTCCTTGATTCTAGATCATTCTAGAAGGATCCCATCTCTTATCTCATCCTATGAGCTCAAATTTGGATAGGTTATGGATCAATTAACCTATCCTCTCATCCCTTGCTCCATGGAAACTAACTCCAGTTTTGGAAGGCCATTCAATACCCAATTTATGGCAAAACCACTTCCATTTCCACATAAATGGACCACTTGTCATAGTGATCAAGGGGATAGAATCTGAAGATTGTAAGGAAATATTGTTGGTTTAAGATTTGAGTTCATGTCAAGTAATGTTATGCTACTGGATTGGTGTGCTTTTGGTGTGACGAGGGTTGGACTGAAGTTGGATGAGTGACACGGGATTGAACCGCATTGGGTGAAACTCTTCCTTCTACATTAATAAAGTTGTTTATTCCTTTTCTCATATTCTTGTTCATATCTATGATGATTATGTGTTTCAATGTTTTCGATTCCATTGGTTTATAGTAGATAGATCATGTATGCTTTGATCATTGTTGTTTATGTTTCTATTGACACAGGTACCAATTGAGTGAATTCAGTTCAAGTGGGAGCGACGGGAGCAATTCAAAGGAGATCAAGGAAGCAAAAGACTACAAGTAAGTTCCTTCATCTCATCTATCTACTATAGGAAAAGGTTAAACTACTTTCTTTCTATTGTTCTAAGTGTAGCTACCCACTTAGGGAAAATGTGTTTATCCATAGATACAAATTCCATATAACAATTACTTACCCAACTTAGTCCATATCTTCCCTATATTTCCATGATATCCACTTAAGATCAGGGAAGATATTCACTAAAGAATATCCTTTTGTACATATTGAATACCTCAATGAGGAAGTTTTGAATGAAGAACTAGAACTAGTTAAATATCTCAAGACCTCAAGAATTTACCTAATTCACCATGATCATAAGTTCCTCCTTACCCAAAAAGATTAGACCTAGAGAAACTAACTTCTTGGCCTAAATTTAATTTCCTATGTGAAATTAAAAATGTTTGTTTTCATATTTTTATCCCAAGAAACCAAGGATGTTCCTATTTACTCAAAATAAGTAAGGGTATTATGTCTAAGGAAACCTAGGAGAAGAAGAAAGGATCCTCAAATTGTTGATGTTATGGGAAGCATATCAGAACTTACAATGGGGGTAGTTCTTGCAACCAAATACTCAAATCTTGGGAGCCCAGTAATCAATGTGTAGATTAATCATACCCTCATACCAAACACATTTATTGACCCTGGTGTCGCCATAAATATTATAACTCCCAAAACCATGGAATTCCTAGGACTTTCCATTCTTAGGTAGGGCCCCCACAATGCTACAGCTTGTTGACAAGTCAAATATCAAACCAAAAGAAATCTTGGAAGATGTAGTGATCTTTGTAGATTCATGGGAATATCTTGTTGACTTCATGATCTTATAATCCAAGTCTTCCCTGGGAGGTTATCCTTTAATCTTGGGAAGGTTGCAGTTCGATACTATAGACACTTAGATTAGTTGCAAGTCTGGTAACATGACCAATTCCCACGAGACCTCAACAACAAAAAATTACCCTATATCCTCCCATCAAGTCTGATATGGATCTTGAAAATTCATTTTGGGTTGGTGGGGAATAAATTGATGAGGAGGAGTTGTTCATCAAGTACTTATTATAGACCAATATCTAGCCATTAGAGATAAAATTGAGGATGAAGAAATTAGTGATTTCATAGCTTCCTCCTCCTCTTCATCTGACCCAAATGTTCTTTCCCACATAATAAATATTAAATTCAAGGATTTTTATTGTCGCAATAGATGAACCACCAATAGCACATGAATCTTCCTCCATCGAAGAGACAAGACAAAATTTATTTACTTATATAGATATTAGCCTTGGAAAAACCTTGAAAATCAATCAATGGTTGACCAAACAACAAAAGGAATGATTGATCCAATTCCTACAAGAGCATACTGATGGTTTTTCCTAAGAATACACTAACATGAATGGAATCCATCTTGATCCATGTACTCACCATAAGCATATCAAAGAAGGCCCAGAACCATTTTTCAACCCTAATCACAAATGAGTCCAACATTAAGGGATGTATTTAATGAGGATTTATAGAAACTATTATCAAACAACTTGATCTATCCTATTTCAGATAGACAATGGGCATCCCATCTTGTCATTATACCAAAAAAGAATGGCAAATGGAGAACTATGTCGATTACAAGAAACTTAATAAAGTTATACATAAAGGCCACTTCCCATTTCCATTTATTGATCCAGTCCTCGAAACGTTTGTAGGGAAGAAGTAATCTTATTTCATCAATGGGTTTAGTGGATATAACCAAATCTAGATCACTCTGGAAGATCAATATGAAAACACTTTTACCTTCCCTTAGGGAACATTTTCCTACCATGTTCTACCATTTAAACTTTGTAATGCCCCAACAACTTCATAGCGAGCCATGATTCAGATCTTCTCCAATATAATTCACAATCTGGTGGAAATTTATATGGATTATTTCATGACATACGGTGATATATTCAAATTTTCCCTAGCAAATCTATAAAAGTTCTAATGATATGTAAGGAGAGCCATGTATCCATTAGTAAAAAATAATGTTAAATAATGTTAGTTGAAGTTATATTACTAGGGCATCATAACTCATCAAAGGTCATTCAGTTGGACCTAATAAAAATAAAGGTAATACCAAACTTTTCTATTACATGAACACAAAAATAGGTATATATTTTTATGGGACATACTAGTTATTATCATCATTTTATTGAAGATTTTTTCACAAATAACTCACCCTTTGTTTGCTTTTCTTAATAAAAATGTTGAACTTATGTGGGAAGCAAGCCACCAACATGCCTTTTGAAGAACTAAAATATAGAGTATCTAAGGCTCCTATTCTAAGAGGGCCCAATTGGTCTCCCCCATTTCACATATCTACAGGTGCATTGAATATCACCATTGGAGTTATCCTAGGAGAACAAGAAGGAAATATCTATATGCAATTTACTTTATCAATAAAAATTTATCACCTACAAAACTAAATTATACAATGACAAAGATATTTTATTGCGGTAATACATGCAATTAAAAATTTTTGGCATTATATAATAGGTTATCTGGTAATTTTGCACACTAACCATGCCACCATCAAATACTTAATGAATAAACCAATCACAAATGGTAGGGTAACTACTAAAAATTTCTAAGAGAAATTAATTAAGAAAGATAAATTCACAAGTAACAAAAAAGCACACATAAACATAATGTTTATTCTGGAAAAACTCCAATCCAAGGAAAAAAATTAGCTAACAGAATATTCTACTAGTCCCTTGGCCAAAACCCGGCCAAGCCTGCCAAGTGAGCCTTCACTATTAACATCCATGGCACATTACAATGAAGTCTTTTCAAGCCTTTGAAGGGCTTAATTTCATGTAATCCACTATAAAAAACCATGGGAAACCAAAACCATGTGCCCAAAACCACCACAGTTGACCAAGTAACTCGACTCTTTCACTGAATCAATTTTATGTAACAATTATCCCTTAAAACTTGACTTGGGTTTCCCTTGACCAAATCCATCCAAACTAATCAAGTGAATCAAAGTAACCCAACACCACTCACCTCTAGGCCCTACCCCCTCAAAGTTATTATCCAAGGCATCGTGTAATTTGGCATACCCCCTACCACGTAGGACTACCTCCAAACTTATCGATAATTTCCCAACGATACACATTCCTTACTAGGTATTGCAGTAGTATGCCCACTTACATGTAAAAAATTTCAACTCCATAATAATTTGTTTTTAACTAATTATTGTTGCTATGTACAATACACAACCTACACTCCTCTCTTCTGCAAGTCACCTATTTCAACACTAAAAAATTACAATCTGAAGAAAACAAAACATGATAAAATAAATCATCTTATTGAAGAATTTTATCAAACACCTTGCATGCATCCATGAAATAAATATAGCCTCAATAGGATACTTGTCATGGGTCTTCTTTCATGCCTCCTTGCACATATCCATGGCCCTTTCCATTTTCACATCTGCTAATTGAAATCCATCAATATTATCTCTCAGATTTGATCTCACCCCATGGCTCTAATACCATGTTAAAAATTATAGAGAGAAGTTAACTAAGATAAATTTACTAGCAATAAAAAATCACATATAAACAAAATGTTTATCTTGGAAAAACCCAAATTTGGGTTTAAAAAAAATCAATTAACTGAATATTCTATTAGTCCCTTGGCCAAAACTCAACCAAGTTGGCCAAGCGATCCTTCACTATTCACATCTCTTGCACATTACAATGAAGTATTCCCAAGCCTTTTAAAGGCTTCATTGCATGAAATCCACTAGCACAAAATCATGGGAAACCAAAACCATGTGCCTAAAACCACCATTATTTACCAAGTAACTTTGAATTTTTCACTAAATAAAGTTTATATAATAGTAACTAGGTGATTATTATTATTGCAAGAATTCAACATAACCATCGTAAACAAACCAGGGAAGGATAATGTAGTGGCTGATTTTCTTTCAAGGCTTACATCAAATGGGAATGAGCCTCTTGTAAAATATTATTTCCCTAATGATCATCTTATTGTAATGCCTACTAACTCTCCTTGGTTTGCAAATATTGCTAATTAGTTGGCTACAAGCAAACTTCCACATCATTTGTCTTAAAAGGAGTGATAGAAGATCATTAAGAAAAGTTGGATATTCTCATAGATCATGGTTGCCTCTTCTACACAATGCCATATCTTATAATTTAGAGACATGTATGAGAAGATGAGCTCTACGAGATAGTGGAAGCTTTCCATGATGGTCCTTGTGGGGGGCAATTTGAAGACATGAGGATAGGTTACAAAGTACTTCATTAGGGGTACTTTTGGCCCATCATATTCAAAGACGCCAAGCAATATATAAAGAGATGTGACAATTATTAGTGCATTGGAATACTAGTGCAGTCAGGCAAGATGTTGTTGTAGCCATAGTTGGTACTAGAACCAAGCAAGTAGTAGTAGAATTTCTTCACGAAGATATCTTCACTAGGTTCAAGATATGTCAGGAAATAGTTACTAATGGAAATTCTTGATTCACTTCAAGGATCAATGAATACCTATTGGATACATATAATACCAAGCGCACATTATGACACCATACCATCTGCAAGCCAACGGATATGTGGGAGGGATGAATAAAATTCTCAAAACTATTATCACCAAAACTACTATATTACACCTCAAGTATTGGTTTGACTGACACCCCAAATCTCTGTGATCCTATCAAACGACATAAAGGACTACAAATGGTTCCACTTCATTTGAATTGGTATACAAGAAGAGAGTAATTTTTCCAATTGAGATAGAGATCCAAACACCTAGAACAACAATACAACTTGGAATGAACTTGTCTGAAACTCAGCAGTAGAGACTCCTCAAGCTTAAGAAGTTAGATGAACTTCATTAGGCTACCTTACACCAGACGATAGTGATACAACATTAGCGAACTTTGTGGCATGAAATCCTCTAATGGAAAATAGAAATAGGCTTAGGTTATATCATAGACCCCTATTAGGAGAAGCCTTCTTGAATAAAATCAATGATGGATGGCTTGACAATGACTTGGAGATTATCCGTAGGGGAGAAATCCTTGTCAAATGAATCATCCTTACATCCCATTTTCAAAAAGAAAAAAGAGAACTATATATATATATATATATATATATATATATATATATATATATATATATATGAAAACCCTTAGGGGCATAACCTGGGCACATGTTATGTGAAAAGAAGCCAAGGTTGGCATGTGATGTGTTAAAATAATGATAATAATAATAATAAAATAAATAAATAAAATAATAAGAGAGAAAATAAAGTCAAATAAAATAATTTCTCGTGAATAGAATGGAACTTCATTGTTTAATCATGGTTATGTCAAGATCTTTTAGCTCATGCAACTCATATACTATTTATAATTTTTGAATCACTAATTGTTTTCCAGGATATGAAGGGGAGGACGTTTCCATTGTTGCAATTCGATTTTTGCAACTCCATTGCTGCAATTTGATTGATGGAACTAATACTCCACTACCAAAATTTCATTGATGGATTTGGGTAGCAACAACACCTGCTGCAACACCATGACCAAATCAACTTGCAACTCTGACTCGGCAGTTGAAGCATTGCAACTACAAATGTGTTGCAACTCCAAACATGCTACAGCTCTCATGCCAACAAGGATTCCAGTTGTCTTTGCAGGGCCATCATGATAGCATGATGAAGGTACAAGACATAACGACTCTTTTTGCTAACATGGCAGGAAGTAACCACTTACAACAAGTTAGAAATGTAGGTTTCTTGACTGCATGATGTATGGAATTAATTTTTCATAACCTAAATTGATTATTGATTGATCACATACATCAATTGTTTCCACCATTGACCTATGAGATAATTGCACCATCAAAAAATCATTCCCTTTCCATAATTGGAATCACCAACCACCCAAAGAATTTTTCATTCCACCTTGTATCCATAAAACATTTGAAGTCAAAGTAGAGAGCAAAAGATGGGAGGCTTACTAAATTGAAAGGAGCTTATAGAGACTTTGTTGTTGTAGGAATGTGACCACATTTGGGTTATTTTTTAAGATGGAGGATAAATTGAGTACATTCACAGACTACAAGTGCATGATTATGATGTAGTTTTGGAATTTGCTTTGAATTTATAGGATAACTGGTATGTGGTAGGAGGAATAGTAGTGCAAGTGGGTGAGGAAATCATGGCAGAATTAACAAGGTTGCCACAAACTAGGGAGCATTTATACTACACGAGGATGCTAAAACTAGAGATTATGGAACAATTTCTTGAGCCAAGAGAGGGCTTTGTCAGAACAGGTGTTGGATTTAATCAAAAAGCACTACCATTCCCTTGGGGACATTTAGCCATAGTAGTATAGAGATATTTTACATGTAAGGGTCACCATATGGTATTTTTCTTGCAATATTAAGGTTGTTGGATCACCTGAAGTATGACAGGTTGATCAACAAGACTTTCTTCCTTTGGAGAATACTTCAAATAATGACAACCCTTGTTCAAAATTACAACAACCCCAAGGATTCCCCCTCACACCATGGCCTCATAAAAATCGTATTTAAACATGTATTGCAATGGGTAGGTCAAGTCTAGAGCAACATAGCAAAGGAACCAGCCAAAGAAGTAGTTGGTGCAAATACGCCTAAAGTTGTAGCTATTGCAACTTCACCCAAAGAAATCCATGCTACAACTTCAGAGAATGAAAATGTTGCAACTCCTGAATCTATAGATAATGAATACCTTATTACAAGTCTTATAGAAGAGGAGATTCATATTGTAACTCTTGTGGTAGAATAAATCCCTATTGCAACTTTGGAGTAAAACAAAACCAACCACGACAGTGATGTGGAAATTATTGGGAGCAAGTAGTTTGAGGCACGTGACAAAGAAGCCTACGTATATGGAAACATCAAGAAGGAAAAGTATGAGGTACATTAAAAAGAAAGAGCCAACCCCAGCCACTACAAATCAGGAAAATCAATAAGAAACCCTTGCTACCACATAAGAACTAGAATGGGTGGAAAAATAAAAGGAACATGTTGCAACACAAAGGGAAGAAACCCCTATTGTCACATAAGAGCTAGTAGGTGTAATAGAGGTAGAAACCCCTATTATCACACAATAACTAGTAATGGAAGGATAGTGCTCTGAGGACCAAAATTGGGTGAAGAGATGAAAGATGAAAACCTTTCTGCAACACAAGAGCCAACAAGGGAAAACCTAGAATAAAGTTGTGTCGTAACTACAAAAATCAATATGGAATAACAAGCATAGGAAGAAGGGGTTGCAACACCTAACACAGTAATATAAGTACAAGAAGTTATTGTTTCCTTAGAGATCAAGAAAACCTTTGAGGTCGAAAAGCATAAGAAAATAGTAGGCACTCTTTCCCTTATACCTTTCTATATGTCTTTTCTCAAAAGAAATAAAAAACTTGAAAGGAAAAAAGAAAACCTCCAAACCTCAATCAAACTATTAAGTGCAGAACTAAGGGATGATAGCCCTTCTGAGAAGTTGGATTTCCTAACTCAAGCAACAAGTTTCTTTGTAGCAAAAGAAACAAGGGGACCTCTTCCCAAGGCAGCGGAAGTAGCCCAAGGAAAATTACACAGGAGGAAAACTCCAAAAAGGGTTATTCAAACAGAGCATGAAGGTCATGAACTATTGGAACTTTCCACTTAGACAAATCTTGCTTTAATGGAGGATTAAGAAATTAAAGTGAACCTTCCATACCAATGAGAGAAGGCTAAAGAGCATAAGTGATATGGAAAAATGGCTACTATGAGGAAGGAGTAATGCCTATCAAGGAACACCAACATATTGTTAAAAAACTTAGAGATAGATGGGCTAAACATTTGGAAATCCACAAAGTGAGATGGGATCAATGGAGGAATGGAATGAATAAGGAGGCCAAGAAAATGATCAAACTCTGGAGTCAAGTGGACAACTTGGAAATAAGAAGATATAGCTTAGGATATTGGTAAAATATGTGATTAGCTACAGAGCTCCTTCTCCTATGTACAACATTTACTTAAAGGATAAATGCCTCATGTTCTAGAGGAAGGATATAATAACCTCAAATCCATATGAGATCACCTCCCCAAGCACAATGTTGGAAGCATATTATGTGTCACTAATGAAGAAAATAACCTAATATGTGAGATATACTAGCACAATATTCGATTGAGTCATGACCCAATTTGAAACCCAATCATTTTGTGGGAGGTATTCAGCTAAGAAAATTTTACATCTTTCCTAAACAACCACACTGACTAGTTGATTTATCATTAGGTAGTTAAGAATAACTTCAAATGAAATCTATGGATTAGAAGGGAGTATTACAAGCCTAAGGACATCCTCCTTGCACATTAAATTTGGTTCAACTCCCCAATGCATGTTGGGTTTATATCCCAAAATAGGAAAGAGATCATTATTCATTATAGAGAACATATTGAGATATTATCAAGGACAATTGTAAAAGGGTGAACTTATCCCTGCGAGCAAGTGACAAAAGACATATGCATAAAAGATTCATTTAACCCAATAACCTTGTAGTGTATCTTACGAGAGTACATAAATACATCAAGTGTGTGGAGAGCTGTGGAAACCATTGTAGGCCTCAACTTTCACTACCCAATGATTTGACTGCCTTCCAAAAATTATCAGAAATATTATAACATGTTCGTGAAGGAATAAATTTCCTATTGGAGGGAGGTTGACTACAATGTCAACAACCTCCATGGATGTCACACTCACTCAAACTCAGACTATCTGCTTGGTTGCATAGGGTCATGCAATAGTTTGACTAGCGAGAGATGACAGATGCCTAATTTGGCATTTTTTTTAGCACCCTCCTAAGACCTTTTTGAGCATATTTTCCCCATTTTCATCTCATCCCAACACCCTTTTTTTCAATGAAAATGGATTTTGGTCAAGATACAATTGTCTTCTTAATATGGAATTTTAATGCTCATTCTTATGCATTTAGGGAGATAATTATTACCTTTATATTCATGATGTAGGGATACACATGTACCTGACAAGAGCATAATGGAGGTGTTGCAACTCACTGATTGAATATAGGTGTTGCAACTCCCTGTTGTTAGGTTTTGCAACTCATTGTTCAAGCACAAATGTTGCAACTTCGTGTGTTGCAACTCCCAAGTGCTACCACTCATGCTACAACTCCTTGATGCTACAATTCGAACAACACCATCACTGCAACTCACTCCAAAACCACTACTGCAACTCAAATATTTGATTGTTGAATAAGGGTGCTACAACTCTAGGATAGTTGGTACAATGCATCATCTCAACTACATAGTTGTCACCAACAAATTTCCCAAAGTAGTCAACCGATCAGTCTCCTAAAGAAGAATTTGATAAAGGAAATTGGTCACTCAACGAGGAAAGATTGACCCAACAACCACTTGTCACACAGTTGAATGAGTCAACACTCGCCCAATTTTTTTTAATCTTTTAGTGGAATCATTATAATTGAATGGAATAGCCATATTCTCATGGTTTTCCATCAAATGCTTAGTTTATTTTAGGTATTTGAACTTGTTATAAATACCATGCTCTATTTGAAATGAGGGAGTTGGTAGTAGGAGAATCAGCTGAGTCAAGAGAATTGTGATTATAATTTGGGTTTCTACAGTATAAGTTTCCATTCTGTCCAAATTCAAGTACATGGTGTGTTGTTTGATTAGCAACTTATTATTTTCTTAACTAGTGCCTCTCCTAAGGAGGTAGGGCCCCCTATTTAGCCAAGTGTTATTTGTAACTTTATAGTGTAGTCATAGTTTAATTTACGATTTTTCATTCTAGTGATTACTTTGTTTATTATCTTGTTGCAACTCTATTATTTATGCAGTGTTCAACTCTCTATCTTATACATTGTTATAACTCGTTAATTAATATCATTATAACACTTGGACTTTCTATTATTGCAATTTATGTGTGACCATAGATGTAACTCATAATTTGTTTAGTGCTACGACTCTACATTTCACATTATAGTGCTTTATTTGATAAATTAGGCTATTTACTCTATTTTCATTTTAGTACCTACTTTACCTCGTCTTCTAGAAATTTCAGTTGTTAATTCAGTTCATGGTGTAATTATTTATATCACAATGTGCTTTGAATATCTTAAATATTGTGGCTTATTTTAGCTTGTTAGTCATTGCATTACATGTGCGTTCTTATTATAGGATTGAAGATCATCTAAATACTTGAACAAATCGACCTTTAATTGCAATGTGATTTACTTTATTCCTATGCGGTGTGTCTATATATGTTGGGGGTTAGAACATCATTTTTCCTAGTCTTGCTATGTAGAGGAGTGACATTTACTTTCCTACAACTTAGAATAGTAATTCTACTTGTGTTGGGGGCCCCAACAACAATCTTCCTAAGCCCACTAAGAAGAAGTATGCTCTTAACTTTCCTACAAGTGTGGTGTACTTTTCCTACTAAATTGTGAAAGAAACTTAATATCTTTCCTAGTGACATTCATTTAGAGTACGTCAACTTCAATAGCACATAAGAGGTTGTACTAGTGTATATGATGCATGACAATTCACAAGTTTCATATGAAACTCATATTGACAATTAAGTGTACAAATCTTCAATTGTATTCTGAGTAATTTGGAGGTAATTGAAAGGCTTGTCAATAAGGTTTTTAATTTTTCACATTATTTGCCAAAAAAAAATAAAGAAATTTGAGCTTTTAGTTTACCTTAGGAATAAAAAACAACCTCCATTTAATTTCAAATACAATTTTAAGAGGGTGTGTCTCATAAGTGTGTTTTCATGCTAATAATAAGGTTGTTATAACAACTCTAATGGCGTACATAAATTTTCATTGTTGTGTGATTCATGATTTCTTCCCTAGACTTAGCCATGTATTATTGTAAATTATGTGTCAAGTTGGTTAGTTAGATTGAATCATTGAAAATTCCATTATAAGTTCATATTATTCTACCTCATGTTAATTTCTCTTAGGGCTATATTTGTCTTTTCTCTAGGTAATTGCATTTCATCATTTACATATTGAATTCACCCCATAGCATCATATCATTATTAAATTTTATATTATTCAACAACATATGCAATTATATAGAAAGAATGATATCATCATCAATGCAATGGAACATAAAAGGAACAATAGAAGAAAATCATTCACACATAAAGACACTAGGATTGGTCGGAGACCATGGAAAAACCCACTATGGGGAAAACCATTTCAAATTGTTCTTCTTATTAGATTGTCATTGAATGATTCAACAAAAGAGAGAGTACAATAATCCAATTTCAACAATAAGTCTAAGTCAATGAGAAAATCAGTCTTCCAAAAGCTTCAACAATGAATGCAATCACACTGGGAATTCCTGCAATCATATGTGAATTCCTGTAACCACACATGAATTCATGTAATATAAAATTCATGCAATCATACGCAAATTCATGTAACCACATACGAATTCATGTAATAGCAAATTCCTAAAATCATACGTGAATTCTTGTAACCACACACAAATTCCTGTAATAGAAAATTCTTGCAATCATAATTGAAATCTTGTAATAACGCATGAACTCCTGTAATAGCACACAAATTCTTGTAATTGTGAATTCATGTAATAGCGTGCAAACTCCTATAATAGCGTGTAAAGTCATGTAATTACAAATTTTTGTAATAGCGTGTGAACTCCTGTAATAACACGCGAATTCCTGCAATTTGTATGAACCAATAAAGAGAATATGTATAGTAATGAGTGTCCAAATGAGGTTGAGGTCACTTGTATTTATAGCCTTCCAAGGGAGTCCAATTTTCTTTAGGGATGACCTAATCTTTTGTGAACATGTGGGATTTAATTCAAAAATACACTTTCCCTTGTTCAAATTGAACGCTGTAATAGTCAAAATTGTTCCTCTCGAAAAGAGGAATCTCGTCCCATGGTTGGAATTTGTCACTAAGTTGTGAAATTAACACTCCCTTTCAGCTAGGCATAAATTCCAACTGCATCATGTAATCATTTCAAGTGTCCTGTGATCAAATCATATTATGTCTCAAGTATCTCGTCATCACTACTCATCTCAGTTCATCTTTGCTTATTCCTACTTATCTCTTGATTTTCTCTTCTCATATGTTGAACATTCTTGAATCTAAAAGAAGAAGAATTTGAAATTGGAGGGGAGTCCAAGATACAACCCTCTATCCATCGGGGAGCCACTGGTACCACCCGAATCATTGCCAACGGGGAGCCCAATGCTACCTTCTAAGAAACTTCAGAGAGCTTATCAACAGGGAGCACATCTAAGCTTGGAACCACATCGGGGAGCTTATTCTCAACCGGAAATGAATAGGGGAGCACATCTTAACCCAAAATCTTATGGGGGAGAAAAACATCTCCAAACCCATATCAAGCAATAGGTGATAGAGGGGAGCACATCTCAACCCATCTTATTTCCCACAGATCTTCCCAACAATAACCCTCAAGAGTCATGTGGTAGAACACCTACATCATAATCCGAGCTTGGGTGAGATACCCGACTTACAAAAGTTAAGGATCACACACACCCAAGCCTCTTCAACTAGTTAGCTAGACAAGGAGGGACAATCTCAACAAACCCGCCTTGTGGGTATGATGCCAACTGGGGTATACTTTGCTAGATCAAGATAAGGGGATATACCCAACTTGTCAAAAAATACAAGGATCGCACACACCCTATGGGTGAATATATGGGAGATACTCAACCTACTGCAAGAGTAGGGATCACACACACCTATTGTCTAGAGTTCCTTCAACCCTAAGACCCCTCCATCTCAATTCCTCACCCTGGGAGCTCAAACAGGGGGGAAGAGATGGCTCAGTGTTCTCGATTAGTAATGCACTCTGTAGATCAGAAACTTGTCATCATGCTCATATATGGTAATCATTATGTCCGAATAACAACAGTCTCATGTTCATACATGATATATCACAAAACAGATACCTTATTCATCCTCCCTGTCACGGAGGCAGCAACCACAAGCCTAATCTTGTCTCGTACAGTAGTACCGGTTGAAGATATCTCAGTCCCAGTTATATACGAGATTCTCTACAAATCCTATTCCGTGCATTATTATTGCAATGTATCACTGTCACATCCAAAACTTGTTCAAACAACTCATTTCAGAGCTTCTTCAACCTATCTCATAGTTAGCCATGCCATCATTATTGTACTCAACCTCGACCATGCTTAATGCTACAAACTTTTCATAAAAATATCATGGCATATATCATACTAAGGCGACACTCAGATGTGCTCATTTTATCAATAACAATCCCAAACAACATCATTACATCCATGCAATCACATATCATAGGAAGAATATCTCGGACCAACAATTGATCATCCCATGCAAATATCTCGAAGGTTGCTTGGCGGAAACTCAATGTGTATGAAGCAGCTCAATCATGAATTTACTCGGGTTCTATACAAAACATCAATGCTTCAATCAACTATCATTCACTAAGTTAGGTTCAATAATATCTCTTCATAATTTCTTGAAATTCAATTGGAGTGCCCAAGGATTTGTATTTCCACTTTTCAAAAACTCTTCAATAGCTTCACGATATATATTTTCTTTTCCAATCTTCAAAAAGTAATTCATCATGCCATGATTCGTCATTTCAAGATTTAGAATCCAACTACCTCTTACTTTGATCATCAGAGGCTCATTACATGTCAAGAATAAACTATCAACATATAAAACAAAAAATCAAAGCCATTCCTTAGACCTCTTTTGAAGTACAGGTTTGTATTGGAACATCTTCTTGGCGTCACCGATAACTGTCAATGTAATCATACCAAACTCAGGGAGCTTGCTTCATGCAATGCTTTCTACAAATGTAACATTTGACCAAACAGATATGCCCAGCCTTACATAAATCAATAATGTGCAATCAAATCATTAAGTTAGCTTATCAAGACTTAGATGATAGATCAAAACTAATATCAAAATCATAAAAGTTTCTGCCAATGTCACTGTAACAAACTCTTTGGACCAGGTGACAGGTAGAGCTCATATCCAAATACCAAGTCATGACTTCATCTATTGTCATTAAGAAATATCAAACTCCACCAGGCCATTCACATAATCATATTATGAATTATTTCTATCACTAGATGTGAATGCATATACCAAGGATAAGTATAAGTTTCATCCATTCATTGTGAGATCATTGTATATTGAATCACAACCTTTTATACAACAACAAAATCAATGCCAACATTAATCACTAAAAGTCATTATGCCCACATAGCATTGTCATCAAGGCAAACCATTAGTTATCGAAAACCTTAATTTGTTATCTCAATGGATTCATTCAATCCATAAAACATATGAACCATCAGGTCAAAGTTCTAAAGCATATTTATGAACTATCAAGCATCATGTCAAAAGGCCAAATCTTGTCAAACCCTTGCAATTTTTATCAAATACTAGCTTTAATGATCAAATAAAAATAACATACTAATATGCATATTTCAGTCACCTGCAAACACAAGTTTATACAACCCAGTCACATTCTCTATAATAAGTCAAATATTCAAACTTCCATGCTCATATAACTTTCTTATGTTTGCTCCATATATTTATTATTATCATATTCTTGGTGCATTCCTGATTTTATGCATAAAGCTTAAGCTTTTGTGACCTATAGACATAACTACAGCCATAGGCTTTCTTCCATGTGTTTGGGAAGCTATAACTGCACTATTAAGCCTTCTTTCATGCGGTTGGGACTCAGACTAAGGGAAACCCTCTCTTCTCATACCAAAACTTGTTGTAGACCAACAATATTAGGTATTTGTCTATTTATGTTAGAAATCTTACTTCAACAATAAATAATATTCTATACATTTAATGCAAATGATAATAGGTGTAGGGGTCTTATGGAGAGTTTCTCCCTCTTAATGAGCAACCACTTCATTCATCATCATTCAAGTCATCAACCTGACTATATTAATATTTTCATACATCAGCAAAATTGTAAGGTCATGAAATCAAACTATATGAGGTTCTAGAACATATATTCATCATGGATATAACATGTCAACATCAACTACTTCATCATCACATATGAACAAGACATCAAACTTTCATCAAGGGTTAGAGTCATATAAGTGTATCTTCATACTTCAAGGATCATAATCACAACATCAAGTCAAGGAATTCATTTCTACCCCATGTCAGATTTACCAAAATAAAAAATAGAATCAATCTTATTGTCACATTTCCATCATGCTTATCTCAAGCATTAAAAACAATATCAAGCTACCATATATAAAAAACAATGTGCTATCCTTCTATATGAGATTCATGAAATCCATCATGTCTAAAATGTAAGATGCTTGCCAAATATCATGAGCACCAATATATATCACATATAAATAAAACTTACTTTCATAATCATATATGAGTCATTCATGAAGCTAATATTCCCATCATACCTTAAGGCTTACCTTGCCATCCAATATTACAACTGAAGCAATATACTATGCATACCTTATAACATTCAGATTCCTTTGCACTTTGAATCACTTGTCATGGAAAATTGTAGCTCCTCCCTTCCTGCATTCGTTGTATTTTCCAACACCTCGGATGATCCTAAAAAGGATCCACTTATCACATCTCATCAGGAGGTTAGATGTATTTAAATACTCAAATATACATGCATGAAGTATAATCAATGATTAAATCAATAAATCTATTAAAAAAAAAAAAAGTAAAGACATAAAGAAGTTACCATCTTTATCTTCTTTATGTCTTTACTTTTTTTAGATTTATAAGGATAAAGACTAAAGACATAAAGAAGTGGCCATATTAATATATATAAAGACTAAAATCATAGAACATGATAGTTGGTATGAGTAAGCGGTTGGGAAGTCTTATAGGCAACTAGAAACAAAACAAGGAAGAGACGAATGAAAGTGAAAAGAGGAGAGATGATAGGTGAGTTGAGACCAATGAAAACTAAAGGCATTAAACCCATGGTCGAAGACCACTAACCAAATCCAAATCCAAACATGACCCCAACTGATCAAGCATAAAGAAAACATCGTATAACAATTTCCACGGGGATTATAAGAATCAAGAGAAATAAGGTAAAATCATAGCAAGAAAAAGACACTAGTATTTCTTACACTTCTCATAAAATAGAGACTAAACAACAACAATGAAAAGAAACAATAAGACAATGTAGGCCCTCTTGAATAAATAAAGCACAACAAGAACAAACTTGAGACCCAAAGAAATGTCTATAAGCAGGGAAATCTATTATCACATGAATCCTCGAAATTCATTTAATACTACCAAGAATCGATCTAATTCTCCCAAAAACAATTCTTCCTGAGATTCCTATTTATAGAAATGAGACACTAACCTTAACTTTTGATAGAGTTGGGATATCCCCCAATAGGAAATGACACCTATCCAAATGCTAAAGACTTCACCCGCTAGAGAAATCAACCATAGCACAAATATGAAACAAATCCAAAAAATTGAAGAGTTTATGATGTCAAAAGGTTTCCCAAAATAAATACACAGAGAACCTAGCAACCAGAACCCATGAGGATTCCTTACCATGGAATTCTATATATTTCAATAACCCTTGATTCACACCCCCATGAAAGTACTTCAAACAAACTCACCCTCTTAACAATTATGATACAATGATGGTGAGGTCATCGACCTAGTCGACCAGACCATCATTGTGATTGCACTCTTCATTCCCTTGCCTGCATGGAAGTCAAATAAATGTCAATTCCAAGTGGGAGGTGGCACAAACCTCCACCACCTGCTACCAAACCATCATGTTAATTCCCACCATACTTGCTTCGTGATATCCCATCGTGGGGATAATATCACGACTAATTAATTATAAGGCGAATATTTTTATAAATATTTATTAAAAATTAGTAATAAAAAATAGTTATTCTTTTTAATGATTGATTAAGTTTGTAATAAAGTATGACTGTAAATCAAAAGTATAATGATCCCTCTATGTGGTGAATATCGCAATAGATATGTGCTTCATACAACAAAGAAATATGTTGTTTTAGGCTTTCAAATTTTATTGAATTGTTGTTGTTGGCCTCTAGATTCACTTTGTCAAGAAAATAAGAGTCAATGTTTTAAATCCATCATTAGGATAATAATATAAAAGATATTTTTATAAACGATGAATATCATTATAGATAGCCACTCCATACATCAAAGAAATCTATTGTTGTAGGATTTTGTAGTGTATTAAATTGTCATTGTCGTTTTTTTAGATTCAATGTGCTTGATAAACAAAAGTCACCATTTTGGACTCGTGTTATGTGATCCATCAAGACAAGAACTTAAGGATATTTCTCTAAATAGTGAACATCACCATAGATAGTTGCCCCATATAGCCAACAATTCTATTGTTTTAGGCTTCCATTGTGTATTTGATTATTTTCATTGGATTTTGGATTCACTATTTCTAAGAAATAAATTTCAAAGTTTCAGACTTATGATACATGATCCATAATCAAGACAAGAACTAAAATATATTTTTCTAAACAATGAATGTCACCATAGATGATTTCTCCGTAGATCAAAGAAATATGTTTCTTTAAGCTTTCATGATGTATTGAATTGTTGTTGTTGGCTACTTGACTAATTTTGTTTGAGAAAGAATAGATAATGTTTGAAATCCATGATACACGACTTATCATTGAGACATGAATTTAAGGATATTTTTCTAAATGATAAATATCACCATAAATAGTTTCTCAGGGCAACAAAGAAAACTATTGTTTTAGGTTTTCATAATGCATTGAATTTTTGTTCTTAGCTTTTGGGTTCTCTTTGTTCAAGAAAAAAGAGTCAACATTTTAGATCCACAATGTGTAATCGATCATTAGGGCAAGAGATTTAAGATATATTTATAAACAACGAATATCACTAGAGATGGATGTTTTATACAACAAATAAATCTTTTGTTTTAGTCTTTCATAGTGTCAAATTGTTATTGTTGGATTTTGGATTCACCACGTTAAAGAAACAAGGGTCAACATTTCATATTTGTGATACATGATCCAACATCAAGAAAAAAAATTAAAGAGATTTTTCTAAACAATGCATATCACCATAGCTAACTACTCCATACAACAAATAAATTTGTTGTTTTAGGCCTTCACAATGTACTGAACTATTATTGTTGGCCTGAATAGTTAATGTGAGGTCAATATCTATAGTCATAGAAGAGCACCTAATGGATTCTTCCCCACATTCGTGGATGGAATTTTTAGTAAAAATGTTTGTGTAAACTAGTGTGGATCACTTGGAGGATTTGAAACTTGCACATGTAGGCATGAAATTAGCCTCAAACCTAGAAACGTTAGTGACGGTTGATTGAGGTAATCTTGGAAACCTCATGGACAAACTAAAGGGATCCTTCCTCACATTTATGGATGACATTAATAGTAAACCCATTAGTGTAGACCATTATGACCCACCCAAGGCGGATTGAATCAAGCACATGCTAGCACAAGCCTAGCCAAAGTCCAAGCAACATTTGTAAAAATACTTGTGCTAATCCCTTAGAGTATCCCTTACACAAGCACATACATTTATTTATTTATAGAAACACCCCTTATTTTTTGGTTGGGGTCAAGGACACATTTCCTCCCAAACCCCTTGACCCACTACTAGAATCTATATGTATGCCTCAATATTTGAATTCAATGGATTATCATTAATGGGATATGTCCTTTAAGGACTCCCAAGTAAGATGCAAGAGCACCATCCATTGGGAATTAAACTTGGGATGGTAGTGGGAAAATCCCACCAATTAATTGTTGGACCACATCTTAGCTAATGGAGAGTCATTGGTTCCCATTATTGTAATATAAGGATTACATTAATTAAGAGCGTTGTTTTTGGCTTTTGGAATGCTTGTTATAAATAGGTTATTTATTTCCTCTATAAGGTATGCTTGGGTTGTCCCTCATTTTATCTTCTTGGTAGAAGGTGAACTTATTAAGTCTTATAGGGTTACTCAATGCAATTTATGTATCTTTAGCTAAACAATGTAATGCCCAAATTTGTTCATACTATTTTCATGTGGATTTCAATCAAAGTTCACCTTTTTATTTTCTTTTATTATTTTTATATTTTTTGGGTGAATTTGCTAAGATTAAATGATACAATCCATCTTAAAGCTGTGATTATATTTTTTATGTCTCAATATATAATGATTTAATTAACTTTTTTATATTAATGGGATGGTGATAAGAGAGTGGTGCTTCTATCATTATTTGTATATTAATGGGACAGTTATAAAAGAGTGGTGCTTCTTTTAAAATAATTATTGATTAGTTGCAATATCAATATTCTTATGTAATTATTAAAAAGAAATTATGGCAAATGAAAACTTTCCTACCATTATGAAAGCACCAATTCCCAAATTGGGTAAATATCATTCATAGCATTTAATGAGATGAGATAAAGTATGATTATAAATCAAAAACATAATGGTCCCTCTAACCTTTATAGATGGCATCATTGAAGGATTGAGAGTGGTGTGTAACTAGGTGTGCATCATGTAGAAGAACAACTCTTAGTGCATATTGTAAAATTGTTAGTTTGGATTTCAAAGTGTTGGTGTAAGTTAGGTAGGCATAAGCCTAGAGTCATGCATAATATGCATTCAATTTATTTATATTCTCGTCATTGAAAACTGTTCCATTGCAATAGGTGTTTCTTAGCATTTTGTTGCAATCTATGACATGAGAGAAGAATATGATAAATTTCCTAAAGATTCTTGATATGTATTGGTGAATGCATTTCCCAAGGTGACATAAATATTATGGTCACACAAGGTCTTGAGGACAAAGTTAATGTGTTAGAGGTGTTCATATTATGGCCTATTAAATATAAGGACCTCATTAAGATAAACCATAACAAATTTACTTGTGCACTGTCACATTACATCACTCATAAGGTGCATAAGATATGCATTGGTTCAAGCCAAAAAGGCATCACCAACCATTCATACAGCCCTTCATTAGTCTCAAAGGTTTGTCTTTGAAACATTCTAAGGATCAATAAGAACCTGATGATAACCAAACTCCAAGTCAAATATTGGGAGAAATTTTGATCCCTTTAGTTTGTCTAAAATATTATTAATTTAGGAACATGTTAGTGATGATTGCCTTCTTGAAGGCATAAAAGTTAATACAATTGTCCAAATGCCATATTTTTTAGGCGTGAACATAATGTGATTCCCAAAAAGTGAAATGCTTGGTCAAATGTGTCCCTTCTATAAGAGATCATATATTTGGCATCTAACTCCATTCTCTAACAAGGATTTATGAGGAAAAGTTCCATTTGGTATATCATGTAAAAGGAGTAGATCAATACACCATTGAACATGATAGTGTAATGGAATTTGCGTGTCATTCTTAAATATATTATTATATTTCTCTAGTAGTGCATTTGATTTCTCTTATTATCCGAATTGCATAATGAACGAGATATGAATTGGTGCAATTGTTGGCTCAATGTTAATAGTTGCACCATTTTTGGCATTGTTTTGCAAAAAAAATAAAGTTGGGCTTTTATTTTACTTCGAAGACATGAAACAACCTTGATTTATTTTCAATTACACTCTTATGAGTGCATGTTCAAAAATCCCATGGAACTCCCATAATAAGATTGTCTTAAAAATACGTACAAATATCTAAAGATGTAACTTCATAATTAACTATGTCTAATGGTGTACTCAAATTTGCATTGTTGTGTGACACATGATTCCTTCCCTAGACAACCATCCAATTTTGGAGGGTTGTGAGTTAGGTTGGGTACCTAGATTGAACCATTGAACAATCCATGAGATCATATTAGTTTGACTCTAATTGTCAAAAATAAAATAAGGTTTTGCATGTAAACACATTTTACTACATAATCAATGCTCTTTTTATTCCTCCAAATTAATTGTTCTTGAGAAAGTTGAGTCTTTTTGTGATCATATTATTTTGACTCTAATTGTCAAAAACAAAATGAAGGTGTTGCATGTAAACACATTTTAGTACATAATCAATGCTCTTTTTTTCCTCCAAATTAATTGTTCTTGAGAAAGTTGAGTCTTTTTGTGATATAGGAAAAATCACACAAAATGAATTCAAATTAGATGTCATTATTTGTTTCCTTTAATCATGTGCTTGGGAATCATAAATCTAAGTCGAAATAACTTTCTACAAACAACACTTATCATTTAAGTGTGAGGTTTCCTTATGTGTGTTACACCATTTAATATTCTACCTATGATTCAAGTGGCCTGTATTTATCAATGTATATTATTGTTTATGTTTCCTAGTATTGTTTTCATTGTGTTTAAATACTTATTTTTCAATCATTTTTCATTGCATTTGGCATTACATTATGATCACATCAGTTATCGATAAGGTTGGTTCAATTCTCAATCTTATGTTTTTGTACCATCTTTTGTACAAACCAATGTGCGTGCCCAAGTGTCTTCACTAGAAGAAATTTGATCTTTGTGTTAATATGCTAATGTAATCCAATCTAGTACTTGAGAACAAGTTTAAACCCTTCCTCCAAGATATCCAAATAAGTTATGAATGAGATGAACTCATTCATGTATCATCCACTAATTAATCACAATATTGGCACACTTGTTTCCATTTTATTTTTTGGTTCTTATGATGCATCATTAGATAAAACTTGTCATGTATTTCCTACACAAGATTGCTTTGTGTGGTTATGGGTTCACCATACTCTTCACACAATTGAGTGTGGGCTTCCCACCAAGCCTTTAAGGAAGGGACATTTTCATGGTTATAGGCCACTTCAAAATTATCAACTTCAAAATAGGTTGGTAGTGTACCAAACCACATAACAAGTGCTTTATCAATGAGCTTCCCTTTAAATATAGGGATGTTGTGGTGAATTTTCACCTTGAAGGGATTTCTATCACCAAATCTCAAACTATGATGAGAAAATATTTGAAGCAAAATTTGAGGTGCAATTTTATGGAAGAGGTCCATAGATTGATTATCATAATTTCCTTATATTATTTATTAAGGGATACATCAATCATTCATTATGGAATACTTGAATTAGGGATAGTATATTTAGCTAACGGAGTTGGTGTTACCCCTTGATTTCAGACATTTTCAAGTGTGTCAAATGTTGGTAGGGGAAGTGGGATTGACCTTGTGTTTCTAAGACTTAGATTTAGTCTACATTCACATTCAACTTTATTCCATTTTATCAAAACTATTAGTGTCTCAGTGGTATAAGTTTTGAATATCTTCAAGCTTCTAAGGTGTAACGACCTACTCCCGCATCTACCCAAGTAACCTGCCAACTGGGATAAACATGTGACGAAAAGTTACTATGATATTATTCGACCTTCTAAGTCACCTTAAGGAAGTGGAATCGATGGAAACACACTATACAAACCTTCCATATCTGCAACAGGACTCCCAGGAACCATCCCAACCTTTCAGGTAACCCACCCCTTGGTCTTACTGAGTTTTTAGACCAATTAACCCCCAGACGCTCCTATTATATGGGCATGCCAATGTCCAAGGACTTTTCTGCTCAATGTTGTGCCAACGTCCTCGGGATTTGAGCCACTTTTTCAGGCCCAGAGCTCAAGTCGATGCCTAGAATTCAATGGCACTTTCAAAATCCATGATTTACATAATAAAAAGTCTTACAAATCAAAAACTAACTCCAAGGCTAGCCCTGACCATCCCCAATCGGAACTGACATCTTTTCAAATACTTGGCATCAATTTAATCTAAAGGAAATGAATAAAAGACAAGGCATAAAGCACTGATAATGCATATGAGACTTGACAAGAAGGATCACCACCCTCTTCCCTTAACTGTTTTGACATCAATTAGGTCTTGCATCCATTATCCTTTCAGTTACAAGTAAATGCATGAATGACCATGACAATAACTAGTCATATAACCATGCTTATAACCAACATTAAATCATGAAAATAGCAATGAGATAACAGTGATTAAAGCCACATATTAAGAAGTACAAAAGCAAGAGAACTTAACTTTCATTAAACATAGGCAAATCCAACTAGGGTCGGGACTTCCACATACCACCCGACCGTAGACATTGCTGAACCAAATGTTTCTTTCATCTAATCACCCTTGTGACATATTCTAAGCATGAATGCGGGATCTCATGGATAAACCAATCCAAAAAAAACCAAGGGAATCCAGAGGTTAAACCACCTCCACCCTCACCAAAACTGGCACTGAGATCACAAAACCGAACCGAGATAGGAATGCCTCGAGACTCCATCACTATCCTTGAGGAATTTTCTATTTCCTTGTCTCTTAGGATTTACCACAATCCACACCAGATCACTAGGCCCTAAACCGAGACTCCACCCTCTGGCATTACCGTGTATCCCACCAAAACTAGTCATGGGATTCCTAGGCCTTTGGGATTTTCCTGAGACCACCTCCGCCTCGGATTCCGAAACCATCCGAAAATTCCAAAGCTCAAAACTAAGAAAACAATCCCATCACACCATGGCTATCTAGAAAAGGCAAGGATAGTATGAAACCATTATCATAACTCGACAAATCCATGCCACTGACAGTAAGAGAACCATACACCAACATGCAAAGCCATGCATGTCAAAACCAGCTAGGAAATCACACATGTAATATGTTACCTGTAAGTATTCATGTTGAAGTTGCTTGATTTTTTATTCCTTGCTTGATCCTTTCTTTCCTTCCTTTCCTTCGCTTGCTTTTCCTTTCCTTGCTCCAAAGCTGAGCAAAAGCTTAACACTGACAAAAAACTTGCCAACTGATCCTCAAAAGCCTTTTTACCAATGAGGCCTCTATTTTCTTCAATTTCCATTATTTTCCTTCAATTTCCTCCTCACATGCAACCTATGACCTTTCACCTTCATTTTCTCCTAATTTCCTTTATTTTCATAAATAAATGTGCCAAAATATATGTTTGCCTTTTCCAATTTCCTTAGCCATAATAAACCGAATGAACACCCACATTAGGATGTCTTGCCCAACATTCAGCTTGGAATATGTGTCCCATGACCGTGGTCTTATATATTTTTACATGGATTTTTAACCAGGGTTGTTACAGAACCCTCCCCCTTAGGGGAACACCGTCCTCAGTGTTCAATGACACCTATAACCAGCAAGACCGCTAAAAACAAAACATACTACCCATGGAGCTTTATAACATATCTCGTTGCAGTATTTACAATGACCATCTGCTAAAACATGACAAACATATCGTTTACTGGAGCTTTATAACACAACTCATTACGATATTTACAATAATAACCACATATACACACATACACATTTGCTTCACCCAACAAATAATGATACTATCTATGGAGCTTTATAAATCCAACTTGATACAATATTTACAATAATACACACATATACACATATGCACATTTTCTCAAACAAAAAATAAAAGGATATGATGCATACATCCGCAACAAGGGAATCCAGAGGCTCACACCTCCACCCTCAAAGTAATACCAAGATTCACCTCCTTCCCAGGAAGTCCAAAATCCACTGCAAGGTCAAATTTGCATCCAATGTCCAACGCTATAATCCTGCGCCACTTATCCTCTCAAGGAACAATTACCGACTCGTTGTTCTAGGGCACACTCCCAATGTTCATCTAATCCCATCTGGTAATGTTGATGACTGAAACGAATCCATCCCTGGAATTCCCTTCTCTACTACATAGTCCCTCGGGCAATCCGGTCACCCCCTTTCGTGTAGTCACTCACCTTCCAAGTTCCCTGACATCCCTTATCCCGACGATCCATTCCTTGGCAAGGCTTCCTCGCATCGAAAGGTCAACAACCAAGGCTTATCCCTGCCTCAAAACCATCATACCATTCATAGCATGCCCATGGAAATCAATGGGCATTATTGGGTACCAGTGTCCCACAATGGCTCTGCTCCTGAAGTGCTTTACCAACATATTGTTGCACTTTCCAATTCCTTTTGTTGTTTTTGTTAATGCTTGTTGTCAGTTTCAACCACCCAACCGGTCATTTCATGCTTTCCTGTACCAAGCACATAATTTCCATTTGATTCAAAATAAATTGAAATAAATTCACATCATACCTCATTGGTATCTCGTCAATAAGGTACACTTGCAATCTTGTTTACTTCCTGTCACAACAAGTCAAACCATCTATTTAATCAAATCATCATGAATAAACTATATCACATCTGGTTAGCTCAAACTCAACCATCATAAATCACATGTAACCATCATAAACCAGAATCATAAATCACATGTAATCATCATAGACCAGAAGCATAAATCACATGCATAATAAAATTGAAATAAAACACTGATATTTATCCTTTAACCAATCCTTATCTTCTACCTTTGTCCTTATTTTGTACGCACATGGATCGGTTGCCACACCGATAAACACTCAATGCCTTTCCTCAACCATGTGCACATACACATAGTGTGAATCACACACGACATACAACATTGTGCAATACATGTACCTACACCTAACATACCACACATACATCTACATCCAGTGTACAACACAACACAATACATAGTCCCACATGTTGAAAATGGCAACAAGAAATGCTAAAAATAGAAGTGCTAAAAATAGCACTGCTATAAATAGCAGTTCGGGTACCAGTGTTGGACATAGCAACAAGGAATGAAAAATGGAAGTGCTAAAAATAACATTGTTATAAATAGCATTTCGGGTTAGATTCCAATTTTATTTAGTCCCTAAACTAAAATTGAGAAGTAAAATTCGAATTTGATCTTAGCAGTTGTTTGTAAAATAATTAATTAATTCATCTTGAGTTAATTAGTTGTAGAAAATCAAACATGAAGTCTATGTGGGGACATGCAACAGTTTCTCCATTGATTGAGGAATTTATCCATCAGTTAAAGAGATAAGGATGAGTTGTAATTTGAGTTGTAATTAGTTGACTTAGTTAACTGAGTCAAGTCTAGTTAGATTAATTCAAACAGTTTGTTGAATTAATTGTGAGTTCAGTTAGTTAATGCTTGCATGCATGTAACTGTTGCTCTCCAGATAACTGAATATTGTCTCATAAATAACTCATGCATGTCAATTCAGACAGAGACCCAGTTGAGATCAGAGGAGGGACAATGTACTATCAGCTGGATGAATTTTTCCTATAAAGGAAACTCATCCATGTAGAAGGATTCATCTCCTTCTGGTTTGTGCAGTTATTTCTAAGCCAAGTGAGCAATGTGAGGTGGGAATTCACACAAGTGGAAGCACTGGACCCCAGGAAAATTTGCGCAAGCAAATAGGAGGCTTGGAGGGTAGAGGAGAAGGTTGTGAGAGCCTTTGACTATCTATGAGCAGCATTGTTTGATTGCAGAGAGAGCAGGATAGCTTGTGAGTTGATTCTTTTTCTAACTTGAACATATTTCCACTTGTATGATAATACAAAGATTGGGGTTTTAGGCTGAGGCTTTCCCCGGGTTATTTCTTCTTTGTTATGTGTGATTGATTTCTCATTCTCGGTTATATGTGTTCTCATTGATCTTGCTCATATTCGATTAAGCTTCCGCAAAGTTTGTTGTAGAAGTAGATCTTGTATTTTGCTTTAGTCTGTTGCATAATCTGTTGATCTACAGTGGGAATTTCCACATGGTATCAGAGCAAAGTTGATCAAGGCAAAGACAATATACAAGAAGGGAGAAGTTCGAAGTTTGAGGTTCCTGAATATAGAAATCAAGTTCTTATCACATCTCAATTTCCCCAATGGCGTTCAGTGGTTTAAGACTCGAGTATGCCCTTGATGGCAGCTCGAATTATATAGCTTGGAAGGATCGCATGGAAGCAGTATTAGAGGATAACGGTCTAAAGGACTTCATTGATCAAGAAGTCCCCAAGCTGACTGATGCTACTCAATTGGCGGAATGGAAGAAATGTGTGGCTAGAGCAAGGAGAATCCTTCTAGAGGGATTTCAAGACCACATTGTCTCGAGCCTCCATGGGAAGGATACACCGTTTTCAATGTGGAAAACATTGAAAGATCTATATCAGAATAGCAGCGATTAAAGGAAGTTGACGCTAAAAGACAAGCTTCGGAAAATCAAGTGTGAAAAGGGCGACACGATCTCTACATATTTGAACAAGCTCACCACCTACAGGGATGATCTTGGAAGTGTAGGGATCACGACATTCGATGATGATATGGTGAGTCTTTCTCTCCTCGATCTTCCTAAGAGCTGGCATAGCTACCAAGACTCGGTAAATGGAAGAGAGAAACTACAAGATTGGGAACGACTTTGGTCGGATATGATGCAGGAGGAGATAAGGAGAAGCACCAGAGATGGTTCTTCATCCAAGGAGGATGAATAAAATTGTGCCTTAGCAAGTGAGGCAAAGAGAGGGAAGGGGAAGGATTCTCATCCAAAATTGAGTTCTTCCCATGGTGGGAAGAAGTTTGACAAATCGAAAGTGCGATGCTTTCATTGTCATGAGGTGGGCCATTTTGCAACAAATTGTCCACTTAAGAAATCCAAGATGGGATCCAAGGAATGATATGAAGGTGAGGCATTGGCCTCACAGTTCGAGTTGGATTTCACCCTCTTCGCATGCATGGTTTCATCCATGGTGGGATGTGGTTGGTTTCTTGATAGTGGAGCTTCTTTCCACATGACCGGCAACAAGAGTTTGTTCAGTAACTTGGAGGAGAAAGATCTCCAGATACTCATAGTGATGGGTAATGATGAAAAGTATAGTGTCTTAGGTGTAGGCACGGTTCTTTTTTCAAAGGGAGCATGGAGCTCGCATTATCTTGACCGATGTCAAGTATGTACCAGGACTAAGGAAAAATTTGGTGTCGATTGCAATGCTGGAAGACAAAGGCTATGATGTAGTCTTCAATAAGGGAAAGGTTTTCCTTCGACACCTCACCATGAGACATGTGAAGCAAATTGGTTCAGAAGTCAAGAACCTGTATGCTCTTGAGGTTCAAGATGCATTTAAAGCCTTGAGGAGCAAGGCAACTGATGGAGACTTGGTGGTTGAGAGGGAGAGTACATTACCTCTCAACATGCAACACCAAAAGAAGTCTCAGACTATTGTGGAGGAGCCACGATTGGTGAAGCAGCTTCAGGAGGTTGTGGGGCAGTCACAACTGGAGAAGCCGAGAGGAGACCGAGTAGAGAAATCTACTCATGTAGAGACCTCCAGTAGGGGGAAATTTCGAGCCAAGTGGGCAGAGGGATCACATGCGTCCATACCTCTAGGTAGGAGGTGGGGTGATGTGGAGTGACAATCCCAAGAAGGCTGGAATAGGGACAGGATCATTGAGGTACCCAACCTCTTTGATTAGACCTTACTACGGGAGCCTCGATGAGGAGTGGCAGGACTAGCTGAGTGGGTAACGACAGATGTAGATGGAGCAGCAGAGAGAGCTACAGCGCAGGAATCCCATGACAGTGCAGAGCTAGCAAGCTGCAACAATGTGAGAGGCACAAGAGTGGTTCACCGGCGCAGGATGGCACAGAGAGCTGTGCAACTGTGTGAGATGCATGGAGTGTTGCAATAGCCCAGAGGTCACAGAGGGAGCACTTGTCAGCGGCAAAGGAAGCTTCAGCATTAAAGGATGTTTCTAGCCCAACAGGGAGGTCAGTTGGGAGTTTTTTTGTTTCTAGAGTTACTGGAGCAACCACACTTGGGAGAAGTGTTGCATGTAGAACATTCCAAAGGTTCAGGATTGGGTTCGACTTGAATTCCTTTCTTGTTGAGAGGGAGTGTTTAAAATGGCAACAAGAAATGCTAAAAATAGCACTGCTATAAATAGCAGTTTGGGTACCAGTGTTGGACATAGCAACAAGGAATGAAAAAATGGAAGTGCTAAAAATAACATTGTTATAAATAGCATTTCGGGTTAGATTCCAATTTTAGTTAGTCCTTGAACTAAAATTGAGAAGTAAAATTCGAATTTGATCTTAGCAGTTGTTTGTAAAATAATTAATTAATTCATCTTGAGTTAATTAGTTGTAGAAAATCAAACATGAAGTTTATGTGGGGACATGCAACAGTTTCTCCATTGATTGAGGAATTTATCCATCAATTAAAGAGATAAGGATGAGTTGTAATTAGTTGACTTAGTTAACTGAGTCAAGTCCAGTTAGATTAATTCAAATAGTTTGTTGAATTAATTGTGAGTTCAGTTAGTTAATGCTTGCATGCATGTAATTGCTGCTCTCCAGATAACTGAATATTCTCTCATAAATAACTCATGCATGTCAGTTCAGACAGAGACCCAATTGAGATCAGAGGAGGGACAATGTACTATCAGTTGGATGAATTTTTCCTATAAAGGAAACTCATCCATGCAGAAGGATTCATCTCCTTCAGGTTTGTGCAGTTATTTCTGAGCCAAGTGAGCAGTGTGAGGTGGGAATTCACACAAGTGGAAGCAGTGGACCCCGGGAAAAAATGCGCAAGGAAATAGGAAGCTTTGGAGGGCAAAGGAGAAGGTTGTGAGAACCTTTAACTGTCTATGAGCAGCATTGTTTGATTGCAGAGACAGCAGGATAGCTTGTGAGCTGATTCTTTTTATAACTTGAACATATTTCCACTTGTATGATAATACAAAGATTGGGGTTTTAGGTTGAGTATTTCCCCGGGTTATTTCTTCTGTGTTATGTGTGATTGATTTCTCATTCTCAGTTATATGTGTTCTCATTGATCTTGATCATATTTGATTAAGCTTCCGTAAAGTTTGTTGTAGAAGTAGATCTTGTATTTTACTTTAGTCTATTGCATAATCTGTTGATCTACAATGGGAATTTCCACATGGTATCAGAGAAAACTTGATCAAGGCAAAGAACATATACAAGAAGGGAGAAGTTCGAAGTTTGAGGTTCCTGAATATAGAAATCGAGTTCTTATCACATCTCAATTTCCCTAATGCCGTTCAGCGGTTTAAGACTCGAGTATGCCCTTGATGGCAGCTCGAATTATATAGCTTGGAAGGATCGCATGGAAGCAGTATTAGAGGATAACGGTCTAAAGGACTTCATTGATCAAGAAGGCCCCAAGCCGACTTATGCTACTCAATTGGTGGAATGGAAGAAATGTGTGGCTAGAGCAAGGAGAAACCTTCTGGAGGGAGTTCGAGACCACATTGTCTCGAGCCTCCATGGGAAGGAGACACCGTTTTCAATGTGGAAAACATTAAAAGATCTATATCAGAACAACAACGATCAGAGGAATTTGGCACTGAAAGACAAGCTTCGGAAAATCAAGTTTGAAAAGGGCAACACGATCTCTACATATTTGAACAAGCTCACCACCTACAGGTATGAGCTTGGAAGTGTAGGGATCACGACATTCGATGATGACATGGTGAGTCTTTCTCTACTCGATCTTCCTAAGAGCTGGCATAGCTACCAAGACTCGGTAAATGGAAGAGAGAAACTGCCAGATTGGGAATGACTTTGGTCGGATCTGATGCAGGAGGAGATAAGGAGAAGCACCAGAGATGGTTCTTCATCCAAGGAGGATGAAGAAAATTGTGCCTTAGCGAGTAAGGCAAAGAAAGGGAAGGAGAAGGATTCTCATCCAAAATTGAGTTCTTCCCATGGTGGGAAGAAGTTTGACAAATTGAAAGTGCGATGCTTTCATTGTCATGAGGTGGGCCATTTTGCAACAAATTGTCCACTGAAGAAATCCAAGATGGGATCCAAGGAAGGATCTGAAGGTGAGGCATTGGCCTCACAGTTCGAGTTGGATTTCACCCTCTTCGCATGCATGGTTTCATCCATGGTGGGATGTGGTTGGTTTCTTGACAGTGGAGCTTCTTTCCACATGACCAGCGACAAGAGTTTGTTCAGTACCTTGGAGGAGAAAGATCTCCAGATACTCATAGTGATGGGTAATGATGAAAAGTATAGTGTCTCAGGTGTAGGCACGGTTTTTTTTCAGAGGGAGCATGGAGCTTACATTACCTTGACCGATGTCAAGTATGTACTAGGACTAAGGAAAAATTTGGTGTCGATCGCAATGCTGGAAGACAAAGGCTATGATGTAGTCTTCAGTAAGGGAAAGGTTTTCCTTCGACACATCACCACGAGACATGTGAAGTAGATCGGTTCACGAGTCAAGAACCTGTATGCTGTTGAGGTTCAAGATGCATGCAAAGCCTTGAGGAGCAAGGCAACTGATGGAGACTTGGTGGTTGAGAGGGAGAGTACATTACCTCTCAACATGCAGCACCAGAAGAAGTCTCAGACTATTGTGGAGGAGCCACAATTGGTGAAGCAGCTTTAGGAGGTTATGGAGCAGTCACAACTGGAGAAGCTAAGAGGAGACCGAGTAGAGACATCTACTCATGCAAAGACCTCCAGTAGGGGGAAATTTTGATCCAAGTGGTTAGAGGGATCACATGCATCCATACCTCTAGGTAGGAGGTGGGGTGATGTGGAGTGACAGTCCCAAGAAGGCTGGAATAGGGGCAGGATCATTGAGGTACCCAACCTCTTTGATTAGACCTTACTACGGGAGCCCTGACGAGGAGTAGTAGGACTAGCTGAGTGGGTAAAGGCAGATGTAGATGGAGCAGCGGAGAGAGCTACAGTGTAGGAATCCCATGACACTGCAGAGCTAGCAAGCTGCAATAATGCGAGAGGCACAAGAGTGGTTCACCAGTGCAGGATGGTAGAGAGAAGTGTGCAACAGTGCGAGATTCATGGAGTGTTGCAACAGCCCAAAGGTCACAGAGGGAGCACTTGTCAGCGGCAGAGGAAGCTTCAGCATTAGAGGATGTTTCTAGCCCAACAGGGAGGTCAGTTGGGAGTTTTTTTGTTTCTAGAGTTACTGGAGCAACCACACTTGGGAGAAGTGTTGCATGCAGAACATTCCAAAGGTTCAGGATCGGGTTCGAGTTGAATGCCATTCTTGTTGAGAGGGAGTGTTGAAAATGGCAACAAGAAATGCTAAAAATAGCACTATTATAAATAGCAGTTTGGGTACCAGTGTTGGACATAGCAATAAGGAATGAAAAATGGAGGTGCCAAAAATAGCATTGCTATAAATAGCATTTCGGGTTAGATTCCATTTTAGTTAGTCCTTGAACTAAAATTGAGAAGTAAATTTCGAATTTGATCTTAATAGCTGTTTGTAAAATAATTAATTAATTCATCTTGAGTTAATTAGTTGTAGAAAATCAAACATGAAGTCTATGTGGGGACATGCAACAGTTTCTCCATTGATTGAGGAATTTATCCATCAGTTAAAGAGATAAGGATGAGTTGTAATTTGAGTTGTAATTAGTTGACTTAGTTAACTGAGTCAAGTCCAGTTAGATTAATTCAAACAGTTTGTTGAATTAATTGTGAGTTCATTTAGGTTAATTCTTGCATGCATGTAATTTCTGCTCTCCAGATAACTGAATATTCTCTCATAAATAACTCATGCATGTCAGTTCGGATAGAGACCCAGTTGAGATCAGAGGAGGGACAGTGTACTATCAGTTGGATGAATTTTTCCCTCTAAAGGAAACTCATCCATGCAAAAGGATTCATCTCCTTCAGGTTTGTGCAGTTATTTCTGAGCCAAATGAGCAGTGTGAGGTGGGAATTCACACAAGTGGAAGCAGTGGACCCCAGAAAAAACTGCACAAGGAAATAGGAGGCTTGGAGGGCAGAGGAGAAGGTTGTGAGAACCTTTGACTGTCTATGAGCAACATTGTTTGATTGTAGAGAGAGCAGGATAGCTTGTGAGCTGATTCTTTTTATAACTTGAACATATTTCCACTTGTATGATAATACAAAGATTGGGGTTTTAGGCTGAGGCTTTCCCCGGGTTATTTCTTCTGTGTTATGTGTGATTTATTTCTCATTCTCAGTTATATGTGTTCTCCATGATCTTGCTCATATTCGATTAAGCTTCCGAAAAGTTTGTTGTAGAAGTAGATCATGTATTTTGCTTTAGTCTACTGCATAATCTATTGATCTACAGTGGGAATTTCTACACTACATCCAATGTATACCAAAACACAATACATACCCCTACACTCGATGTACAACACAACACAAATACGTACACATAGCACAACACAGTGAATACATATGTCACGATACCATGATTACACAATGCACATACATAGTACCACATGCCCACAACACAGCATGTACGACATGCACACAATACTACATGTACACCAGTACCATAGGTATAACATGTACACAGTACCACCTGTACACAGCACCACCTGCACGGCATGTGCACAACATCACATGTACACAACACCACCCGGACAACGTGTACACAACTCCACATGTACACCTCACTGCCTGTACAACATGTGCACAATACCACATGTACATAGTACCACATGTACATAGTACTACATGCACGACATGTACACGACGCCACATGTACA
The DNA here is from genome assembly GCA_031772625.1 of Pinus tabuliformis. NCBI lineage: Eukaryota > Viridiplantae > Streptophyta > Pinopsida > Pinales > Pinaceae > Pinus > Pinus tabuliformis. Next base: position 486,136,326 of record CM062804.1, on the reverse strand, counting down.
CAGCGCCACATGCACGGCATGTACACGACGCCACATGTACATAACACTACATGCACGACATGTATACAAAACCACCTGAACACAACACCACATGTACAACACGTACATGGCACCACATTCTCACAACACCACTTGTACGATGATGCACACAACACCATATGTACATAGCACCACATGTACAACATGCACCCAACACCATATGTACATAGCGCCGCATATACAACATGTACATAGCACCCTATGTACACAACACTTCATATCCAACATGTAAATAGCACCATCTATATACAACGCTGCATATGCAACATTCACACAACACTATCTATAACACCTTGTACATAAAATTGCATAAACAACATGTACACACACTATATACACATAACAACACATGCACACAACATCATAGATGCAACATGTACAACATATGCACAACAGTAGTACCACACATCCAAAACCACATTATCTCTACCAAGCATCCTTGCTTCCAGTGTCTTATCCATGCTTGTCCCAACATGCCGCAAACCACACTGCTTTCATTCAGTTGACGTATCTCTCAGAGTTATTTATCATAACATAAACAAAGGCATAATACAAGCATACAATATCAATTCATAACCACATGATATTGACCTCATATATTTGTCATGACTACTCTACCCACTTGATTTCCCATAAGACCAAGAACCTCGTCATGCCACTCACCTGCATAAGCAATCATTTCTCCATAAGAATGATCCCTAACACCCTATTGGAAAGTGACATAGATACATAGATACATATACATAAACATCAGCATAAAACAATCATGATCCTGTCATACAAAGACATACATACATACATACATATATACATATAACCATTAGCATTAAAACAATCATGATCTATGATGACCCTATTAGACATGACATACATACATGTATACATATATAGGCATCATCATAATGATGATCACAACATAATTACCAGATAGAATTAAGTCAAGGTTAAGAGAACTCCCTTTTTCTATGCACACCATGCACAACATTGAGAACAATCGTTCCCAACATAGCCAAGGCATTTGAGGCCTCAAATCCATTTACTTCACCTTTCATGTTACCTTTCTCATGATTGTACTGCCACTATCCATTTACACCAATGCACTGAACCAATCCAACCGATTGTTATATTCTTACCTTCAGCTTCCCTTACTCATGCATCGAGCTTCATTCGGGTCTTACATTACCTGCTAGGTTTCATTCATCTCTCCCTGAACTCCATTAACTTTCTTATTTCCCAACCAATTCCCAAGACTCAACACTTAAAAGGAAAAAAAAAGAGACAAACAATAAGAATACCATGAAAACCAATAACAACACAACACCACAACAAAGTGGTAAGGCCTTGCACCAGACATAAACAAAACCACAAATCAAGCTCAACAAATCACAAAATACCAAAAGCACAAGACTAGCAACAGACACCATGACTCCATCCCATGGTTCCCAATGCCTCCAAGTGAAATCTCAACTGAGCCTTCTTTAATATTTCATGGCAATCATTTTTTCCATGCAATCCCCTACATCATACTACTATAAACACATAATTGTCAGTGCATAAGTAAACATAACAACATACTAGTTACTTACCTTGTCATACTACTTCCAAGCATGTTACCCTACAACTTCTCACACATGTCAACCACATGTTCCAAATATCACTACAATAATATCTATCAATTTGAAACCAACCTTTACCAAGACTAACAATCATGTCATAACCCATAGTCAACTCATAGTCATTAGACATAATGCTACAACTATCACCTATTACACTCAAGTACATGTCAGGTATCTCAATGCATATGTGTGAGTAAAACCATCTTAAAACAAGATCATTTATTGATGCAATCTTATAGACACATACTTGTATCATGTGATTAATCAAACATTCAATAATAAATAGACGACATAATAGACACCAACACTCAAACACCAAACATATGACATAATCATACATTCAAGCACAAAGTATACGAAATAAGCAAGATCATACCTTAATGTATCTCTGGGGAGGCTATCTTGGCTGCACAATCAATCTATTTAGCATGATATAACTTCACCACACATCAAATCAAATACAAATAAGATCATGATATCCATAACAATAACTAACATGTTCACATCATAAGCTCATAAACATTGTCATTCATGCATAACCATCGCTTATGTATGATTGGTCTATATTAGTACAACACAATATCACAATTATATTAACTCATACCTGAATGTCATAACCCTAACCATTTGCGTAGACCAATCCAAATTAGTATGATACATATAACATCAAGGTCTTAATGTAATAACCCTAATCATCAAGTTAATAGCATATAGCAACAACAAGTTATATATATCATGCTCGTCAACAACATATAACCTAATCATCAAACTAACTATCATATAACAACAAGAAGTTAACCTATAACATACTCATCAACAACATATAACATAATCATCCAATTAACTAACATAAGAAAACAAAAACAACAATGCATATTAAAACAAGTTATTATCATTCAGGGCTATCCAAAACATGTGCATATGATTACACTAATCAACTAGCATTCATCATACATGTAACCATAATAAAAATAAATGATAAACATATGTATAACCCCAATGTATATTACAATCCATTAACTAACATACCTGCATGCCAAACATGCAATATCCGTATGATGATTTGCTCTTACCCCAAGGTCTAATGTCACAACCTCATTCTGATGACCTGCATCTCCTGCTCTATCTCAACCAACTCATTAGCCTCATAACATACCAATAGCATCATGATGACCTAAAATGCATAGAATGACCTCACAATGCATGTTTAACCTACTATACATGCATAACTATAACCATGGCAATGCATGCATAACAACATATAGACACCGACATGCATAACAAATGTATATACAGCCATACACTCACGGCGACACATCCCACAACAACACTATCAACCTTCACATGGCGACATCAGTACGACCATGATAAACACCATGCAAATGCAACAAGCACATGAACTACAAGCATAAGGAACACCTATGCAACCGACATGAATGCATGACCGACACACAACCCATCCAGTCTGAGGGGTGAGCCATGCTCTGATACCACTCTATAATGACCTCCTCTCACATCTACCTAAGTAACCGACCAACCAGGGTAAACATGTGATGAGAAGTTACTATGATATGATTCGACCCCCTAAGTCACCTTAAGAAAGTGGAATTGACAAAAACACACCATACAAACCTTCCATATTAACAACAGGACTCCCAAGAACCATCCCAACCTTTCAAGTAACCAGCACCTGGGCCTTACTGATTTTTTAGACCAATTAACTCCCAGACTCTCCCATGATATGGGCACGCCAGCATCTAGAAGGCTTTGGATGCTCCCACAACATGGTATGCCAACGTCCAGGGACTTTTCTGCTCAGTGTTGTGCCAGCGTCCCCAGGATTTGAGCCACTTTTTCAAGTCCAAAGCCCAGGTCACTGCCCAGAATTAAATGACACTTTCAGAATCCATGATTTACATAATAACAAGTCTTACAAATCAAAAACTAACTCCAAGGCTAGGCCTGACCATCCCCAACCAGAACTAACATTTTGTTAAATACTTGGCATCAATTCAATCTACAGGAAATGAATACAAGACATAACATAAACGACCGATAACTTATATGAGACTTGACAAGAAGGATCACCACCCGCTTCCCTTAACTGTTTTGACATAAATTAGGTCTTGCATCCATTATCCTTTCAGTTACAAGTAAATACATGAAATAACCATGACAATAACCAGTCATATAACCATGCTTACAACCATCATTAAAACAAGAAAATAATAATGAGGTAACAACCATTAAAGCCACATATTAACAAATACAAAAGCAAGAGAACTTAGCTTTCAATAAACATAGGCAAATCCTACCAGGGTTGGGACTTCCACGTATCACCCGACCGTAGACATGGCTGAACCAAACCTTTCTTTCAACCAATCATCCTTGTGCCATATTCAAAGCATGAATGTGGGATCTCATGGATAAACCAATCCAAAAACAACAAAGGGAATCCAGAGGTTAAACCACCTCCACCCTCACCAAACCGTGATCTCATCAAAATCGGCACCGAGATCAAAAAACCAAACTGAGCTAGGAATGCCTCTAGACTCCATCACTATCCTTGAGGAATTTTCTGTCTCCTTGTCTCTCAGGATTTACCGCAATCCACACCAGATCACTGGGCCCTAAACCAAGACTCCACCCTTAGGATTTATTGTGTATCCTGCCAAAACTGGTCAAGGGATTCCTAGGCCTTTTGGATTTTCCTAAGACCACCTCCGCCCTGGATTCCGAAACCATCTGACAATTCCAAAGCTCAAAACCGAGAAAACAATCCCATCACACCATGGCTATCCAAAAAAGGCAAGGCTAGGTTGAAAACCACTGTCATAACCTGACAAAACCATGCCACTGACACAATAAAACCATACACCAACATGCAAAGTCATGCGTGTCAAAACTAGCTAGGAAATCACACATGCAATATGTTACCTACAAGTATTCCTGCTGAAGCTGCTTGATCCTATTATTCCTTGCTTGATCCTTACTTTCCTTCCTTTCCTTTGCTTTCTTTTCCTTTCGTTGCTCCAAAGATGAGAAAAAGCTTAACACTGACAATAAACTTGCCAACTGATCCTCGGAAGCCTTTTTATCAATGAGGTCTCTATTTTCTTCAATTTCCATTATTTTTTTCAATTTCCTCCTCACATGCAACCTGTGACCTTTCACCTTCCTTTTCTCCTAATTTCCTTTATTTTCATAAATAAATGTGCCAAAATACCTTTTTGCCTTTTTAATGCCTTAGCCATTGCCTTTGCCAATTTCCTTAGCCATAATATACTGAATGAACACCCACATTAAGATGTCTTGCCCAACATTCAACTTGGAATACATGTCCCATAATTGTGGTCTTATATATTTTTACATGGATTTTTAACTTGTTACATAAAGTGTGATGCTAGTGACCATTATTATCATTTTAAACTTCCATATGGAACATAGTGTCTCTCTAAATTACCAATGATCAACATTAATGATATCAATTCTAAATATCTTTGAGCTTCTAAGATCTGATCCTTGTGATCATTATTAGAAATCTAAGCTTCTAAGCATTGATACTAATGATCAATATTTATGGCACTAACTCCCAATATCTTTGGGTTTTTAAATATGAATACCCATGATCAATATCATTGGTATCAACTTCTAATATCTTTAATCGTGCTAGATTTGATAGTAAGAACAAATATAAGATAGAAAAACAAGGATGATATGCCTTCTCACCTCTATTGTGGTCCACTACAAGGAACCACCTTAACCATATTAATGTAAATGATGATATAATTGCATAATTAAATCATAAACATTACAAAGAAATACAAATTCTTAAAACACTTAACCAACTAAATGAACAAGTGTTATGTCTTATCCTTGTGTGATTAAATTGTTCACACAAGTACTATTACAAGTTTGGGTAGAGGTTATAATACTATATGATATAAATGAAAATATTTAATATGGTGATTTTTTTTTAGGAAAGAAAGAAATATATATGTTAATAGGTTAGTTATTATTTATAATCATTGAAAAGTTTGTGTGGGGGAAATTGGTTTTTACTATGGATTCTCCAGTTATTAAAGATGATTTAAAAGTTGTTTCCAATATTTATGAATGATATTTCTAGTGATCTTGTGACATCACATATTGTATCTCGCTCAAAGATATGGAACTAGCCAAATTCCCAATAATATTAATGACAAACAATTTCCCTAACCTTTTTAACTAGTGTATACATATAAAAAGAGAGTGACACCCCTTATTTCTTTTTGGATCAAAAGTAAAGATACATTTCCTCTTAAACCCTTTAGCTAGTAACCCCTCTTATTTTTATTTCCTCTTAAACCCTTTAACTTATTTAAAATCTATTATGTATACCTACCACAATGAAGCATTAAAATGTTAACCTATTATCATTCTTGGGATATATTGCTCTATGGACTTCCCAATAAAATGCAAACACCATAGCACCATGTACTAGAAATCTTGATTCAATAATGGAAAACTCTAATTATACATATAAATATTTAAACCACAATTCAAACGTTGAGTAGTCATGGGTGACCATTAGTGTAAACTAAGGATTATGGGTTACAGTAAGGATTATGGTAATCAAGAGCATGGTCTTTCTTTTGGCTTTTGGAATGCCTTCTTAAGCTTAAAGAAGCCAATTCTCTAATGTACAAGGCATGTTAGGTAGAATTCTCTCTTTTTCTATTTTGAGAAGGTGAATTTTATTATTACTTTGAGAGGTAGAAAAAGCAATCCATGTGGCTATGAATATACTATAAAAAAATTGGTTTAAGAGTTAGTATTCGATATTTTCTATGTTATATATCAATTTAATGTTTAATTAAATTATAATTTTAATATTAAATCATTATTATTATTTTTAAAATAAAATAAATTTATTAAGAATATATTTTAAAATTAATTAAATTATTATTATTAATTTCAAAATAAAAAGAATTAATTAAAAATATATCAATTTTTTTTAATTGAGAATTTTTTTATGTTTTAATATATTTATTTTTATTTTTTTCAGGAGGGAAAATTTATCATAATTTAGTTGTCAAATTAGCAATGAGGACAATCATTTGGGTGTTATGCACGCTGATTCGTCACCATTATTCAAGGAAAACCACGCCACCTGGAATAACTCATTAGTGATCTGTAAAGGGGTAGGCTTTCACTTCTCCATTATAAGGGAAACCCCGCCAGCTGGAATCACTGGTTGGTGATCTGTAAAGGGGTAGGCTTTCACTTCTACCAGATACCTCTGGCTGGTGATCTGTAAGGGGGCAAACTTTCACAAACTTTCACTCCTGCGAGTTGCCTCTCGGTCCTCGTCGTTAACATATTTCCTTAGATCCAAGGAAGACAAGCTCTTAACCAAACTCGGGACTCCATTTTAATATATTCAATTGATTAGTAAAAAATCATAAAATTATTATTATTCGTTTTAATATAATAATTAATTAACTATAAAAAAATATTATTATAATTATTAATAAAATGCTTAATTTAAATCTCATATTTTATTTTAATATAATTATTTTATGTAATTATTAATAATAATAAAATTAATAAAAAAAAAACTATGTTAGCTTTACCGTTGTGAAAGCACCCATTCCGAAATTGAATAAAGATCATTCATAACCTTTGATGAGATAAGATAAAGCATAATTATAAATCAAAAGCATAATGGTCCCTCTAACCAAACTTTCGATGGGGAATGTTTGGTGGTGTAAACTCAAAACTTTGAATAATATTTTTGAGGGGGAATCATTCCTTCCTTAAAAATGATGGTTATGGTGGGGGCACAGTAGTGGGAGTGGGTATAGGTGTAGGGGTGCACATGGGCAGGGTTATAAAAAGATGTTATTAGGACATGTTGGGATGTAGGGCCATCCCTGATTAATTAGGGTCATCGTGTCCACACCCGACGTGCTCTGGAAATGGTGCAGATGAGGAGCATCGGGCATGAAAGATTCCGCCAGAGTTAGGCAAGGCCACCGAGGACACCGCCCACCGGCTGCGACAAAGCGTGAATGGCGGACGCCCGTTGATTCCTGAACGACCGGCAGCCGGGCCGGCTAACGGGCAGCGGGCAGCTGAAGATCAGTGCGGCCGGAGCTGTCAAAGGTCGTGGACGGGCGAGATCCGTTACGGACAGCTCATCGACGGTGGAAAATTTAATACAGCTCCGTGACAGGCGAGCGTGCGTTTGGCTTTGCTGGAACAGTGCTGTTCCTCCTTTACCGTTTGGGTCCTTCAAATATATGTTGTGCTTTGCAGAGCTCCTCAGGACGAACAGAGCGAGCTAGGCATTGTTGCAGGGATCTTTGAAGATTTGAAGCTTGGAAGCAGCGCACCGATCGCCGCAGGGGCTTTTCAAGATTTGGAGCTTGGAAGCAGTGTACCGATCGTCTCAGGTGAGCACTATCGCTGAAAAGTTGTAACGCTTTTGGTGTATTTTGAGAAATTTTGGCTAGATATTGCCGACTTTTGAGCAGTTGTTGAGGGAATAAGGGTTGGGAAAAAGAGCGGGAAGGAAATATTAGGTTTGGACACTTGAAGGTTAGTGATGCAGTCTGTATGCGAAAATTTGAACCAAAACTGGTGGTCCAGGTGACTGACGGTAAAACTTTTAAGATCGATCTTAAATTCAGAACTTTAAATCTCGTCTATTGTAATTTTTGTCATCTTTTGAAGTTTCAAGGCGCTCGGTTTTGAATTTTCAAGAGCGCTGAAGAAGATCCAACGATTAGTTGTCTCTTGTGTGTTTTTCTTTACGTCTTCTGGATATTTCAGGCGATACTGAAAGTGAGTGCCGTTGGACTCCCGAACGTTTAGCTTCTTCAGGTTCCATCCGTTGTTGCGTTGGCAGGTTTGAATCCGACTGATCTAAAGATTCTCTTTTCTCTATTTAGAGTAGTTTTAGGCTTTTGTTTTTGAAAAGTTTTGCAAGCAGGGTAGCTGTTTCCTTCGAGTTTTCTGTAGTGTGCGGTCTCAAACCTTTTTCTTTTTCACTCTGGCAGAGACTTTTATCCTAAATTTCAATTTGTTGCACTTTGAAGCCTAGAGGGGTAAGATCTTCAAAATCTTGGAGTTCCAATGAATTTTCTCGCGTTGTTTTCATCCATGGCCGCCGGCAAAGACGAGACTTCTGCCTCAGCCGGTGAGGTCGAAACCGTCAAAGCCGAGGCAGGAGCGGTGAAAACGGTAGAGGCCAATGGAACTGATGAAACTGTCAAAGCCGAAGTAGTCGAGGTGGCGGAGGCTAATGGAAATGGTGCTGCAGAGAGCAGTCCTGTAATAGAGCCACAGCTGACTTCATTCAAGGAGGAGAGCAACTTCGTTTCTGATTTGAAGGAATCAGAGAGGAAAGCATTGCAGGAGTTGAAATGCCGGATCGAGGAAGCAATCATGAAAAATGAATTCAGCGAGCATGAAAACGAGAAATCCGATGGTAAGGATGGTGACGCCAAAGAAACCGAAGCAGAGAAGCCTGCAGATGAGAAAGAAGCGGAGAAGGAAGAACTGAAAGTTCTAGAGACTGTAACGGAAACTGACGTTAAAGTTGGAGACGTGGAGGTGAAAAATGAAGAAAACGAGGTAATTGCGACAGAAGAGCTTTCTGATAAGAAAGCTGTTGAAGAACAGGGGCCTAAAGTCGAAGAAAGCGTTGTTGTAGAAACCGTTACAGTCACCAGCGAGACTCTGGACGCATCGGCTTCTGGTGCTGAGAATGCTTCAGAGGCTAAAGCTGTTCAATCTGGAGCTGTAACTGGTGAAGCGGAAACTGTGGAAGTCACTGTAGAGACTTTCGAAGCTGAAACAGAGAAATTTAAGGCCCCAGATGTTTATCTCTGGGGAGTTCCTCTGCTTCACACCAAAGGAGACGAGAGAACTGATGTGATTCTGTTGAAATTTCTCCGAGCGAGGGACTTCAAAGTACAGGAAGCCTTTGAAATGCTGAAGAACACCGTTCTGTGGAGGAAGAGCTTCAAAACGGACTCCATATTGGAAGAAGACTTCGGTAATGACCTTGATGGAGTAGCTTACATGAACGGATATGACAAAGAAGGTCATCCCGTTTGTTACAATGTTTATGGTGTCTTCCAGGATAAGGAACTTTATCAGAAGACTTTTGGCACAGAAGAGAAACGCCAGAGGTTCTTGCGATGGAGAGTTCAGTTACTGGAGAAGGGGATTCAGCAGCTCAGTTTCAGCCCTGGGGGCGTGAACTCCATGGTTCAGATCACTGATCTGAAGAATTCCCCCGGCCCTGGAAAGAAAGAGTTGAGACAAGCTACCAAGCAGGCTTTGGATCTTCTGCAGGACAATTATCCCGAGTTCGTTGCCCGAAAGGTTTGTAAATGTTTTGATTATGTGTTTGTTGTCTGTTCAATTCTGCAATCTAGTTGTGGATGACAATGATAAAATGTATTGTGAACATACAGATTTTTATCAACGTGCCTTGGTGGTACTTTGCATTGAGCACCATGATATCGCCGTTCATCACGCAGAGAACGAAGAGCAAGTTTGTGATTGCTCGGGCTTCTAGAGTCACTGAGACTCTATTCAAGTATTTCCTATTTCCTTTTAAAAGCATTTTAATGCTTACATGCCTTTGAGCTGGCTCTGAATTAGCATCTCTGTATATTTTGTCAAAATACTGGTTCCATTCTAACTTCAGGCTGTGGAATTCATTTATAGGTACATATCACCAGAATATGTGCCAGTGCAGTATGGTGGTTTGAATAGAGAAAACGATCAAGAATTCTCTGGTGCAGATGGCGGAGTTACGGAGTTGATCATCAAAGCAGGAACCAAGCAAATCATAGACATTCCAGCTACAGAGGTAACTGAATCTTCAAAATCTTGTAATCCCAATTCTTTCAGCTACAGAGGTAATTGAATTTACATCTTAAAGTTGTTTTCTCAATATATATATTTCTATAACCAGGTTGGTACCAGTCTGGTCTGGGACTTAACTGTTGTTGGCTGGGAAGTAAGCTACAAGGAAGAGTTCATCCCCAGCGCGGAGGGTTGTTATACCGTCATCATTCAAAAGGAGAAGAAAATGGCAGCCCATGAAGAAGCTGTTCGTAATTCCTTCAAAATTGGAGAGGCGGGAAAGGTTGTATTGACCATCGACAATCTTTCTTCCAGAAAGAAGAAACTCATCTACAGAAGCAAGGTGAAGAGGCATCTGTAATGGGCGCGCGTTGCAATATGTGATTACTCTCTTATTTTGAGATGGCGTTTTTCAGGCTATGGAGGGCTGCTGTTAAATTATTTTAGATTTCGAAGTCCACAGGTTGAGTGTATGTCCAGGGCAGGACGGGCAGGCACAGTAGCCCTGGACTATTTTCTGCTGTCAAATATCCGCCTCGTCGCGGAAGTTGTAAAGCGTGTGTGGTAACCGTCGGCTGCGGTGCAGCCGATACAGGCATATTCTGACCGATTTGTGCGAATAATACGCTGTTTTGTGATAAGGATTTTTGTATCTAGGCTACCAAAAATATGTCTACCGGGGGCTTGTTATTTATTATTATTATTATTCATATCGTTGTATCTTCTTCCATATTTATTAATTTTAAGATTTTTGGCACAGGGATCTAGTTTGTTGTCTTTTCGTACTGCGGCGGGGTTGCTCCGAGCCTCATTATTATTCCCATACGTGATTTTAACGTCTTCCCATCTCCCATTTCTTGAAATGGATGTTTATGTATCTAATGCATTTACTTTTGTTTTCCATCTGCAAAAGTTCCAAAAGCTGCATCTGCATGCTCTACGAGCTCCATGTGGCTTTTTTATTTGAATTACAGGATATTGAACTTCACGTGGGCCCAGTTTATGCTTTTCAGGAGCATATTCCTTTTGACAGGGTTTGTATTTTCAAAGCTGTACAAACTTTTTCAATTACACTTTTTTTCAAAGATTCGAAAAACTTCACATCATTTGAACTGTTCGAAATCTTAAGAACTTTATATCAGATCTCCTCGCAGCAGATAGACATTTGGGATTATAAAATTCAAATTTATTGCTGTACAATGTTACCTTGCTTGGATACCAAGCACGACTTTTAAAAAAACAACTGCAAAGATTTAGCGGCGAAGATGCATATAAATATAACGTGTCATGCCCAATCATTGGATATGTCTTGTGGTGGGGCACCTTTCTTTTAAAAATCAAACCATTTGCATGAGAATAGTGTATTTGTATGTCAACATTAGAATGGAGTTGGACAGTGATGGGTAAGCACAATTATTATTCATGGCACATTCTTCATCAAAAGTGAGAATATGTATATTAGTATATAGATAATCTTATATATATAGTAATTCTGAATTAAAAACAATGTATAAAGATAAATCTAAACTATAATAACTATAGAGAATTTGAAAGAACACATAATTTTGTTTAATGTATAGAGTTTTGCTGGGTAACTTTGGTTTTTAAAAATTAAACTAAAAACAATGTATTAAATATAATAAAAGTGGGTTTGAAGATAATTCCACTCTACTATCATTGATTAAAGATGACTCAAAGGTGTCAAGTTTCACTAGCATAACTAGTAGAGGATGGGCTTTGTCAATAAAGTGATACAGGATCAAACCTCAAGGGGTGGTTGTGCTCTATGATAGGGGAAGGAGGAGGCATTAGGGTGATTTTTAAGACTTAGGATCAAACCTCAAGGGGTGGTTGTGCTCTATGATAGGGGGAGGAGGAGGCATTAGGGTGACTTTGAAGACTTAGATGCTTTTGGCTAAACCCATGTGCCACAAGTTAAGCCTAGAGGATAGTCTAAAAGATCATTGACAACTTGACTAACAAAAAAGACTTAAAAAAATTCGTCTTAATGTGATGGTTTAGGTTAAAGACATTAAAAATATATATAATAAAATCACAAATCAAACTTAGAGAATCATAAACAATGAAAAAAAACACTTTAAAAACACACCTTAATGTGACGATTTAAATTAAAGAGATTAAAATATATATAAGATTTTGTTTACCTATAAATATATATAAGATTTTGTTTACCTATAGAGTTGTATAGAGTTTTATTGGAATAACTTTGGATTAATAAAAATAAACCAAAAACAACACAATAAAAAATGGTATAGAGTTGTATAGAGTTAAAAAATAAACCAAAAACAACATAATAAAAAATAGTAAAAGTTGGTGTAAAGATACCTCCATTCATTGATCAAAGATGATGTGATGATTTAAGTTAATATATAATTTTGTTTACGGTTTAGAGTTTAGAGTTAATATGTGGGAGTGTATATTTTTATAATTGGGAAATACGGTGATCAATAGTTATTTAATATTAAATATTAAGTAATTTTGTTGGGATTTTAGGGTGAACACTTCATCCATCATCTATTTTCCAATGTAGAAAGTTTGAGTCATGAAGAGAAGAGTGTCAATATAAAGTTCTGAGCTATGAAGAGAAAAGTGTCAATATAATTAGAGGAAAGATTTAAGTAATGAAATTTGAAGAATGTTAATATAATTGGAGGAAAGATTTAAGTAATGAAATTTGTTTATTAGAGGGAAAAAGGATTGTCATTGTTATTATTTATTAATTAAGTTAAGGAACATGATAGATTTTAATGAAGTATAATTATAAAAATTGTTAAACTAAATTAATAATAAATATAAGTCAAATTAAATTAAGAATAAAGTGATTAGAAATTTGTGATGATGATGGAATTAAAAATCTTCTACACAGTTTTATTTGAAAATTTTGCTCATAAATCAATTTTTATAATAAAATTTTTAAAACAGTGTATCTATAATAATATTAATTCAAATTAATAATAATATTGCTCAAATTAAATTAACAATAAAGTGTTTAGAATTTTTTTTTTTTAGAAATTAGATATGATGTTTATTATAATTTAAATTTAAAAATAAAAAATTAAATATTACTGTAAATTAATAAAATAGAATAGAAAATATATGATTAATATTGGTAAACAAAAGGGGATTAGGAGAGGAATAAGATATATATTTTTATTGATAAGATTAGTTAAGAATAAGATTAATAATATTTTAGGGATTTATACTCATTTGAAAAAAATATAAATTAAATTAGAGTAAAGGAAGAAATTAGATAAAAGAAAAGATAAAACATATAAAAGAAAAGGGGAAAAGGCAAATGAGAAATTAGATAAAATTAGATAAAATTAAAGATAAAATAAATAAAAGAAAAGGAGAAAAGACAGATGAGAAATTAGATAAAATTAAAGATAAAACAGAGAAAAGAAAAGGGGAAAAGGGAGATGGGAATCTAAGAATAAAGAAAGAGGAAAGGTGGGGGAGAGAGAATAAGGGAAAGTAAGGAAGAGGGGACCAAGGTTAACAAAAGACACAGACAAGGGAGATTTAGGGAAAGGGGAAGGGGTGCTAAGAAAGGTTAGATTTTTTGTTTTTTGTCGCTTCTTCGATGACATGATTTGAGTGGAAGGAGGCAGAGAATAATGTTTTTGTTTTTTCAAATCAAATTAAAGGTTTGGTATTGTAGGAATGTTTAGCGATGACAAATATTGTGACTCGATTATGGTAGTTGTTAGCCCTATGTTCTTTAAGGCAAGTTTTAAAGGATTATGATTGCATTGAATAAGGTTATAATAAGATACTCTCAAATTTATATTCATATTCAATTTAATTAAATAGAAATTAATATTTTTCATTTATAAATTAATCAATTTAATAAGGATTATGATTGGATTAGATTATTATATAATTTGTTATTTATTTTAATATTTTTAAATTTGAATAAATCAGTTTACAAAAGTAGTGTTATTGACACGATTTAGTTTAGAGAATCAGGGTTTAAAACTTTCTACAATCATTTTGAGGCCTTAAACAATGTTTTTTGGGGGTGAAACTTTCTTGTTGTGCAAGACCCGCTGATGCTCATATACATTTCCAACAGTGCAAGAATTGTGTCAATCAGCGTCAGTATGCAAAAGTTATGCCTCTTGGTTGGAAATTAACCTATCATGTTTGACCATATGGTTCGAGAGGATGACATGTCAACCCCCATTACTCATGAAGAGGGTGCTAGCCATGTCAAAATCTGGACAAAGACTCTAGAAGGGTCAAATTTGTAACTCTAATTGAGAGTTGAAAAAGTGACACTTGATCCCATTCATTTTGACTATATCTTGTTTTACAATAGAGAAAAACAATTGGGAGTGTGAGTGAGAGAGCACAAAAGAGGAAGTTAGTGTTCAAGCCATAAGTCGAAGGTGAATCCATAGAGAGTGACTTCTCCTTTGTATTTGCATTATTTTCATTCCAGGCAAAAGAGAGCAAAGCAACCTCACCATCTAGTTAGGTTTTCTCCCATAAGGGTTTCTTGGAGCATATATTGTGTTCATTGTAGTTGGCATGTAATTGTATTTTATTTGTTTACTAGTTTCCACATTTTTATCTATTACATGCAGAAGAAGAAAATAGAAATTAATAGATCTGAAATCTAAGGAAATTAAATCTCATATTATAGATTTCAGCTTATTTTTATCAAATTTGTAGTGGAGAACTATCTAGTGGAATATCCATGGCAGTTTATAGATCATTATGAAGTCAAGATACCCAATAAATATCAACAAAAGATCATTTATTATCAAATGAAATTTATTTTGCAATATTCTTACTACACTTGGTATAATCCATGAACATAATCTTATACAACTTTTAAATGCAATTATCCCAAGTGTGAAATTATGGGAGACCATACAAAATTATCTTGAAGGCACCCATGGCAAAGGTGTCAACTATGTAGTGCCTAAATTATTTAACAATAATGCCACAAATAAGTATTGAACTACTACAATGTGTTTTTACTTTGCCCCACATAACTATGAATTGTTAATGATCACTTTACACATATCATTATTGGAAAATATTGTGTCCAATAATGATATTTCAAGCCCACCTTTCTATGTTGATTGACACAAATACTATATTATACATTTAATCTCTATTGTAGCTATGGATTGCCTTTTTCATTTTTCTCCCTATTTAAGGGCCTATCACATAAGGAATATGTTTCCACACGTGTCTCCCCTTACCCCCTTACTTATACGTGTGAAGATGTTCTCCTTCAAGTAGTGGAGATTCTCTCTTTATTTGTGGTTTACTACATTTAATGCAGATAAATCTACACATAGAGATGCACAACAGAAATATCCAACTCGAACAAGTTGAAAATTAAATAACATTACACAAATAAGCTTCTACAACAAAATTATATGCACCAAAAAAACGGGTAGCAGAAACAACCACATAGTGTTGCAATATCTTTATTTATTATTAATGGTGACTTCTAGGTCTTAATAAAATTTCACATTCCCATGCTATAGAAATCCACATCCTTTCTCAACTTCTACAAACCAAACTAAGAGCCCACAAATCCCTTCATTAATGTCAAGATAGTAATTTATAGACATGGTTAATGAGTCAAATGGTTGCTTTATTCATTGGGATAAAATCAATTAGCATTCCATCAATCTCGATGCTTGAATATAATTAACCTTTCTTTCCCATGGTCTTTGTTGTCACTCATTGCTAAATGTGTTCTCAATTGCCCGAAGTGAAAAAGAGAAGTGAATTTTTCAGTCATCTTCCATGCCACATAAACTTTCACGATAAATCAGACCCTCTCCATTGGATAGGGCTCAAAATAAGCTTTCCAACGATATATGGAACTCCTCAAATGGACCCTGGAATTGGAAGATATGGCCTGTTAAAGATGGGGGCTTCATCACCTTTGAAAGGAGGAAAAAGAGCACATCTCAAATCGCAATCGGAGTTTTTTGAAGCAGCAACAGTGAAGCAAAGTGAAATCAACGATCAGTGATCACCAATATCGCAAATCGGCGATCGATGAGTCTAGACAACAACGAGGTAATCAGAGGTTTGAGGAAAAACCGACGATTGGCGGGTTCGGGCATATCGCCAATCGGCGGGTCCAATGGACCACTTTTAAGAAGTTGCGAGAGGAATACACCAATGGTGTTAAAACATCGAAAGGGCTGAAAATAATTTAGCAAAAGTTTGGAGTGAAAAACCAAGGGCAAGCAGACCCTTTCTCTCTCCTCTAGAGGACCATGTGGCAGAATACTATTGGTCTTGATAAAGCCACGTGGTGTCTAATGTCATCATGACGTGGCAGTACAGAGGACACGTGGCATGCAGATTTGCTATTTTCAGGGGTCCTATGGGGGCATATTCGGGCGACACGTTTCACCACTCAGGAAGTACCACGTGCCAATGATAACGTCACATCAGCAATCGCAAATCGAAGGTTGAGGTTTATCAACGCTTTGTAATGCAGTGCACACATGGGAAAGTGTAATAAAGGGGCTCTGATATAGGGATTGGCCCACGATCACATTAAGGGCCGAGAAACCAAGGGGTAAGCAAAGAGGGTGGTCGGCGATCAACAATCGACAAAACCTGATATCACATCACTCCAAGTTAAGTCCCTGATTGCAAGCCGCTAATAAGAAACCTCCAATATAAAGGTCGAGCCCCAAGTCACAACCCTCGGTCCTATGATGAAGAAATAATGAAAGGGGCTAAACCAAAGGGGACCAAAGGATATCGGGACTTGCTGTTCTATAATGTTTCTTAGCGTAAAGGTCCCGATACAACGATGACCTAATAGTGTGGTACATATCTTTAAAGACGGATGGGTTGGCAACTGCGAGTTTGAATAGATGTATGGAGCAGTGGAAAATCGATATGGGTTGATCCTTTAGAAGCCCCTACAACAAGAAACCTAGTACAACAATCGCCTCAGAAATGAATTCGATTGCTTTGTTGCACGTCTTTAGAGAGTAAATGGAGGAATGGGAGCTCCGGAGCACTTAATGGCTCAACATGGGGCTTCACTTAGATACACAACAAAGGATTGCAAGGACATTCTCCACTTCTACTTAGTAAGGGGAAACTCACAGTCGACCCACTCTCGACTCTGGAGAATGGGCGATTCAAGCAGTTAAGGCAAAAGCGACAGAAACCCTCCAAGCAACAGGGGGGACACATTATGGCAGAGACGTGGCCTAATCAGGGGCCTTCACAGGAACCACATGACGACATTTTCCTCCTAGGAATTGGTCTACAATCAACCCAGAGGCTGTTTGCTATAGGTGCCATTGGAAGTGACAACATCTTTTTAGAATTGTTGCTGGGGAACTGTCTGGTCAATTTAACGTCTTAAATTGCTCTACATAAATTATCAATCCGGATATCGTAAACTGATGAAGTGTGGTGCACTATATGTGCTTAGTTAACCTCTTTCTTACTTTGTTGTTTTATAAAGTTATAATGTTAAACTCTTCCTAACCCTCTGCTTCCAACATATAGTACTATGTTAAGCACGATTAAGAAGTAGTCAGAAATAAGTCCAAAAAGTAATCAAGCTCTAAGGTGACAAGTAAGAAAAACCACTTTAAAGACCAGTTATAATGTTCAACTCTTCCTAACTCTCTGCTTCCAACATATAGTACTATGTGAAATACGATTAAGAAGTAGTTAGAAATAAGTCTAAAAAGTAATCAAACTTTAAACTTGCAAAGAAAGAGCTTGAAAAAAATAACTTGAAATGAAACTGAAAGCAAAGCATAAAAACCACTTTCTAATGGCACTAGACACCATTCATGCTGCTGCAAATAAAAAGGTAAGAAAATCACTTTAAAAACCAATGATAATGTTTATCTCTTCCTAACTCTCTGCTTCCAACATATGGTACTATGTAAAACACGATTAGGAAGTAGCTAGAGATGACTTTAAAAAGTGATCAAAAATGAGAAAAATCCACTTTAAAGACTAGTTATAATATTCAGCTCTTTCTAACTCTCTGCTTCTAACATATGGTACTATGTAAAGCACAATTAGAAAGTAGTTAAAGATTAGTCTAAAAAGTACTCAAAGCCAGCTGTAATTTATTAGTATTCTGATCTCTAAAAGATAAACAATTTATGATAAAGAGACCATCAATATGTTAACATACAACTTTGAGAAACTAAACTAGAAGTAAGCTAGAAAATCAAAGTAAAGGCAGCAACTTTGAATCTGTCAACTGAAAATACCATCAGATATAAAGCAAATACAACAAAGACACACAATCCCGGGAGAAGATAAAATGCAGTAATTCAAACTGTACAAGGCAGGGCCCCCCTACTACCTATGAAATCAAAGCAAAATTAAACACACTTGCATAAATTAAAATTGCATGAATGAAAATCTAATCTACCTTACATTCTACAAAGCAATATTTACAAAATGAAATCTAATCTACTTACATCCTAATATGCTCCATGACATCTACTTCACATCTCCTTCCATGTTGAGAACATCAAAGCTTTATTCAATTTCTTCAAAAGTGCAAAGTACAACAAAGCTCTCCAAAGCTTTCAAAAGCCATGGGACTAACAAACTAAAAGGACTAAGAAAAGACTAAAGGAAAGACTAGCAAATGAAGGAGAGAGATCTCCTATTTATACAAAAAGATGAGAGCCATCTCATTAATGATAGTCCATGAATCTCTCCCTCTACCTCTAGAGTCCTAATCAAAATAGGAACTGATAAGACACATGTCTTTTTAGAGTTACAATACAATTAAGAGATGTGACACATATCTTCATGATCCCATGATTCTTTCCAACCAAATTCGAATTTGGCCTTAGAGTGCCACATAAGGGTCTTCTAGAAGCCTCCTTTCAACCTACACATGTCAACAATCTCAACCCATTTGTTAGGTATAAGCATATGCACATTATTTTCTAATGTTTAACCACAAATTCACTTAAAAGGCTTAGAAATAATAAATATTGGAAAAACATAAAGGTGGCCCAATGATAATGAAAGTGGGATGAATGTGGTGACATAGTAGTGAAATGGAGGTGATATAATGGACATAATAGTGAAAGTGTAATGGAAATGAATGACATTTTCAAGACTCAACATACCCCCCAACTGAAGCTATTGCATGTCCTCATGCAATATATATTACATTAAATCTTTTGATCCTTGAGCTTTGGCTTAACTTTGCATGATATCATTTGATAACTTCATATTTTTGCAAAGTGTTTTACTTGAATTGCAACATGGTTGGTTCTTGTGTTACAACCATTTTTTTCTTTTGTTGCCTTCTATTTTGATCTTTGAACTTTGCATAATGATATTTTGATCTTTATTGGATTGCATGATGGTTGGTTCTTGTGTGACAACCATGATTTTGTTTATATCCAATTTATCCTTTAAGCACTTTTTCAAAAGCCATTGTATGCTCATAATAGCAATGTAATAATTAATATATGTTGGAAGTATGTGAGCTCGTAAATATCATATGGACATGGCAAGATATGAATATGAATGTATTCCCCCCCAACTGATGGTATTGGCAATTTTATGAAATGAGAAAGAGAACTGTTTTTCCAACAATTATCATTCTAGCTTTTTATGGAATTCTATGGTTAAAAGTTAGAAAATTCCGTACCTTCACTTACCCTTTGGAATGGATGAGTTGTATGTGTGGTGGCTGAAATCTTCTGATCATATTCTTCTTCAAGTGGCTGAACAAGAGGAGTCATGGATAGAGAGATAAGATGGCTTTTTATTGCTTCTATTAAAACTTGCTGAATCTGCTCCAAAATGCTGAAAATAATAGTCTTCATGTCTTCAAAACTCATTGGCACAATTCCTACTATGTGAAAAGATGTTCTGATGTCGAACATAGTAGGAAATTGTTGGCTTAGTGACCATTAATGGATGCCACTAGTCAACACGAGAACTCTCACCATTGATGACAATGAGAGTCAAGATGCCCAAACACATCTTGCTAGGTACGAATGAATTTGCTGATGTCGAGTCACCTAGAAGATCTAACGAACAAGGGACATTAATGTATTCCCATTGTTTGTCAGCATGAGGACTTGCCATTAAGGCATGCAAGCCTAAAGGTGTTTTTACAAAGAACTTAGACTCAAAGGACTATGGACTCAATAATTTGCATTGAAGCATGGCTTATTTGCAGAATGAAAATGACAAGGAATGGAAAATGGAAATGGAAAATGGCAATGGAGAACAAAAATGGAAATGGCAATAAGCATGTGAATGAGCCTCTTGCTTTTATTTGTGGGTTATGAATGGATAAAAGAGATGGAAAGTGTATGTGAATGTAAGTGAAAAGTATGGAGTGGAATGAGGTGAATGGTTTATTATGAAGTATGGATGTGATGGATGGATGTGATGGAGACAATAGTATCTGAAAGTTTTTCAAGTGTTTGGATCTGATTTTGCATCAACATATTTCCTCTTTGTTGCTGATCATCCTCTCATGAAACAAATTGGTCTCTTAGAGAGACACCATTCTCTTGTAGTCATTTGTCCTTCCTCCTGGAACCTGCAAAAAAAAACTAATACTTCTTTTGCAATGGAATGTAAAATTATCAAAGGAGAGAGGTGGTCAATCTCTCTAGTTATGATATTTACACACAAAACTAAGAATTTGTATTAATGAAACAAGTTCTCAAAGGAAAAATCAAAAGAATTTATACCTGCTTTGGAATTAGTGCCTCAAGTTGATGTTGCTTCTTTTCAGCAATTTATTTCATTATTTGCCATTTCAAACTCTAATGATATATTTCTCATTGTATAGATCTTGTTGAGATCTTTCCAATGGTACTTAAATCATCAAAATCTGATTTTGTATGAAAAAGATAAGCTGATTTGATCAATGAGGTTTTTTTCTCAGAGAATAGCTGCGGAATCAGAGAATAGCTGCGGAATTGGACTTTAGCTGCGGAATGTGCATAGTTCTGTAGCTAAAAATCTTGGATACAAAGTTAGCCATTCATCTTTCATTATCAGTCCAAAATTAATCAATACCTTCAGAAAAGTGAGAAAATAACTTGTTCATTTCATTGATTCAAAATTATTATTTTTTTCTTGACATGCAGCGACTCAGTGTGGCGACTCAATGTGGCGACTTTGTGATAACACACAATTTGACTTCCCTTTGACCGGGGTCTTTTTCATCAAATTTGACCGAATGAATAGGACACCATCCATGTACTGACATTTCCCTAGCTACCCATGTGACTTGTTTTGCTTGATGACACCTGCAACCTAGAGTTTAACAAAACAGCTGCGGAATCTGGGATTGGCTGCGGAAACGATGTATTGGATGCGGAAAGTGCAGAGTGTAGAAAGTACTGTGAAATGGAGTGGCTGTGTGCGTGGAAGAGAAAAAAAATGTGCCCCTCATCCCACGGGACTCCTGGGAAGACACTGCCAACCACCATACAATTTAATCAGTTCCAAAATTGTTACAATCCATTCCTACTTTTATATATCTTTGATGCATAAGACAATAGAATGGTTGCCAATCACAAATTTGCCAGCTATCCAGTTAAATATATTCCTCACATATCTATCATAATTATAACCAATCATAGCTATTCCACTGAGTTACCAATAACAAAGTGTTTTATCTAATCCAAGGTGTCTTATCCCACTGATGTGTCTGGAAATACGGGTGTCTATTCAAACCCAGCTGTGTACCTTATCACCTTGGATCGTTTCAATAGGATTCTGTTCTTAAATTCTTCAAGATTGTCATTGTCCAATTACAGAACTTCTGCCAACACTGCATTCTAGCTATTTCCCAAACGATTTCTTCATTCACTTCATCCCACAAAACTTCAACCTTCGTACCGTATGAAAGAATACGGAAATCTCTGCCTTTACGCAATGCCTTATGATACTGAATGTTTGAAGGTGTTGTGAGTCAAGACACGTCCACATGAAAACCAATTTCATATCTAGGAGTTTCAATCGCTTGATCAGAAAGATTCAATTTATAAATTGCTCCACTTCAGTTCCTTTTCTTCCCAACATTTAACCGGCAGCGACTTCATGGGATTTAATGACAGAGAGTCGTGTTCAATTGAAACACGTCTCTAAACAGGTGTAAAGGCGTGTAATTGGTTGTATATGCCAGCATGTAATTGATCCCCATTAGAATTCCTTCCCTCAATCACGCGGAGTTAATCAATTAATCAAACTATCAGTTAATAACTCAATTGTTTTTCACGCGCGGCAGTCAAAAATGGGCTCCAAAGAACCGAGGATTTCTCCCAGACCGCCACGAATTTTCTCAAACGGTTTCTGGGTTATCTAATTAACCCACCTGGCAAAAAAACCCATGTTTTAGTTTTTCTCAATTCATCTCTGTTTGGGAGAATCGAAGGTGTGAAGTTTGACGTTTTTCAGGTTTTGCGTTTTTCTGAGTTAACTGTTTTCTCTGTTATGAATTCGGCCTGCTTTACAGGTTTTGTATCTTGAACTCACCTGGGATTTTCTCTCAGACTAAAATACAAGTCTGACCCATTGCCTTGATCTAGTTACCAGAGGAGATCAGAACAAAAGGCATTCCCAGAAAGCTTCTTTTGTCAATCTCAATCTCAACAGACTTTAATGATGCATCTCCAGCAAACCCCTCTTTAAAAGGTGTTTCACAAGCTAATTGCAAAAGATTCGACCCTTCAGGTAAAATGTCCAATGGAGGTGGCGTCCACTCCCTAGCTGAATGTTTTGACAAGCCCCAGTGTAGCGTAAGTGGTCCTTCCATATCTGTAGCCAACCTTACATGGACCTTGCCTCTTGGATTTGTTATAAGAACCAGGAGTTTTTTTTTTCAAATTTGAATATCTTCTTTTGAAGAACTGACCCACCATCAAAGGCTTCCATAACCTGTGAGCACAGCGCAAGTGCACTACGCTTTTCTGGCTCAACAGAAACTTTGATATTTTCCTTCTTATCAGGAAATTTGTTAAGCATCTGTAGTATATCACGTTTTCCGTTGAATGCACTGAAAGGTTTTAGGCTTTCCTATTCTATCTGCAGTTTTCTTTTGAGTGTCTCCTGATTGCAGCTTCTATATTTTATTTTTTCTTTCAACAAATGTTCTTGCAGGTTTGTTTCAGGGCCAATGCTTGGTCAGGAAGCAGATTTTTATTGAAGCCACAGTGAAAACTAGAAATGGAGATAGCCATAGATTGCTTTTCTCTTTTTTTCTTCTCTGAAATTGTAAAATTTTATAAAAAGGATTAATGATTTTCAATTTCAGGCAGCAAATACTTCAAGAAAAACATGTTAAAAACAAGACTTTGACTGAGGTTTTAGGCTGGTTTTTCATCGATCTGAGCTGGGTGACTAGGATAGGATCCATGTCGGGACAATTCTGGAGATGCCCATGTGGTCGGTTTTTTCATTGGATGCCTGTAACCTGCTAAACCTTGAAACAGCTGCGGAATTGTCAGATAGCTGCGGAATCAGGGCAGTTTCTGCAGCTAAGTTGCAAAACCTTATTTGAACAGGATACAGTGTTTTGAAGACCACTACAAAGCATAACCAGACAATTTTGGACAATTTGAACCTATCAAAGCAGTTGAGTTTCATTTTTTTTTATTTTTATTTTTATTGAATCAATTGAAATGTTTAAGTTTATTTTGTCTCCCTTTTTTTTTTTTTTTTTTTTTTTTTAACAATTCTTTTTCTGATCCTCCAGATCACACAAAGTGCAAGAGGAGAGCATACTCAAGAATTTTTTTTTTTTTTTTACTTAACAATCCTTTTTCTGATCCTCTAGATCACACAAAGTGCAGGAGGAGAGCATACTCAAGAATTGTTAATTTTTTTCAGATATAAGAAATAAGGTCTCCTAATTACACTTCCCCGGCGACGGCGCCAAAATGTCTAGTCAATTTAACGTCTTAAATTGCTCTACATAAATTATCAATCCGGGTATCGTAAACTGATGAAGTGTGGTGCACTATATGTGCTTAGTTAACCTCTTTCTTACTTCGTTGTTTTATAAAGTTATAATGTTCAACTCTTCCTAACCCTCTGCTTCCAACATATAGTACTATGTTAAGCACGATTAAGAAGTAGTCAGAAATAAGTCCAAAAAGTAATCAAGCTCTAAGGTGACAAGTAAGAAAAACCACTTTAAAGACCAGTTATAATGTTCAACTCTTCCTAACTCTCTGCTTCCAACATATAGTACTATGTGAAACACGATTAAGAAGTAGTTAGAAATAAGTCTAAAAAGTAATCAAACTTTAAACTTGCAAAGAAAGAGCTTGAAAGAAATAACTTGAAATGAAACTGAAAGCAAAGCATAAAAACCACTTTCTAATGGCACTAGACACCATTCATGCTGCTGCAAATAAAAAGGTAAGAAAATCACTTTAAAAACCAATGATAATGTTTATCTCTTCCTAACTCTCTGCTTCCAACATATGGTACTATGTAAAACACGATTAGGAAGTAGCTAGAGATGACTTTAAAAAGTGATCAAAAATGAGAAAAATCCACTTTAAAGACTAGTTATAATATTAAGCTCTTTCTAACTCTCTGCTTCTAACATATGGTACTATGTAAAGCACGATTAGAAAGTAGTTAAAGATTAGTCTAAAAAGTACTCAAAGCCAGCTGTAATTTATTAGTATTCTGATCTCTAAAAGATAAACAATTTATGATAAAGAGACCATCAATATGTTAACATACAACTTTGAGAAACTAAACTAGAAGTAAGCTAGAAAATCAAAGTAAAGGCAGCAACTTTGAATCTGTCAACTGAAAATACCATCAGATATAAAGCAAATACAACAAAGACACACAATCCCGGGAGAAGATAAAATGCAGTAATTCAAACTGTACAAGGCAGGGGCCCCCTACTACCTATGAAATCAAAGCAAAATTAAACACACTTGCATAAATTAAAATTGCATGAATGAAAATCTAATCTACCTTACATTCTACAAAGCAATATTTACAAAATGAAATCTAATCTACTTACATCATAATATGCTCCATGACATCTACTTCACATCTCCTTCCATGTTGAGAACATCAAAGCTTTATTCAATTTCTTCAAAAGTGCAAAGTACAACAAAGCTCTCCAAAGCTTTCAAAAGCCATGGGACTAACAAACTAAAAGGACTAAGAAAAGACTAAAGGAAAGACTAGCAAATGAAGGAGAGAGATCTCCTATTTATACAAAAAGATGAGAGCCATCTCATTAATGATAGTCCATGAATCTCTCCCTCTACCTCTAGAGTCCTAATCAAAATAGGAACTGATAAGACACATGTCTTTTTAGAGTTACAATACAATTAGGAGATGTGACACATATCCTCATGATCCCATGATTCTTTCCAACCAAATTCGAATTTGGACTTAGAGTGCCACATAAGGGTCTTCTAGAAGCCTCCTTTCAACCTACACATGTCAACAATCTCAACCCATTTGTTAGGTATAAGCATATGCACATTATTTTCTAATGTTTAACCACAAATTCACTTAAAAGGCTTAGAAATAATAAATATTGGAAAAACATAAAGGTGGCCCAATGATAATGAAAGTGGGATGAATGTGGTGACATAGTAGTGAAATGGAGGTGATATAATGGACATAATAGTGAAAGTGTAATGGAAATGAATGACATTTTCAAGACTCAACAGGAACAGATTAGAATTTTTTTCCCTGGGTATGACAAATTTTTACATTCCCTTTGTTAGGTGAGCAAGGGAAGTGTGAGTTGAAGATCTCTCACCTTGGCGATTCCACTATTTCAATTTTATGGTAAACATCCTGGTGACTCCACTATCCATATCTCTATTTGATCGCCCTAGTTTTCAAGCAACCTCATACTCACTCTAATGCTAAAGCAGCCAAAATATTTCCCTATCTTTAAAATAAATATCACTCACCTATGGGGTTTTCAAAATGGCCATTCCTGCATTCCTGGCCAACCAATTTTCCCCACTGATTTTTTATTTTATTGTTGTTTTTCCCAATCATGTCCCTTCATTTCATGAATGGAATACATATTTGCCTAGATTCAGTGGAAACACAAATAGGTCGGACCAACACCTTAAGGATTTTCATGAATGCGTGGAACAAGAAGGTATTATTTTTAAAGATGCGCGAATGAAATTGTTCATGTACTCTTTAGAAGACAATTTTAGAATTTAGTACAAAACAATACCTCGTGGCAACATATCTTCATTAAAATGTTTTCATATAGCATTCCATCATTATTGCAAAATATTATGCCACCAAATGCTCCGTTTGAAGATTGTTGCTCATATTTCAATGATGAAGATATTCATGACGTTACTGACCTTGCTGAAGATGTTTGTGGAGCTCCGCTCCAAGAAAACATCTACTCGCATCAAGAAGAATCACAAAATGACCAAGAATGCAAAGAAGGAAACACCATCGAGCTGCAAATAAACCCTCAGGGGTCTTATTCGAACAAATTTGATATTTCTCCTTCCTATGATGTATATGACTCTGATGGAACCAATGTTGTCACTCACTGCTAAATGTGTTTTCAGTTGCCCGAAGTGAAAAAGAGCAGTGAATTTTGTAGACATATTCCATGCCACAGAAGCTCTCTAAGCTAAATCGAACCCTCTCCATTGGATAGGTCTCAAAATAATATTTCCAACGGTATATGGAACTCCTCAAATGGACCCCGAAATCGGAAGATATGACTTGTTAAAGATGGGGGTTTCATCACCTTTGAAAGGAGGAAAAAGAGCATATCGCAAATTGCAATCGGAGTTTTCTGAAGCAGCAACACCGGAGCAAAGTGAAATCGGCAATCAACGATCGGTGGGTCTGGGCAGCGACGAGGCAAATAAAGGTTTGGGGCAAAACTAGCAATCAACGGGTCCAATGAACCACTCTTAAGAAGTTGCGGGAGGAATACGATGATAGTGTTAAAACGTCGGGAAGCCAAAGAGAATTTAACAAAAGTTTGCAATGAAAAACCAAGGGCAGGCAAACCCTTTCTCTCTCCTCCATGGGGCCATGTGGCAGAATACTATTGGTCGCGATAAATCCACGTGGCATCTGACGTCATCATGACGTGGTAGTACGGAGGACACGTGGCATGCATATCTGGAATTTTTTGGGGTCCTATGGGGGAATATCTGGGTGACATGTGTCACCACTCAGGAAGTGCCATGTGGTAGTGATGATGTCACACCGGCAATCACAAATCAGAGGTTGAGGCTTATCGGCGCTTTGTAACGCAGTGCACACATGGGAAAGTGTGATAAAGGGGTTGGCCCACGATCACATAAAAGGACGAGCAACCAAGGGCTAAGCACAGAGAGTGGTCAAAAATCAACAATCGACAAAACCTAATATCACATCACTCCAAGTTAAGTCCCTGAAATCAAGCCACCAATAAGAAACCTCCTATATAAACGTTGAGCCCCAAGTAACAACCCTCAGTCCTATGATGAAGAAATATTGAAAGGGGCTAAACCAAAGGGGGCCAAAGGAGATCGGGACTCGATGTTCTGTAACGTCTCTTAACGTAAAGGTCCCGATACAGTGATTACTCGATAGTGTGGTACAAAGCTTTAAAGGAGGATGGGTTGACAACTGAGAGTTTGAATAGAGGTATGGAGCATTGGAAAATCAATATGGGCTAATCCTGTAGAAGCCCTTGCAACAAGAAACCCAGTACAACAATCGCCTCATAAATGAATTCGAATACTCCTTTGCACGTCTTCAGAGAGTAAATGGAGGAATGGGAGCTCAAGAGGACTTAATGGCTCAGCATGGGGCTCCACTCAAGTACACAGTGAAGGACTTCCAGGACATTCTCCACTTATACTAAATGAGGGGAAACTCACATTCAATCCACTCCCAGCTCTGGAGAATGGGTGATTTAGGTAGTTAAGGAAAAAGCGACAGAAACCGGCCGAGCAGCGGGGGGACACATTGTGGCAGAGATGTGTCTTGATCAAGGTCCTTCACAGGAACCGTAGGACGATATTTTCCTCCTTCATTCTGTAATTTCTATATTTCCAAGAATGGAATCAAATCCGAGGAAATCAGTTTGGGCAGCAGAGTTATCACGGGCCTGGGGCTTGGACAACCAGTCAATCTGACAGTTGGCCCTGGGCTGAGATATTTTGTAAATGCTGATTCAAAGCCCTCATTCACTGTATAAATAAGGGGGAGAAACACTTAATAGAGGTTCCTAAATTCTTCATCCGGAGTGGTCCTAATTCTTGGGTTCCATTTTGGTTCTAATTTCCTGTTCATGAGGGATCAGAGCGACGCATGCTGAATGTAACCAACTAGTTATTTGGACCCTTCAAGTATTAATGAAACTCCTTGTGGTGATTTCAATCATGGCAATGCGTAGTATGTTTTCCCCTCTATAATCTCATTCCATATATGTTTTTCTTTCTCTAAAATAGTGCGATGAAGCTGGCGGTTTCTGTTGGAAATATATACTGGGGGGGGGGGTGAATCAGTATTATCAGATCAATAATTTAATTTTCAAAATTGATTTGTATACGCTACCTTAACTTAGTGAACTAGCGTGTATACGCAACTTTACTTAATGCAACCAACATATATGCAGAGATCTTTTGATTTACCCAAATTATCATGTATTGAACTTTAACCAGTATATCAGGAATTCATTAGACAATGCAGTAAAAGAAGAATAAAGCATCACACATAAGCAACACACATGAACACCAAGATATAAAGTGGAAACCCAATGTGGGTGAAAACCACCTGCTGTTGTCGTCTCTGTCTTCTTTTAGTAATAAGAAAATTCTGTTTACAAATTTTGTACTGGTGCAGTCTTATACCAGTACCCAGGCTTCTACCTACAAAAGGCTACAACCTTCTCTCGTTCTCCAACTTCTACTGGAAGGGAGCTACAACCCCTAGCTTTTGTACTAGCTGATATGTTTACCAGTACGTAGGTGCCGACCTACAGAAGGCTACAACCTTCTCTTTTCTTCCAGGGACCACGTTTCATAAATTTTCAAACTGGATCCATCATTCAATCATCAAATATATCTGCATCAACCAATCTCCTTTTGAACCAACCACAACTAAATCAATCAATCACTTTGACAACCCATCAATCTGATCATTCAAAATGCTGTCACCAGAATACAGTAACCAGAACCCAAGCTAGAACCCAAAACACTGCAACAACAAACAAAAGCAACTAAAACATATTTTATAAGGTATACGCTACTTCCATGTGTCGAACCTGCGTGCATACGCACTTTCCTCAAAGCGAACCAGTGTACAGATCTGCAAATCAAATTTATGATGTATACGCTGCTTTGATATGCAGAACCAACGTGTATACGCTCCTTTTCTAAAGTGAACCTGCGTACAGATCTGTAAATGATGATTTAAACATTACAACTATTCCAGACTTCAGTCATACCCAGATCATCATATTTACAGACTACAACATGTTTCAATTATTCAGATACATGATCAAACCACATAAATATAATTCACTTCAAGCCTTAAGATACTGATACATCATTAGATCTTATCCTTCATCAAACGCTAAGGTTCATCCTTGGTTTAGATCAAGCACCATAAGCCAATAGCCTACATATTAGATCTCACACTTCATCAAATATTTGATACTTTCACACGTTGGCCTAATGATCTTCTACTCCTTTTATAGTTTTAGGCCTTTCTCAATACCATGGACCAAAACCACTTAGGACCAATACCTTGGACCAAATATCTAAGGTCAATACCTCAAACCAGATACCTTGGACCAATACCATGGATCAAAATACGGTGGGCCAAATACTTTGGACCAAAAATTTAGTTTTCCAAAGTATACGCACTTTTCCTTTAGTGAAAGTGTGTGTGTACGTATACACGACTTTGTAAACAGTGAACCTACGTGTATACACAGCTTGGTCAATGGTGAACCTGCGTATACCTCTCTTTCTTCATTCTGTGAAGACTGATCTGTAATTCTTTGTTGTTTACCTGCTATACTGTGATCTTTCATCTGAGTGAGTTGCCTTCTGAACTGATTCCTTGAAGTTGCCCTGCATTTCATCACATCTGTAAATACTACTGTCATGCATTCTGTCACATCTGATATCTCTTCTATAGATTCATCTAGTTACCATATACAAGTGAGTTGTTCTGCTACAAGTGGGTTGCCATCAAGTACAACACATACATCATAATGCCAACAATCTCCCCCTTTGGACTTGATGGCAAAAACCACACCAAGTCACTCTCCCCCTTTGAAATCAAGGGCAAAGGGTCATGCTCCCCCTAAGCGTATGCTGAATTCTCTGATATGCTGAAGTGTGCTAATTGAGCTTCTATGATTGAGTCCATGCTCCCTCTGAGCATAAGCAAAGTCTACAAAAAGGTGTTCTAAAAGAAGAACATGACTCTATACATACATCACAAATGACCTTCCTATCACCAATGACTCATACATACATCCATCTCCCAACCAAGTGGGGATATAACAAATTTGACTCATCCACCCAACCAAGTGGGGATATTTCAATTGTTTATACATGTCAAAAACAAGAAACATTACATCATCCATCCCATGCATAATGGGGTTACAAATTAGGTTTTTTCATGACCGTTACATTAAAATATATACATGACATATATAATAGATACCAAATAAAACAAGACCATGATAGTCATCAACAACTATCATATGATATGCACCATCATCAGCATTTGTCAATAGCATCCAGATTAGCAACCTGTATATGTCCATCATTAGTTCCCAAAATATCATCAACCATGTTCTCCCCCTGAACCTGTTCCACCTGTTCACTGTCAGATCTGATCATTGCATATGTCAGTAAGAGATATCAAAGCATCATCATCAATTAGATATACATCAAGTTATCAAAAAATTTATGAGGACCAATATATTTCCACATGTTATCAGTAGATTGAAATCATCATCAAACAGAGCAGATAATTGATAGAACCATAGCAGACCCCTTTTTCCTGAGTTTGGCCCACTGCTTTTCTTTAAACCAACATATACGCGATTGTGCCCACAGAAACCCACGTATGTACGCGACTACGCTTTATGAAACTCGCGTATAACCACCTTTCTCTGAAGAAAATAGGTTTTAATAGCAGGATGATGCAACAACTACTCCTAGCTTTTGCCTGAGATATTCAAATGTCTCTCTGGGCAATGGTTTAGTGAATATATCAGCAACCTGTTCTTTGGAGGGAACATACTCCAATTTGACCTTTTGTTCAAGCACTTGTTCACGTAGAAAATGATATTTGATGTGTATGTGCTTGGTCTTGGAGTGCATGACTGGATGATTTGAAATACTGATGGCACTTGTATTATCACATAGAATGGAGATGGGCGGAGTACATGTGATCTGAATGTCTTGCAAGGTTTGCATCATCCAAAGTAGTTGTGTGCAGCAAGATGCAGCAGCCACGTATTCTGCTTCAGTTGTAGATAATGCAATTGAAATTTGCTTCTTACTAAACAAAGACACTAACCTGGAACCCATATAGAATACACCACCACTCGTGCTTTTTCTGTCATCAACACTTCCTGCCCAATCTGCATCTGTATATGCATGAAGTGTAAGATCTGTAGATTCTCTAGGATACCATAAACCAAAGTTCTGTGTTCCTTGAAGATATTTGAAAATCCTTTTGACTGCCTAAAGGTGTGATTCCTTTGGATTTTCTTGGAATTGTCCAACTATTCCCACTGCATGCATGATGTCTGGTCGGGTACCTGTTAGATAAAGCAGACTACCAATCATGGCTCTGTAAGTTGGTTGATGTACTGCTGCTGATTCATCATTTGAGCTAAGAATACATCCTATTACCATTGGGTTACATACTGGTTTAGAATCTCCCATGCCGTACTTTTTCAGGATCTGTTTGGGATATTTGGTTTGTGAGAGAAAAATACCATCTTTATTTTGTTGAACTTGTAGACCAAGAAAATAGGTAAGCTCACCAAGCAAGGACATTTCAAATTCTTGCTGCATTACTGAAGCAAAGTTCTAACTCATGAATTCTTCATTGCTACCAAAAATAATATCATCAACATACACGACAATTATTAGCAATTTATCAGTGTCCATCTTTGTATATAGATTACTATCTGCTGACCCCTTTGAAAAACCTTGTTGGTGGAAATATTTGTCAAGACGGTAATACCATGCCCCTTGGAGCCCGTTTTAGACCATAAAGAGCCTTTTTAAGTTTTCATACAAGTTTTGCATCATTTCCAAGAATGAATCCTTCTGGTTGTTCATTATAGACTTCTTCTTCTAAGTCTCCATTAACAAAGGCAGATTTTACGTCCATTTGGTATACTTTGAATTTCTGAAAATTGGAAAGAGCAAGAAACATTCTTATGGCTTCAAGTCTAGCAACAAGTGCAAAAGTTTCTTCAAAATCTATACCTTCTTGTTGAGCATATCCTTTGCAAACGAGTCTGGATTTGTTTATGATAACTTCTCCATTTTTCGTTCAACTTGTTTTTGAATATCCATTTGGTTTCTATGATATTCTTATCATGAGGTCTAGGAACTAATTCCCAAGTATTATTCTTTTCAATTTGCTCAAGTTCTTCGTTCATGGCCTTGACCCAACATTCATCTCTGCATGCTTCATTTACATTTTGAGGTTCAGTGGAAGATAGTAATGCTAGATAGCTTGAGGCTTCGACAATAGTTCTTCTTGTCTACACACCTGCCCCTTTTTCCCCCAAAATTTGAGTTTCTGGATGATTTTTCTGAACATACCTGGACAGAGTCTTTTCTTCTATCATTATCTCTTCTTCTGGTGCTTCATTGGTCTCTTCTTCAGAATCAATGTGATTTGATGTGGAAAAATGATCCTCATCTTCTTCATTGTTATATTCTTTGGTCTTTATCTGTTTTGGATTTTTGCATGCTTCATCAACCACAACATCAATACTTTCAATAATTTCCCCAAGTCTTTTATTATAACATTTATATCCTTTACTTCGGGAAGAGTAGCCAAGAAGAATACCTTCATCTGTTCTGGGTTCAAACTTACCATGTTTTTCATCAGTCCTTTTGATGTAACATTTTCTTCCAAAAACTTTGAAGTATTTTACAGTAGGAGCCTTACCATACCAAAGTTCATGTAGAGTTTGAGTGCTATTTACTCGAACATTTGCTTGGTTGAGAATAGTGACGACGACGAATGCAGCTTCACCCAGAAGGTTGCAAGAGTTCCAAATTCATCTAGCATAGCACGAGCCATTTGTTGAACAGTTCTATTCATCCTTTCTACCACTACATTTTGCTGAGGAGTCCTTGCGCTGGAGAACTGCCTTTTTATTCCATGTTGTTCACAAAAGTCAAAGAATTCATCTGAGGTAAATTCCCCTCTTCGATCAGATCTGAGGCATTTGATTATGCGATCTGATTAATTTTCAACCAAAGCTTTGAAGGCTTTGAACTTTTCAAATGCTTCATCTTTATGCTTTAGAAGACATATCCAACACATTCTAGAAAAATCATCAATGAACAATATAAAGTATTCTTCTCCACAAGGTGACTTTTTCCTTGATGGTCCACATAAATCAGTATGAACAAGTTCAAGAGGCTTACTAGCTGACCCTTCCTTTTCGATGAAGTGAGATCTGGTTTGCTTACCGAA
This sequence comes from Pinus tabuliformis, assembly GCA_031772625.1. Classification (NCBI taxonomy): domain Eukaryota; kingdom Viridiplantae; phylum Streptophyta; class Pinopsida; order Pinales; family Pinaceae; genus Pinus; species Pinus tabuliformis. The sequence continues at coordinate 486,102,094 of CM062804.1, read as the reverse complement.
TTGACATGATTTGCATATAGTATTTTCAGGAATGTTGATATCTGGAAGATTACGAACAGCCTGGAATTTGCATGCTTTTCTTATTTGAGAAAAGCTTAGATGTCCCAATCTTCTGTGCCATAGCCAATTTTCATAATTTTTTCTTAGATAGCATTGTTGTTGTCCTCCCTTGAGTATGTATATGTTGTTTGGAGTTCATGTACCTTTGATCACGGTTTGTCTTGTATCAAGCTCATGAACAACACATCCATTTGATCGAAACACTACTTCATTTCCTTGATCACACATTTGACTCACACTCAACAGGTTATGCTTTAAGTCATCAACATACATAACATTCCCAGCTTTAACTTTTTCTTTCAAGAAAACAGAGCCTTTACCTTTTATGACAGCAGGAGTGTTGTTTCCAAATGAGACACTCTTTTCCTTTTCTAAGGCATTACATGAGTGTAGTTTTTCTTTATCACTTGTCATGTGTTTTGAGCATCCATTGTCGATGTACCACTGGTTTTCTTGTCCTCTTGCATACAAGGCTATACCACATCTTTCTGTTTGCGGTTCTTTCTTTCTCCATATTTTGGGATTTAATGGAGTTTTCTCCTTTTGAGATATTTGCCAAATTTTACTCCTGCATTCAGATTCTTCATGGCCAAGTTGTTATAGATTAAGCATTCTATTTCATTTTCAAGAAGAGAAAAGTTATTATAGGAACTTTTCTTGATCCTTGTCACATTCCTTTGATTTCGCGCTTCTCTAGTCATGATGGTTTTGTAAGCAACACATTGAGCAGCTTTGTGTCCAAAATTATGACATGAGAAACATTGACCATTAAAGAAGTTCTTGCGATTATCGAATCTACTGACCTGGTGGTTGTAGTTTCTATTGATATTCATCTTTGAAGAAAATTGAGTATGATTTACCTGGTGATATGTTTTATGCCTTTGCTGATGATTGTCAAACTGTCCACTGCTCTTTGCTGCATCAAGATAGCTTTTAGTGGAGGTTGACGGTTTCTATGATTAAGATGCTTCTTTAGTATATCCAAGACCTGTCTTTATCAGAGGAGAACGCTGCACTTTGATAATTTCATTTAATGTTTCTGATTCTTTAGCAAATCTAATATTGAGAGCTTTTGTTTTCTCAAGATCCTTTCTTAGACCCACAATTTCACATTCTAGTTTTTCATTGTGTTTTTCTCTTTCAGCAAGTTGGTATGTCAACGTATCTATAATCATATTCTTTTCTTCTAAACAGATTTCAAGTTTAGAGATTTCTTCATAAAATTCATCTTCATCTAAAGCATCCAAGAAATCATCATCTTCATAAGCCATTAGAAGTCTATAGTCATTACTATTTTCATCTTCATCACTATTTGATAAACCATCGTTATCTTCATGAGTATAATAGCTCTTTTTACTTACACTTTGTTTTCTATTCCATTTTGCAGATTCCTTCCCTTTATCATTTTTATCTTTATGAGGACATTTGGCAGCATAATGACCGACTCTATCACAGGCAAAACATTTGAAAGGTATTTTACCTCTGAATCTTCCGGAACCCTGTTGAAGCTTCTTGACAAAGTTTACTTCCTCTTATTCTTCTGAAATATGTCCTTATTCATTGAGTTCTTCTTTTCCTTTTGTTGAAGCTTTAAATTTGGCTTCTCTCATATCTGATGGACCTCCTTTTCTCATCTCAAAGGCAGTTAAGATTCCATGAAGCTGTGTCATAGTAATAGTCTGTAGATCATTCTTTTCTTCTATGGCAAATGCTATTGATTCAAATTTAGCAGACAAGGCTCTTAAAAAAATTTCAACTAAGGTAACTTCTGTTATCTCTTCACCCAGATTCTTCATGCAATTAACAACCTCATCTATACATAAGAAGTAACTAGATATACTTTCATCATTGTGCATCTTGAGAGTTTCATATTGAATTCTAAGAGTTTGCAGTTTAACATGTTTTACCTGAGAGTCTCCTTCATAGCTTAGAATGATTTTGTCTCATATTTCTTTGGCTAATTTGAGCTGCATAACTTTGACAAACTCTGATTGTGACAGACTTCCCAATAATGTATTGACAACCTTGGCATTGGTTTCATATTGCTTTTTACTTGTCGTATCTATAGGAATTGCTGATGGAAATGTATATCCTCCTTCCACGATTTCCCAGACATCTATTCCAAGCGATTGAAGATAGGCTGTGATTCTTACCTTCCAATAAAAAAAGTTTCTCCCATCAAAGATTGGCGGTCTGATGGATCCCTCGCTTTCTTGATTACGCATGATGTTGAATCTTCCTTCAAGCGATCAAACTTCTTCTGAAGGACCTGCTCTGATACCAATTGTTGGAAATAATACTGAGAGGGGGGTGAATCAGTATTGTCAGATGAATAATTTAATTTTCAAAAATGATTTGTATACACTACTTCAACTTATTGAACTAGTGTGTATACACAACTTTACTTAATGCAACCAGTGTATATGTAGAGATCTTTTGATTTACCCAAATTACCATGTATTGAACTTTAACCAATATATTAGGAATTCATTAGACAATGTAGTAAAAGTAGAATAAAGCATCACACATAAGCAACACACATGAACACCAAGATAAAAGGTGGAAACCCAATGTGGGTGAAAACCACCTGATGCTGTCGTCTTTGTCTTCTTTTAATAATAAGAAAATTCTGTTTACAATTTTTGTATTGGTGCAGTCTTATACCAGTACGCAAGCTTCTACCTGCAGAAGGCTACAAACTTCTCTCATTCTCCAGCTTCTACTGGAAGGGAGCTACAACCCCCTAGCTTTTGTACTAGCTGATATGTTTACTAGTACGTAGGTGCTGGCCTACGGAAGGGTACAACCTTATCTTTTCTTCCAAGGACCACGTTTCATAAATTTTCAGACTAGATCCATCGTTCAATCATCAAATATATCTGCAACAACTGATATCCTTTTGAACCAACCACAACCGAATCAATCAATCACTGTGACAACCCATCAATCTGATCATTCAGAATGATGTCACCATAATACAGTAACAAAAACCCAGAACACTGCAATAGCAAACAAAAGCAACTAAAACATATTTTATAATGTATACACTACTTCCATGTGTCTAACCTACGTGCATATGCACTTTCCTCAAAGCGAATTGGCCTACAGATATGCAAATCAAATTTATGATGTATACGCTACTTTGATATGTAGAACCAGCGTGTATACACTCCTTTTCTAAAGTGAACCTCCATACAAATCTGTAAATAATGATTTAAACATTACAACTATTCCAGACTTCATTCATACCCAGATCATCATATTTACAGACTACAACATGCACCAGTTATTTAGATACATGATCAAACCACATAAAGATAATCCACTTCAAGCCTTAAGATCCTGATACATCATTAGATCTTATCCTTCATCAAACGTTAAGGTTCATACTTGGTTCAGATCAAGCACCATAAGCCAATAGCCTACATATTAGATCTCACACTTCATCAGATATTTGATACTTGCACACCTTGGCCTAATGATCTTCTCCTCCTTTTATAGTTTTAGGCCTTTCTCAATACCATGGACCAAAACCACTTAGGACCAATACCTTGGACCAAATACCTAGGGTCAATACCTCAAACCAGATACCTTGGACCAATACCATGGATCAAAATACCATGGACCAAAAATTTAGTTTTCCAAAGTATACGCGCTTTTCCTTTAGTGAAAGTGCGTGTGTACGTATACGTGACTTTGTAAACAGTGAACCTGCGTGTATACGCAGCTTGGTCAATGGTGAACCTGCGTATACCTCTCTTTCTTCATTCTATGAAGACTCATATGTAATTCTTTGTTGTTTACCTACTATTCTGTGATCTTTCATCTGAGTGAGTTTCCTTCTAAACTAATTCCTTGAAGTTGCCCTGCATTTCATCACATCTGTAAATACTATTGTCATGCATTCTGTCACATCTGATATATCTCCTGTAGATTCATCTAGTTACCAAATACAAGTAAGTTGTTCTGCTACAAGTGGGTTACCATCAAGTACAACACATACATCATAATTCCAACAGTTTCTCCCTCGTTCATGATTGTATATTTGTTACCAAGTAGTAACAATACCTGTGTTAGCTACAGATTTAATTAAGTACATGTAATGTGCACATATGTGCTTAAGATTTTGGATACAAATATGCCCATGAGTATATGGCATGAAATCCTGACCAGCGCTCCACTCTTGCCGCTCTTTCATCTCCTCCCTCTTCCATATTTATATTGGAACATTGTGGCCTAGGATTCTACATTGCAATCAACCCTATGCACCGATTTTCCTCCTCTATTTCCTCCTCTTCACTTTACTGTAGCATCAATATTAAGCTGCATGTTGTTGTGTGTCGACCACCAAAACCAGGCATTTCTCTTTGAGGTTGGCTCGATTTATCCCCTGAGCATTTGGATCCATGTATTGACTTGAGTCTACCTTTGTGAAGGCCGTTTGAACCAAGCCCCCCCCCCCCCCCCCCCCCATTATATTTTTGAACCTCGTGAAAATTGGAGTGCAACTGAAAGCCCCCATTGATATTCTTCCATGCACTCCTCTATCTAAGATGTCCTAGGCACTAGTCTACAATCAACCCAGAGGCTATGTTTAGGAAGCTTTCTATGTCTCCCAAAGAACTCGTGCTGCAGGTGCCATTGGAAGTGACAAGTGGTCAATGGGTGCATACATTTGGCTTTGCATGACAAGTGATCATTGGGTGCATACATTTGGCTATGTTACAATATGACACCCACACGATCTCTTTACCCTTTGAACTATGACTTCACATTATAAAACTCCATCTAGGCTTAGCTTTAAAACATTTGTAGTTTTTCTTAACTTTTCATGTCATGCTACTTTTTAAAATGTATTAGCAACTTCAACAGTCCAACATGAACTTTAGATATAGAGGTGAGATTTAGAGTAGGTTTGTTAACTAAGAACACAAAGACTTGTGCATTCCATACCAACATCAATGTTAAAACTACAAAATAAAAAAGTTGTTTAAAAGCAATATGTAACTTTGGCATCAAGGGCATTTCTATGTTAAACTCCCTTGGTTAGAAAATTTTGAGCATCATGCTTAAAAGGTGGTGTTGATGATTTTTTCTGATTTGCTCACACAACCTTTCGAATCCTTAGCTGGCTAGGCCAAGAATGTGGGAACGGTGCCCGGTTTAGTGCCAAGTAGTTTTTAATACAACTTTGAAGTAAAACAAAGGAAAATTGAAATAAACCAAATAAACTTTACAATATAACTTACAAGGATAAATTGAAATGTATTCTTAAAAGAGGGTAGCAAACTAACAACTTGGCAAGGCAAGCCAAACTCACAAACAAATTATTTTAAGTTCAAATTTCATATATATATATATATATATAACACTACCTCCTTCTAAGGTAACATCAAATGAAAACAAATAATGTAACACAAAATATATAGGTAACAATCATCAAGAAAGAGAAAAAGACGTGTAATAATTAAAACACTAGGTGGTAAAAAATACTACAAGATTATTCATTGAGAGTATGAAATAATAATTTTCAGATATGATGATCACAAACTTGGCAGATTAAATGTCTGCACAAGAGACCTCTTAACAAATGACCATGTTTACAAGACTGTATTGGTCAAATTCCAGTAGACATAAACAACAAAATTAAACATGACTTTTTGCAGCAAGCTCAAAAAAGCATGTTCAGAGACTGGAATGTTACTGCAAAAAGAGCCAACATCAGTGTTTCCAAAATATGTAGCAAATATAAATCATCAGTAACTGAAATTAATAATACCATTGACAACAAGAAATATTATCAACCTCCATCAATGTTGTTATTTAAAAGAAGGCTTGTATATCAATGTATGTAAGTCACAAATACATGAACACAAGAAGAAAAGATAACCCAACTAAAGAATAAAAATATATCATACTAACTTTGTTGCTATGTAGAGGATCCTTGTTTTCCTTTTCCAGTATGAACTTATAACTTTTGAAAACAGTTTGATAGCTATTTATTTAATTTAAAGAACAAGTCTTTAAAACATAACTAGGCTTAACTAATTGAAGGTAAGAAAAAAATGCTGGGCTCCTTAAAAATAGGAAACAACTTGAAAATTTGAGGACCCACATCGATAAAACATTGGCCATATCATCAAAATATAAATTAAATGCGTTATAGCCACCATATAAAAATATGCATGCATCACATAAGGTTTCCATCAAGAAATCAATAAAACATGAAACACACACACACACACACACACACACACATAGGCATGTATGCATAATCATATCCAAGTCATCCATATAATCAATCATAAGTCCAAATTGTGAAACCATGAGGCCACATGTCAAAATAAAATACTAACAAAACATATCATCCAAAACATCCAATACAATGTACATCACCAAAACATGAACCATCAATTTTTTTTTCCAAATATCCAACATCAAAACAAAGATTATTAAAACATGTGCAATCAAATTTCTATGATGTATCCCTATCAAACACCCATCATCTGAGTTATAATTTATATTATGAAAAAGGAGATGAATTATTCTTAAACCCTGTTAGAAATTGTTCCATGGAGAAGCGAGGCTCCACTGCACCCAATTGATGTTGGTATTTAGTGCCCTGTAAAACAAATGTTGTGGGATCTAGCACTGATCTTGGGGTAACATCATGATCAATGTATTTTGAAAAGCAAGCATTGGCAGGAGAAGTGGATGGAGGTCAAGGTGTAGCAAATATGATAGCTGAAAGAGTAGCAGAATGTTCATGAATATGACTAGCAACGGTAGGAGAAGGAATGACTTTTCAAGGTAGATCAAGAATAGGTCTTGTCAAAGATGAGGAGGAAGCATGTGTAGTTGAACGAGAACTAGAAACATGATGTGGAATCTTATAAAAAATACCCCAAGTGTTATTATCCAATTCAAGTAAATTTTGAATTGGGTCCAACCATCATTTTCACTCACTGGTTCATTTTTGGTATCTCATGTATGTTAGGATGGGGCTTGTATCCATCCTAGATGTGTTGCAACACTGGTACTTTGAACATGTTGCAACATTGATGCTCTAGACATGTTTCAACATTGGTACTCAGGTGTGTTGCAACATCGTTACTTAGACATGCTGCATCATCAATATCGAGACGTGTTGTAGCATTGGTACTCGTGTATTTGTTGTAGCATTGATACTCCTGTACGTGTTGCAACATTGGTACTCCTATACATGTTGCAACATCAGTGCTCCTGAATGGGTTACAACATCAGTATGGTGTTGAAATAACACACTAGAGGTGTAGAAATACATGCTAATGGTGTTGTAGTGATGCAACTTGGGGTGTTGCAACAATGCAAGTTGGTTGTGTTATAGCATCATAAAGGTGTTGTAGCAACACAAAGGAGTTGTAGCAACACAAAGGTCTTGTGGCAACTAAAATTCTCCAAATCCTTTGATGTCAGCTTGAGGGGTACCTATATGAGTATGTTTGAAGTATTTTTCATAAAAAATTCTTTACTTCACATATAAATTCAATTTTTTCCTTAATGCATAAGAATGAACATTAAAAGTGGCATAATTAGAGAAATGTTATACCTTGGTTAAAAGTTTGTTATTATAAGCAAAATGAGCTACAAGACGATGTGGAGATGGGAAAAATACATTCTACACCCATTCACCACCTTTTTTAATATCTTTTTCCCATCTCCACATTGTCTTATAACCCATTTTGCTCATAAAAATGCACTTTTGACCAAGGTACAATGTTTCTCTAATTATGTCACTTTTAATGTTCATTCTTATGCATTAAGGAAAATTTTGACTTTGTATGCTAACTAATGAAAATTCTATGAGAAATACTTCAAACATACTCATATAGGTACCCCTAGAGGTGACATCGAAGGATTTGGAGAAGTTTAGTTTCTACAACACCTTTGTGTTGCTATAACACCTTTACGATGCTATAACAAAACCAACTCACATTGTTGCAACACCCCAAGTTCCATCGCTACAACACCATTAGCATGTATTGCTACAACACCTCTACTGTGTTGTTGTTGCAACACCCTACTGATGCTACAACCCATGCATGAGCATCGATGTTGCAACATGTATAGGAGTACCAATGTCACAACACATCCAAGAGTATCAATACTACAACACATTCAGGAGTACCTATGCTACAACATGTTTGGGTATCAAAGTTGCAACATGTCTAAGAAACTATGTTGCAACATACCTGAGTATCAATGTTGCAACACATCTAGAGCACCAATGTTGCAACATGTCCAAAGTATCAATGTTGCAACACATCTAGGACGGATACATGCCCCATCCTAACATACAGTAGATACTAGGAATGTAAATCACTCTTGCAGGAAGGTAAATCACACCTACATATAAAGGTAGGCTTGCTCGAGTGTTAAAATGATCTTGGTTATTGTAACTAATATGTCATTGCATGTGTTATGAAATGAATTCAATCACAAAACCATTAATTCACACTTGCTTATAAAGGAAACATAACCATAAACCAAATGCTTTTACCAAATAACCAATATAAATTGTTTAGTAAAACAAAGGTGTTATGATTATGGAAACAAAGTAATTTTTAATATTACAACAAATTCGCAACAATGGGATTAAATCCTTCATGAGATGTTTTAAATCCTTCACAAAATCATTTAGTGAGTAAATTAAGACTATATTAACACCTAATTTGCAACAATAATCTATAGTTGTAGCAATTAGAAATTCAGAGTTGCAACAATACTAAAAAAAAGAGTAAATGTAGAAATGGATAGAAATAGAAGTTACAACTACATCTATGGTATAGATATAGTTAGTACTTGTCTAAGGATGGAGGCATACCTTCTTAAATGAGGCACTTGTTAGAAAAACAACATAATGCAAATTCTCAACATGCCATTACTCAAACTGGAGTGGAAAGGAAATTAAATTGTAAGAAATCTGGAAAGTACAATAACTTGTTATTTTTTCTCAAATCTCAATTTCTTGTTACCCATATCAAGGCGAGCATAGGGTTTTTATAAAATATTTTTTTCTATCTAAATAAATCAAACATGTGGATGGACAACCATGAGAGTTAGGTAGTTCATCTCGTTACATCATTTTTCTTAGAAAATAGCAAAAATGACGGTTGACTCAATTCAATTGTGTGACAAGTGGTGGTTGAGACATCCTCTTTTCTTAGTCATTTAATTGCTCTTGTTGTATTCATACATGAGAAACTATTCATTGACTACCTAACTAGTCGAACACTGACAACTAGTGATTTACTATTATGTTAGCACAACAAGCGTAGAGTTACAACATTGTCTTTAGAGTGCAGAAATAGGAAAAGCAGGGAGTTGAAACAACAAAACACTAGCAAGGGAAGCACAAGTTGCGGAAATAGGGGTCACAACATCAAATTCACAACAACAATGAAAATGATCCAGAGCAATCACATCCCAAAGTTATAACAATAGTGAAGAGTTACAACAACAATGAAGAGTTGCAACAACTATGGTTACATCTCAGGGTTGTAACAATTGTACTTTTCTCAAGCAGAGAGAGTTGAACACCTATAGGAAGTTGCAACACCTACAGGGAATTACAACACCTACAAGGAGTTGCAGTCATTATTGAGACACATGTGTTGAGTAGTAGTTGTGCAGTCTTGTGTCATGTGTGACACTATTAGTATAGACAGACATTTCCCAAAATATGCATAAGAATAAGCATTAAAATGGAACATAGAAGGATATTAACACCTAGACAAAAAATGTATCAATATTGATGGAAAAGGAAATAAGAAAGGATGAAAAGCGGGAAAAAAATGTATTAGATGGGTGCTAAAAATATGTCAATTTTGCACCTGTTAGGAGGTTCAACTTGAGGAGGTTTTTATGGTCAAGATATTGTCACTAGCTTCCTTAGTGGTAAGAGTCTTAATGAAATATTTTGTAGGTTATCTCCAATTTTATAGCCAATGCAATCATGCATATAGCTAAGCACCTCTTATGCAATAAACATTGTCTACTTGAAGCATATGTCATACCTTTGTAGCACTAGCTTACCTTGTTTTCATCATGAGGGCCCCTCTATAACTCCTCTACAAGTCCCTCCAACTTACTAGTCATTATGTTACAATTATTGTGTCAAATATAGGTAATTTGATTTCCATACCCATGTAGACAGGTGAAAGTTCTAGATATGACATGTCCCTGTAAAGTTTTCCATCCATTATCCCTATGTGACTTGTGAACCAAATTTTGCTTAATATAGGTACATGTCAATTCCTAGGCTCTAAAGGTGAGAAATGTTAATGAATAACAATTTTGAGGCATATACGTGTGCTTATATACAAAATATAGGAGAAATCCAATATAATAATTTGATTATGCCAATGACATGCACTAGACAACCTTTAAAAGAGTAAATATAGAAAGATTTTTGCTCTAAGAGAAGGGCACTACCACATCTCTTGTTGATTTTCACTATCCATTTCCTAAAATTTATCTAGCTTAACCAAGGATGTGTTGAATATTGACATTGATATTGGTTAGATCCATACATATTATAGTAGACTTTAAAAGCTATCCATGCTACCTTTTGTCTAACTAGTACATGCACCAACAATGCTTCTTCTGTACATTCTTGACACTCAACCATGGGATGCGACATATTTCCTTATCCAACATTGGAAAAATGTTCCACAATCTCCTCGGTTATTATAGGCATAGATATTGATCTTTCATATGAGATAGGAATCTAAATTAAACAAAATCCAAACAAGCCTTTGGGATAGGTCAAACGCCCTATAACCAACAATGTTGGAAAAGTATGAGAAACTAGAATAATAAAGTTGTGTAGTTCATTAGAATGATTAAAAAAATCACTTATCACCTAAAAATATTACTAATAAAGTGGTATGATGATCTATAAACTACAGTGCATAATCCACTAGACAATTCATCACAACAAATCTACTAAAGTATATTTGAAAATACGAAACTACATTATAAGGGTCAATTTCTCCTTAGATTGTGGTATTTCTTAATTATTGTGTTATCCTTATGCATGCAATAGATAAATGTGGAAAATACAAAACAATGAAATAAAAATCATAAACCACAATGAACACAAGATATGATTTGGGAAACCTTTACAGGATGGATGCAAATACAAAGGAGTGGGACCTATGGCCTATGGGTTGCTATAGTGCACAAGAACTCTATATTTTCTCTCTCACTCTCTCTATCTGCTCTTAGTTATTCAATTCATCTGTGGAACAAAATGAACTCCCATTGAATGGAACCTTCTTTCCTCCTAGTGGTTTGGTTATAACAAAGCTCGATAACCTACTAGTGGTTAAGTTTGACTCCTTCAAATCTTAACTAGAATTACAATATTTACACTTTTAGAGTCCCCTTCATTATTATCATGTGGCTATCCCATTTTCCATGAATAATGGAGGCTAAAGTGGCATCCTCTCTAGTCATGGTGGTCAAAATATGAAGGTCAACTTCCACGTGGCATAAATTTTGTATATATACTTCATCTGAGGTCTTTCTTATGTCATTGGAAGTGTATGTGAGTGTATACTTTTTATAAGGGGGTGATAAAATTGTGTAGAAATTTTTTACCCTCGAAATATTCATTTGACGCCCCAAAGAATTTCCAAAATGTTTCAAACCCTAATTCGCCAAGTGATGACCTACAAGTAAACATGGTCTCATGAGCCAATTCCTCCAATTTTCCCCCTCAAAACATCAAGATGGATGATAAATAATATAATGATTCAATTTGGATCATACCTCGATTTTGGGAAGCTTTTGGTCCCCAAAATATTTTAGTAAATGAAGTGAGGAAATTTGTCCTCCACCTCTTACGTGTATCATTTAGCCTTACCTAGAAGTTTTCATTTCAACCTAATTCATCAAACACCATGCTGCCCTGTCTTGTAGGCTTGGATCTGTTTTTCAAAATTTTATCTTCTGTCAAATTTTCCTAAGCATCTGGTGCTAAATCCTATACAAATGGTAGGACATGTTTCTCTTCCTAATCTAACATGGAAATTTCATAGAGTTTCACATTCTCTACATTCAATACTCATTAAATGTGTATGTATGGGAGTAGAATGAGTCTTTAGGTTTTCTCTTTAACCTTTTCCAATATCTCGAAGGGACCATATATATAGTTTTTATTTTTTTTTCAGGACCCTGGAGCCTCTCCTTGTTCAATTGCAACCATAATTTGTCTCCCACTTTGAATGACTTCTTTGTTTTGTGTTGATCATTCCTAGTCTTGTATTATTCGTGTGACTTTTGCAGTCTTATGTACATGAAAATGTATTTCCATTATCTTATTAATATTTTTTTTTTTACCTTAAGTAATCCCTTGTAAGATCTTCCCTCACTACTATCTTGTTGTCCATATGAAATATCTAAAGGTGAAGGTGTAAAATATCCAAAAAGTTTCAAATGGAGACTTACTAATAGAAGTGTGGATTGCTCTATTATAAGAGTGTTATATATGCATTCTTTTACTAAATTATGGGAGAATATGGACATGAAGTTGAACAGGTATACAACATTCTAACCAAAAATAGATCAGAAAACAGAAGTAGTCAACAAGACCTTGGTGCAACTTTTGAGGGGTTACAATTAATAATTCGAAGACTTGGGATGAAAATATATATATATAGATATATATATATATATATATATATATAACCCCGAGTCTTCGAATTCTTAATTGTAACCCCTCAAAGTTGCACCAAATTTTTGTTGACTACTTGTGTTTGCTAATATATTTTTGGTCAAAATGTTGTATACCTATTCAACTTTGTGTCCATATTCTCCCACAATGTAGAAAAAAATGCATAGAGAAATCTTGTGTCCCTATCTGAATTTATGCTCCTTGGTATCCCAAAGTGCACCCAAACCTATCCAAAGAACAAGTTCACAACTTTTACCCATTGATAACCTTTTACATGGGATTAAAACATACATATTTCTGAATCTATCAAATACCAGGAAAACGTATTCATGTCGCTTCCTCGGTTGTTGGTAAATCTCCCACAAAGTCTATGGAAATGCTTTCGCAAGGATGAGTGGGTACATGATATGGATGGTATAGAACATGTTTCCTATTACTAGGATTGTTTCTACAACAAATAATGCATCACCTTTTCTTTCATCCTGATCTATTACATATACCTATGCAAATTTGCCACCCTCTTCCATACACCAAAGTTCCCTACAACCTTGTAGGTGTGAGCCTCTCTAATTAGTTGCAGTAACTCACCTTTAGGAACTCATAACTTATCCAACTATAGAATAACCCATTATGGAGATGATATTCAATTGTATTGTCACTATCATAAACATGACTTTGGCTTCGGAACTATTGAAACACCTCCTTGAATTCCTCGTTCTCTATATATGATTTTTTGTATACATCATGGGTTAAAGGTTCCATGTGCATCGGAGTACCCAAAGCTATAATTTTCAATGTGGGTGGCCTTGAATACATGTAAACCAACTTGTTTATGTTTCCCTTATTTTACTTGATAACCAAATGAAACTATTATAAAAACCTCATTTACATGTAATTCCTAATATGTTGTACCTTACTCTAGTCTTGTAGGTACTATATTGGTTGGTGATCTGTGTGTATTCTTATCTCCTTTCCCATCAGATAGTGTTTCCACTTCTTTACAGCTTGTACAAGGGCATATAGATCCTTGGTTTTTGTAGGATAGTGAAGAACCATCCCATGATATACTTTAGAATGGTAGTACACATGTGATCCTCCCTGCATCGTGATTTCTCCCATATCATACCCATTAACATCTATATGAACTTCCAAGTGCTACTATAATTTTGGTAGTACCAAAAATGGTGCTTAATTGATCTTCTTCTTTAAATAATCAAATGACCTATACTAACCCTTTCCCCACTGCAAACTCTTACGACTCATTTTTATAGCATGGAGTGGTGCTAGCACTGCTGAAAATGAGGCTATGAATCTCCTCAAGTACCGTGTTACTCCAAGGAAACCCATGACCTAAACAAAGCTAGTAGGCACTTTCCAATTCATGATGACATCCATATTTGTAGGATCTATCTTTAACTCTCCTCAACCTATCACATATCCTAGATGCACCAAAGAATGTTGTGCAAATTCATAGTTCTTAAGATTTTCCAACAACTAATGCTTCTTGAATATTTCTAGTACCTCCATCAAATGTGAGATGTGCTCCTCCCAATTAGCAATGTGTATTATTATATCATCCAAATAAATAATAAAAAAATGAACGTATAAAAGTAGGGTGAAATATATCATTCATTAACCTAATCAACGTAGTTGATGCATTGCATAGGCCAAATGACATGACTTAACGACTCATAAAAACCTTGCCTAGTTTTGAAGGTGGTCTTCTAGGTATCTTCTTCTTTATTTGAACTTGGTGATATCCTAATTTTAAATCCATATTGGTGAAGTATTTGGCTTTCTGGAAATGATCTAGTAGATCATCTATCCTGGGCACGAGGTACCTATTCTTGAGCATAATTTTTTTTAACACCCTGTAATATATACACATTTGCTAAGTCCCATCCTTATTTGGCACAATGATAATGTGTGACCCACATGGTGAGGTACTTGGTCAAATGTAACCTTTTCCAGTAGTTGTTGCAACTAGTTCTACACCTCAGTTACCTTTATAATAGACTACCTATACAACCTAATGTTTATAAATGGAGATTCCAACAACTACTAGATCGTGTGCTCCACTTTCCTCTTGGGTGGTCTCCTTTTAGGATCTTGGATCACACCCCCTATACACTTGTAGGCACACTTTTAGTTGTTGTTTCTATTCCTTAGTGCACCCTTCCAAGGATGCCTTAGCTCTGATGGACTATTCTATAAATTGATTTCTCTTAAAAACAACAAAACATACTTATTGCTAGAACTAATCAACATTTTTCCCTAGTGGGAACTTACCAATGACATCTTTGACTTTCCCTTGTGTGTGTTGATGATGAAGGATTTTTCCATCCTTGATGAGGCAGTACTAGTTGGCCCTATGAATGAAGAACACATCTTGCTTATACATCTAGGGTCTCAAACTAAATTACACATACATCAAGTGGAACTACATCCAACTCCACTTCATCAATAAAATCATCACTAATATAAAATTTTGATTTTACATTGTTTGTTTACCTTTATATTTGCCTCCTTGTTGACTCATCCTAATTGATATGTGCTATTATGGTAATGAGTCTCCAATCCCAATTTCTTGACCACACTACTATTATGATATTCACCTGTGATCTTGTGTTGAATAAAGCATGAATTTTCATCTTCTTGACCTGTATCTTTACTTGGAAGAGTTTGGACATTTTTTTCTCTTCATCTTGCTGAAGGCTACTCAAATTCACCCCCTTCTGCATAGTTGTACAAGTAATATTCTCATCCATGTCTGAGTTGCTTTCAACCTAATTATTACAATATGTGGCCTGAATATTTTTCATCTTAGCATCCTTCTTTGATTCTTTTTATTGAGATTTGAATGCAACTTCCAACACTTATCCTTTGTACGTTTATTCATAGTCAATGGTTGCAGTGGTTGCTAGTATACTTGCATTGGTGTGTTGTGGTTATTATTTGTTTACCTCTTCTCCATTTCCACTTCTTCTTACCCTCATTGGAAGATTCTTGTTGCTTGTTATGCTTTGACCCACTTGATTTCCATTTCTTTTGGCCTATGTTCTCCAAGTATTATGCCTATACACAAGCCTCATTTATTTTTCTTGGTTTTAAGAACATCACTTGCTTTCTTATATGGATATGTAGTCCCCCCCCAAATACTTGAGGAGTGAATCTAGGCTATTTCAGGGGACACCCAACATTATTTCCATCTTCTTAAATCATGTTGTACTCCTATACACTCTGCCCCTATCTCTTACTGAAGTAATGTTATTGGAATGACTAGGACTATGCATTACCTGTAGAGAAGAATTGTGACTTTATGAGAGTTTTGAAATCCTACCACTTAGTAATTGGAGGATCTCCCTCTAGTCTCAAGGTTTCCATGTGGATTTCATATCATATTAGGGCATGATCCTCTAATTTCAAATATGCAAATGGAATTTCGTGCTCTTCCTTTATGTGGTGAACACTAAAATGAACCTCTAACTTCTGAAACTAGTGATTTAACTTCAAAGGGTCAATATAACCTTGATATGGTTTGATGTCAACATTTTATTCCATCTTGAATAGGGACTATATGTAGAAAACCCTTAAAACATTACAACTGCTAATGAGATCAAATTGATTTCCAAAAGGCACAATATTTCTCTACCAAAATTTTTTGGAAATAAAACAATGAATAGAGATATAATCACACATAGAACACAATAATTTTTTTGGGGAACCCAACTGGGAAAAAACCCTCTTACTTGTATTAATAAACTAAGGAATCTGATCTATTACATAGAATTTTCTTCAATCCTAAAGCTCCCTGCAATATTGATCAACTATCCTTAAGACTTTTCCAACACCTACACAAATAAGGCCTCCTAGGAGCTCCTATTTCCTAGCACAAATCTTCCCCTAAAAAATAGGAATTTCTCCTATTTCCTTGCGCAATTCCCAAGAGAAATTGTTTTGCTTGCTTCTCAAGCCTCTACACAAAAACCTATGTACAATGAATAAATAGATTTATGCCTTCATTCAATCTCAATAGGAAATTCAAATTGCATGACCTACTAGGGCTAAATTTAGTAGTTGCAACTAGTTAATTGAGAGTCAGTTGAGTTAACAAAAGTCAAACTACTCAACTAAACTCAATAACTCAAGTCTATCTCTATTCTAGAACTAGAGATCAGTTAATTGATAGACACTAGAGTTTAACTCCACTAGATAGCTAAATTTTAGCTATCAACTAGTACACAACTCATTGAAAGCCATCTAACTCGAATTAACTAATAATAAACTAATGATAGGCCACATCACACATGTTAACTAACAACTAACTCAAATATCTATGAGATTGAATTCGAATTAGCATCTTTGACTAAGGCACAAGTCAACAAATCCATTCCTTGCTACTATTTCAACACTAACTCTTAGTCAGGAGGGGATTCTTTGAATATCCTTGTCCACTTGGATCTGACCTCAAATCTACCAAGTTCTCTGCTGCTGCAGCTGCTCCCTCTAAACTAGAATAATTCTCTACTTCCTTATAGGGAACCTACTTTGAAGACCCATTCTTTCTCACCATGCTCTATGAGTTCACCACTTTAGTGTATGTGGGAGTTTACTTCTTGAACCTGGGAGACTAAACTCTCTTTTGAGCTCCCTTAACCAAATCCTCTTCCCACTTGGCTCGAACTTTTCCTATATTAGAAATCTCTGGCTAAGTGGTTGCCTCCACTTTCCCTAGTATAGATTGGTAATGGCCTTCCACATCTATAATTTTGTCTCCTTCCCATGCAAATTTGGAACAATATGGTCTCTAAATCCTTCTAGGATCACCCTCCTAGATTTGGCAGTCCTTCCTCCATTGAGTTAGTTGTTGTGAATCTGATGTGGGAGGTTTAGGAATATCATCCTTGATGTATTCTAAAACCCCATTATCATCTAACACAACCTCCATTCTATCCTTCCATGCACAAAAGTTTGAAGTCCCTTCTAGGGCATGCTCTGTCTTCAAACCATATACTAACGTTATTCTTGCACTTGTAGAATTCCTTTTGAATCTGATCAAGGAACTCAGATTCTATCTTGTTTCAGCTTTGATACCATGTAGAAAATCCTTGAAACCTTGCAACTTGTAATGAGATCAAACTGATCTACAAAAGACACAAGATTTCTCCACCAAAATTATGTGGAAATAAAACAATGAATAGAGACACAAGCACACATAGAACACAATATTTTTTCTAGGGAACCCAACTGAGAAAAACCCCTCTTGCTTGTATTAATTAACTGAGAAATATAATCTATAGCATAGAATCTACTTCAATCCTAAAGCTCCCTGACATACTAATCAACCCTCCACAATACATTCCCAACACTTAGGCAAATAAGGCTTTCTAAGAGCTCCTATTTCCTAATGCAAATTTGCCCATAAAAAATAGGAATTTCTCCTATTTCCTTATGTAATTCCCAAGAGAAGTTTCTTTGCTTACTTCTCAAGCCTCTCCAAAAAACTTGTGTACAATGAATAAATAGATATGTTCCTTTATTCAATTTCAATAGGCACTTCAAATTGCATTGCATACTAGGGATAAATTTAGTAGTTGTAACTAGTTAACTGAGAGTCAGTTGAGTTAACAAAAGTCAAATTACTCAACTAAACTCAAGAACTCAAGTTTATCTCTATTCTAGAATTAGATATTAGTTAACTGACAGACACTATAGTTTAACTCCACTATATATCTAAATTTTAGCTATCAAATAGTAAACAACTCATTGAAAGCCATCTAACTTGAATTAACTGATAATAAAATAGTATTAGGTCACATCACACATTTTAACTAACAACTAACTCAACTATCTATGAGACTAAATTCAAATTAGCATCTTTTACTAAGGCACAAGTCAAATAAGTCATTCCTTGCTACAATTTCAACACTATTAATGGTTCATGTCACTCGAACTCAATTGTTCCTTTTTAGATTCTTTTTTAGGCTCCCTCTATGGTTCTTCTTAATCCCCTGATTTCCCCTCCTATTTGACCTCTATGTTATAACCTCCATCTTCTCCAAATATCCCAAGATTATTGGAGGATGACCATGAACAAGCTTACATTACAATTTATTCGGTGACTTGTGCTTCTAGTTGCGCAAACATCTCCTTTGTGGGATCTTTAGGGTGATTAATATATTTGTTGGCCATGGCTGGGTTGTTATGAATTTCTACTTAAAATGATCTGGATCCCCTACAATTACCCAAAGAAACTTGTTATAATACCAATATGATTCATAAACTACTATGGATATTCCTTTGGACAATTCATCACAACATATCTACTAAAATATATTTGAAATTCCAAAACCTACATTATGAGGGCTAACTTCTCCTTATATTTATTTTTTTAATTATTTTCTTATGATTGTGCATGTAATAGATAAATTGTGGAAAATAGAGAATAGTTAAATAAAACTCACAAACCACAATGAACACAAGGTATGATTTGTGAATCCCTTATGAGAGAAAACCCAGCTGGAAGGTGAGGCTACTATGCTCTCTCTTTCTCTGAATGGAAATGGATGCAAGTACAAAGGTGTGAGAACTAAGGCTTGTGGGCTACTATAGTGCACAAACCATATTTTCTTTCTCTCTCTCTATCCACTCTTAGCTACTATTCTCATCTATGAAACAAAATGCATTCCCATAGAATGGAAACCCTTTTCCTCTTAGTGGCCCAATTGTAACAAAACTCGATAGCCTACTAGTGGTTAAGTTTAACTCCTTCAACTCTTAACTAAAATTAAAACATTTCCTCTTTTAGAGTCCACTTCATCATGATTATATGGATAGTCCATTTTCCATTAATAACGGGCGCTAATGTGGCATCCTCTCAAGTCATGGTGATCAAAATAGGAAGGTCAACTTCTAGGTGGCTTAACCTTTGCATACGAACTCCATTTAAGGTCTTTCTTACATCATTGAAAAGGTGTTTAAGTGTATAATAATGCTAGGGAATATGATGCATAAGCAACAAATAATAACCCACAAAATTTCCATTTGATTCCTCAAACTACTTCTAGAAGGTTTTAGAACCCAATTTGTTGAACTAGGACACGCCAATTAGAATGGTACTATGAGCTGATTCATCCAATTTTTCCACTTTGAAAGAATCAATATGGATGCAAAATAATATAATTATCCAACTTGGATCACATGAAGTAGAAAACCTATAGCTTTGACTTCTTGAAAACATAAAATAAATGTGATAGGTGCTCAAATTGACATGTTTTTAACACCCATCCAATACCCCTTTGCATATTTTTTTACATTTCCATCTCATTCTGATACGTTTTTTTATCCATAATTATGAATTTTTTACCAAGGTAATATTATCCCCTTAATATTCCATTCCAATACTTATTCTTATGCATTGTCAGGAGATTATTACCCTTTTATGCTAACAATGGTATACAGGAAAAAGGATGCACATGTACCTTCCAAGTGCAGGTGATGCAACCCTCATAACAATTTCTACAACTCTATGTAAGACACAAGTGTTGCAACTCCCAAGTATGAGTTGCTACAATTATTTTCTTGAATATATATACTAGAACTCTTAGTTGTTGTGCCTCGTGCTGTAAATTCTAGGTTATTATCACCATTGTTGCAACTCCCCGTTGCTATGACTCTCAACTCCCTATTACTACAATTCTCAACTCCATGTTGCTATGACTCTCCCCTCTTCATTGTAACAACTCTTGCTTTCTATGACTCATTTTTTTTTGTGAATCGCACCACATGGTTGTTTCTGCAACCCATTCAAGACCGTTACTGCAACTTTCAGGAAGGATGTTGTAAATATGTGCCAGTTGTAATAACGCATCAAAAAAATAAAAATTTATCATTTGTGGATTGTCCAAGTAGTCAAATAACCAATATGTTCACATTGGGAAATGACAAAGGTGAATAAGTGCTTAGAAATGAAAGAATGACTCGGTCGCCATTAGTCACACAGTTGATTAATTCAACATGTGCCTAATTTTTACTATCTTTTGGAAAGTTAATATAACAGGAGGAATAATCTGATTCTCATGGTTGTCCATCTACTAATTTGATTAATTTTTATATATAACATCATGTATAAAAACCCATGCTCTCCTCGAGTTAGGTAGGTAGCAAGCTAGCTAGTTGATTAATCAGAATCAAAACTAAGTTCTTTATTATATTTCTAATTTCCTGCAATATAATGTTCCTTTTCATTTCAGTTCAATCAATGGTGTGCTGAGTATCTAATGTCTTACTGCATTCATTGTTATATTAATAGATCTACTAAACTAGCTATCTATCTAAGAAACCAACAATATATCAACATATAAATCAGAACAAAAAGAGAACAAGGAAAAAGAATACAACAGATATATGTGGTTCACCCAATTGGGCTACATCCACGGGAAGGTTGTCTTCTATTATCTCTAGAAATCTCCTACAATCTTACAAAGAGAACAACTACAAATAACCCAATACAAATGGTAGTATGTTGTGAGCATGTGATAAGATGTGATGGTATCACAAAATGGTATGCACATGATAAGATGTGATGGTATCACAAAATGGTATATGCCTTAAGATGCTCCTTGGACCCTATTATATACCCAGTGAAGTGGAGGAATTACTCTCACATATTAAATGTGGGATAATATAATTCTCCAAAATAACACCTCTTTATATAATAAATGGATACAAGAGTATACTATGCCATAATAAATATGGGATATAATGTATTACTCTTTTACATAAGATTGTGGACAACTTCCGACATAATACAAAGACATTATTTCCTTCCAAGGAATATAATATTTTCGAACTCTCCCCCTTAATAATGGATGGGAGAAGGTCCCATCCTAACACTAAGGAAGGAAGGAGTCATTACTTCTCCCAATAATAATTAGTTATAACTCTGAAGTTTAATTACTATAATGTTGATATTCATATTGTTGCAACTTTGAAGTTCAATTGTTGTGACTCTAACATTTCCTTTGCTACAACTTGAAATTATAATTGCTATAACACCAATATTCATATTGCTACAACTCTAGACTTCAATTGTTGTAACTCTAATATTCCATATTACTACAACATTGCATTGTAGGTTTATTGTTGCAACTATGATAATTCATACCGTTATAACTACATAGCATTTTTTTATTGCTACAATTCATTCATTGACATTAACATCAACTACAAACTAATTGTTGTCATGGGATTTAGATAGCAATTGTGACTTAGGTCATTGTTGCAAATCCTATTGTTGTGACTCTGTGTTAAGACTAGAATACTATGTTTCTTTTCTAGAATTATGATTACAATATTTTCCATAGGGTTCGATTAATAGCATATGATTTTAGCCTTATTTATTTTATGAATAAAGTGTGGTTTGATAAATTTTGATTTATTGCATTACATTCAATGTGAAACTACATTTATGTTACAACAACCAACATCATTTTAACTTTGGAACAAGTTTCCTTAGATGTCTATGTGATATATTTTCTGCAAGTGTGATTTATTTCCTACAAGTGTGATAATTACTTTCTTGCAAGTGTGGCATTTACTTTCTTGCAAGTGTGGCATTTACTTTCTTGCAAGTGTGCTCTTTACATTCGTGCAAAGTTTTGATTGGATTGCAAGTATATTTCTCTCATAGACTCATGAAATAATTCCAATATCTTGTCGTATGACACTCATTTAGATTACTACAAATTTATATTGCACTAGTGTAGATGATGCACCCCAGTTTTTAAGTTCCATATGAACATCAGATTGACAATTAAATGTTTGGTCTTTTGGTTGTATTTCTAAACAAATAGAAAGGAAATTCAAAGGCTCGTCAATATTTCCCACCCATAAATGTTCACACCTAGTTCTCAATGTGTTTTATTCTAAGGTCATTCAAATCATTGACATTCCATTTAGTCACTTGCATTGAAAACCCACAATGTGTGACATATCTACCTGAAGGTCTCATAGAGCACGCAAACAATTAGTTGTAGGAGACAATTTCAAACATAAATCAACTAGATTCAATTGTTGTGGCCACTCCTAGTGACCCAAAAATAAAAATCCATTTCTCTTTCCTGTGGATGTAGGAGTGGTGGAAAAGAGTGCACTCTGTATTGATCACCTTTGTGATTCATGGCACTAGTACGTGCTTTACTAGCTACCTTAGCTAGTGGCTAACTAGGACTATTTGTGACTATGGTCCTAAGTTTCAAAGCCTCTAGACCCAATATTTATGAGGTAGAGACATTAGTTGCAACATTACCTCTATTTTTTATGAATAACTTCAATGTAAACACCTTCACCTTTGTTCATTTCCTAGGGAGATTTGGGGAAGGAGGGATTTGGGTGGTGGGGACACCTTTGGATAAACCTATATCATAATTAGACAACAAAAAATGCAATGAATGGGGCTTTGATTTAAAAAAAAAAAAAAAAAAAAACAAACAAACAAAACAAAACAAAAACATGCGTTAGGAAAATTGATTTATTAGATTGATTAGTGATGGACTTTGTTACCAACTGACATAATCACAAGTTCCTTGAGATATTTAGAAAATTTAATCCTAATGAAAACTCCACATTAAGGGTGAGGGTGGAAAATAAACCAAATTGGGTAATCTAATTGGGTAGTTTCTTGAACTAAATATTCAAGGTTCCAATGGGATAAAACCACCAAGGTATTCTTACAAATCTAGAGGTCATGAAAAATATTTTATTCACATGTATAAGGTTATTGAATGAAAATGAGAAGAAGCCTTCAGTTATACTACTAGTATGGGTGCAATGCTAACCTTGTGGCTCCCACTCCTCTCAAATGCAATTATCAATGACCAAATCATGTGGCACCCGCCTAGAACCCACCTTAAATGAAGTACATAAACTATCATATTTAGAATTAGAAAATTAAAAATTAATAGGAGAGTCATTCCCTTGTTATATTCCTTTGGAACAAATTTTTTGGAGAGCCTTATATGCCATCTCTTCTCTCTAGGCCTATAATAGTACCAAAAATGATAATAGAATTTTTATGTGAGGACATATTATAAAGGGAAAAGAGAAAAGGGTGGATTCACCAATTGTTGTGTAGTTCAATATCAATTATATTTGTAACGTATATTATTCTTGCTATCTTTCGCACCTTTTGATAACTCTTGTAGTTGATCTAATAATGTAGTTAACTGATTTTGCGCTTGCCTGAATCAAAATGAGGGTTCGACAAATCCTATTACAAATCAGTACATTTTAGATGGTTACATACTTAATGTTGGATTTTGGAATCTGATTTATAGGATGGTCTCACAATGAAGTTCATATACAAGTAAAACCATGCTTATTGGGGGTTATTTCACAATAGATGGACATGACTATTTTGATTAAGGAATTGATTATTTTAGGGCATGACTAGGTCCCAACTTGAGGTTGTATTTTCACTTGATGGTTAGGTCTTAGGAAAGACATTATAGTTGTCATTTTTCACTTTCAGGGGGGCATATCGATGCTATCGATTCACAAGTCCCAAAACCTCTCACTTTTTAGTGGAGAAGGGGAAAGATATCAATGATTGTTAGAATTCAAGTTTTGAATTCTACTAGGTGATTTTGAGGATTGTGGTTTATTTATAATGATTGATTTAAGTTTAATGATTTTAACATGGATCAATAAACATTTTGAGGAGATTTTTAGGAGATTGGATTGGTCAATTTGATGTTCTTAGGTTATTCATGAAGTCACTTCATCATTTGATAGTTTTGAGGATTTGAGGATATTGGCATGGATAATATTTTAATGGAGTTTTTTTGAGGATTTTCATGCCTTTGAGGGTATTGTCATATATGAATGATGATGATTGATGCGAATTGTTTGCATTTGACGATTCAATCACCTATATCATATATGAATTGCATGGTTGTTCAACTTTTTATTGACATTTTGGTTTTAGGATTTGGGGTAGCACCAACAATTCACTTGATTTACTTCTCAACAATATTTAGCAAGATTATGATGAACTCATTAAATCATTCATAGTTTTCTCTATACATGTTTTATAGGACCTAGAATTGGGATTTCAATCGACACTTTTTTTAGTAGGACTATTCATAAATGCTTTTGTATTGTTTCCAAGAGGAACACATTTGTTCACTTAATAGTTTTTGAACTTAGTCTTTAGAATTTATAGGGATGGTCTACAAACTTAGTATAGCACAACTAATTATTTTTCATTTTCACTTGGCTTATTGAATTGTCAGTTATTTTTAATATAATTTGGATGTGTTGGAATTATAGCCAAATTCACTTCTCATTAGTGTTTACTCTCATTTGTCATGGGTTCAATTCAATGAACACTAACTAGTTATTTGGCTCATCTGTTGCACAATGATATTTCTATATTTGGTTTTTGGCATCCATTTTTAGTGGTTTCTTAAGGTATATATTCATTGAGATTCACGAGGTTTTATACAATGCATATTAGGTTGAAGTCTTGGATATATTGCTAGTGTTTGCATTGGTATTTTTTCTTAGCAGTACACTTGTATAGACTTATAATTGGGGGGGATTGTTAGTCTTTCAACTCCTAATCTCAAATCCATTTACCACCTTTATTTACACCATGGGATAGGTATTTCTCATAGGTGTCATATACATAGTTATGTGTTGGGGTTATACCATTATAAGGTACCCATTGAGGAATGTATTGTATTATGTAAATACAAGATTAATATGATTTTCATGTTCTTTATCTTTTTCAAGAGGAGGGTAGTACTATGGAAGAAAGAAGCCATCTAAGTTTAGAAGATTTATACCATTGGGATCCACCCTTAGATGAGTTATGCCACTGAAAAAGTGGAAAATCCAAGAAGGATAACTCTCAATCAAGAAACTCCATGAAAGAAAAAGGATTGACACTAGGCAAGAGGTATTAACCTAGTTTTATTTTGTCGTAGGCTTTTATAATCTTTAAAGTTTGGGAAGACAATTATGTTATGGAAAATGAAAGATAAAAGTTTGAAGACTTCATTAATGAAATTGTAATATGAGTATATTTGAGGCTTTATGTTGAGCGTAGATGATACAATATTGTAAGCCCTAGCTTTTAACACAAGCTGATGAATGAAAAATGATTGAATGAAATATATCCTTCCTCTATTTAAATGAGAGGTAAGGGAGTCCAATAGCATAAAGTGAGCCTAAACCTTGAAATTAATTAAAAGTAAATATTTTAACAAGTAGGTGCACACATGAAATGCTCCACTCCAAGAGGTCAGATGCCAAGCTCCAAGCTAATATCGTCAAAAAACATCCAATGCTCCAATGCTTCTCCTCCACAAGCCTCCAATGCTCTAATGCTCCTGCAAAGTAGCATGCTCCTTTGAGTCAATCATAACTAGATGAACACTACCACAACCCAAGCACCCTCAAGTCAAGTACAAGCCTCCATGCAGGAGAACAAGTGGTTCCATGCCATTTAGGGATAAACTCTCTCCTCCAAAATTCCCAATGATCCTCAAAACACGTTTTCCTCCAAGTAAGTAGTTCAACATCCATGTGATGATCATGAATAAGTCATCAAGTTGTCAAGCCCTCCAACACTCCAAGGAATAATACCACATAAGCATAAAACAAGGTCTAAGAATTCAATAGTAAGCCACCTCCATGTGTCTATGCCCATCATGGAACAACTGGGGCTCATCCATACACCATGCACCACACCAAACATGATGTAAACACTTTTAGAGTAACATTGAAAGCTAGTATTCTCTCATGTGGGATACATGAATGGTTCTTATCATGATCCTTTGATGTAGTGGAGGTATATTCTAGTTCTCCAGGTAAATACATTACCCTCATATTTTTATGGTTAGGTACTTGGCATGTGGTGTTGGAAATGGCTAATGATGATGGAGAAAAATAAAAATTTATGAGAAAAGACGTTGAAGAGCACATGAGATTGGAAGAGAGAATAATAAGAGCAATTGGAAATGTTGGAGGTAAACGTACACTTGATATACATGACTATTCCATAATTTTAAATCCCAAGGGAATGATAGACTAGATAGGAGAAATGAAAATTTTATTTAGTTTTGAGAATAGTAGAGATCCTATGAAGTTTAGGATTTCTTATACAAAATTAAAGAGTGGTGCTTCTTTATAATGGGATAATTTGTAACTGAATACAGAAAGTAGTGGTAAATAGAAGATTAAAATGCAGGATATCATGGTGTTAAAAGTTGAAAAGTGGATTTTTTTCTTGTAGATTATGATTTAAATATGTCAAGAATAATGTAAAATTTGAAGTGGTTGAATATGTCAGTGAAGGAGTACAAATAGGAATTTTATAGACTTTTTATAAGGTCTAGGTAGCACAAAGGGTTTGAAATCCATTTCCATGTATTTGAATGGTCTAATTTATTCCATTCACGATGAGTTTAATGTTTTGTATTTTCATTCAGTGATATATGTGATGAAATTTTCAATTACCTCCAAATTACTTAGTAGATAAATGAGAATTTGTACATTTAATTGTTAATCCAATGTTTGTATGGAACTTTCAAATGATCATGCATTGTATATGATAATACGATCTATTAATTACCAATGAGGTTGTAGTGCTAATTAATTATTAAAGAGTTGGATGTTAAGGTTATTTTCACGAGTAACTAAGTAAAGAGAGAAACACTTGTAGGAAATGAAAGGATTGCACTTGCAGGAATCGAAATATCACACTTTCAATAATTGAAATATCATAGTGCACTCTTGCAAGAATTGAAATACTAACAATAACACTCTTGCATAAAAGCAAATCATTCTTGCTAGAAAGTAAACACACATACAAGATAGTAAATCACTTTTGCTGGAAGGTAAACACATAGGAAAAAAAGTAAATCACTCTTGCTAGAAAGTAAACACATATGCAGAAAAGTGAATAGGTGACTTGATCAAGCTAACTTCTTATTCCTAAACTCTACAACGAAAATGCTTGTGAATTGATGAGCTACTGAAATTCTAGAAAAATATGATACAAAAATCCAACATCAACCAGCTAAATCAAGGCTAATACCATAGAATACAGAAAACAGAGTAAATCATTGCTCATTCAATCAACACACAACATTGGAAAATAAAGTAAAATGCACAATGATTTTCAAACATACTTGTTAGTGTTAGTGTCTTCACACTTCCATCGGTGATCAAATTTCTCTTTTGCATGCATATTAGGTGTCTCATTCGATCAGCTGCATTCCATTAGGTCATGGATCAGCTGATGGTAGTGGTCTCATGTCAGTTTCCCTCATGACATCCACCTGTTGACCTGTTTACACATTTCTTTTAGTCATTCACAGTCATCCTATTTCATTTCATGTATAACAACTAGTCCTAGGGTTTAGTTCCATTAGGTCTTAGGGTTGTCAATCATGCTCAAATAAAAAGGTCAGTAGGCACATGAAGGTTCATAAAGTCATAAGTTTACTTCTAATATGCTCAATAAATCTTTTTCACCTCAAAACCCTGTTTAGAGGTGAAAACAAAGTTTTTCCATTTTTGTAAAAATTTAATGTAATTCAATTGTTTCTATATGTAATAAGCACTCAGCAGTTGTTCCTGTTCACCTTTCCAACTCCTGCTACAGTAGAAACAAAATCATCAAGACATCAGTCCATCAAATTGCCAAGAAAAGTGTCAAGCTTCAAACTGAAAAACAGAGTTTTGAAAAAGTTACCAAGACTTTAGAAAAGTGGGTTTGAAATGAAGAAAAATCAAAGTGTATGGTATATAAAGCCAATTCATGATAGCAAGCCATTCCATTGTGCAAAAAATAAATTTGAGAGATAAAATCGTGTTTTGAAGGAAGATCAAGCAAAGGAGGAAGAAAACCCGAAATTTGCAGCAAGTTTTCCTGGCGCTGCACATCAGAGGGTCGGCATTGCGTATCAGGCAGCTTTTCCCTATGTAAAAATACACTAGCGTTGCACATCAGGCAGGCGCTATGCATTGGGCTCAGTGTGCTGCGCATTGGCCAGTGAGGTTTCAAAATCATACAAATTCATCCCAAATCCTCCCAAATGCTACATTCACCTCCTAACAAGTAAGTGTCAATACATCCTAAGCTTAAATTATGTTTTTCATGTTGGGTTCATGCTTTTTGCTTCCTAAATGATGACCCCGAACTCCGATCGCACTCTTCTTTGTTTCGCAACAAGTAGCTGACAGTATAGTCTACAATTAAATCGTGCTTCTTCTAAAATATCAAAATACCGAAAGGGAAATCTGGTGTAAAATTAAAAAAAAAAAAAACCATAGGAACGGAACTAAACTCGGTTTTTCATATAGGGCGCAGCCTTACAGTTCTTTTAAGATCATATACAGAGACAAACCATCGTTTAATGAGAAAAACATGTGCGCATACATACGGTGATCATACACAGCAATTCACAAACAACAATTCAGTTCCCCTTTTATTTGTCTGCGCTAACATGCCTTTAACATGACCTAGACACCATTTGCCACCGGGGAAAAGTTTTTTTTCACGCATAAGAGATCTACGTATTTGTATTTTTTTACAAAGGCTGAGCAATCTGCGCTCTTTTTTTTCGACATAAAAACATTCTGTAGAAATTTTGAATAATTTAACACATATTCACAGAGATTATCTTGATCATACAATTATAAGCGAAACATGTATAATACATAATCTCCTCTACGTTGATCATCAACTTACAGAAGCAGAAACATTCACAGGCACACATAGAAGCATCAATCAAACTCATAAACACAGTATGTATCCCGGGGAAAGCATCTCACTAAAAACCCCAACTATCTGTATATTATATTGATTGAATCATGTAACATTACAAAGTACAATGCTTATCACAAGCAATCCAGTACCAACTCCACCAGTTACACACAATACAACTCAGATCTGATCTCCAAATCTATTCCACTGCTTGCCTGCCTCCACTGCTCAATACCTGCTCAAGAACTGATGAGAATGACTTCCCAAACTCGTATTTCACCTCAAAATAATCACTCACACTTTGTTGGACGTGAGCAAAGGCTACAATACTGGGAAAATACGTGAGCAAACTCATTGGCATACTCAATCCCTTGATTGTGCAAGATCTGGTGCACAACTATAGTCACAACTGATAGCAATCTGATTCTCTAACACCTGTCCCTGCTGAACTAAACATGCACTGACATGCAACTGAGTTAACTGATGTATTCTATAGTTGCATTATGAGTTAATAACTTGTGAATTAATTAATATCTAATTCACCCAACTCATCTCTAGTCTATTGATCAGTTAGACTAAATACAACTAGTTTAACAAAGCTAAACTGAACACAACTCCATCAACTGCACCTCCAGTCCACTAAACTCAACTCACTTGAGTTCTAACTGAAGTCCTGCATACAACAACTCAACTGACTCATAAGAAAAGTGTATTTCCTTCTGACAGCTGCATGTGCCACCTCTGTAGCTCAAACTGAAGTGCTCCAAGAGAATAATATCAAGTTTATAGTCCAAATATTATTATGAGACAATAATATTTGACTTTTCTATTTTTGACAGCCAGTCTAAAAATAGACTTTGATCACTCACACTTTCATAAAAAAATAGAAGTCCATCTATTTTTCCCAACTTGACCAATCATCCATAAACAACAACCTACATTCCATGGACATGATCCATATGTCTAAAAATAGACATAGTCTAAAAATAGACTTGTGCCAAAAATAGCCTGCGGTCCCACTTAGTGAAGGCAACTCTTTTCACTAAGCTCCATCATCTTGTTGCACTCTCAACAAGCATTTCTTGTTGCACACTTTTCAACACTCCCTCTCAACAAGAAAGGCTTCCTCTCAAACCCGATCCTGTAACTCTGGAATGTTCTCCATGCAACACATCTGGCCGGTCCACTTGCTCTGTCATCAAAGTCTCTGACTGCTATTGCCTCTGTCAACTGAAACTCTGCATCTTTGTGCTCTTCAATATCTGACTGCTCTAGCCTCTGTCACTTTGATCTCTGACTGCATCCGTGCTGCTGCTGGTTCTATCTCCCAGCGTTGCATCCGCACTGCACCTCCCAACTGACCTCCCTTTTGGGATAGAAACACCCTCTGATGCTGAAGCTCTACCCGCTGCTGACAAGTGCTCCCTCTCTGACATTTGCACTACTGCAACATCTCCATGCATCTCGCACCATTGCACACCTCTCTGTGCCACCTAGCATTGTGCAAAACACTTGTGCCTCTCACATTGCTACAACCTGCTAGCTATGCGCTGTCCTAGGATTCCTTGCAATGTCGCTCTCTCTGCCGCTCCATCCGCATCTTTCTCTACCCAATCAGTCAGTTCCTGCTACTACACATTTGGGGCTCTCGTAGCAAGGTCTCATCCAAGAGGTTGGGTACCTCGAGGATCCTGCCCCTCCTCCTTGGGATGATCAATCCACATCACCCCACCTCCTACCTGGAGGTATGGCTGCATGCGATCCCTCAGCCCACCTGGCTTGAAGTTTCCCCCTACTGGAGGTCTCTGGATGAGTAGATGTCTCTACTCGATCTCCTCTCAGCTTCCCTGTTGTGGCTCCTCCACAATCTCCTGAAGCTGCTGCACCAATCGTGGCTCCTCCACAATCGTCTGAGACTTCTTCTGGCTCTGCATGTTGAGAGGTAATATACGCTCCCTCTCAACCACCAAGTCTCCATCAGTTGCCTCACTGCTCAAGGCTTTGCATGCATCTTGAACCTCAAGAGCATATAGGTTCTTGACCTGTGAACCAATCTGCTTCACTTGTCTAGTGATGATGTGTCTAAGGAAAACCTTTCCCTTACTAAAGACCACATCATAGCCTCTGTCTTCCAACATTTCGACACCAAGTTTCTCTTCAGTCCTGGTACATACTTTACATCGGTCAAGGTAAAGCGAGCTCCATGCTCCCTCTGAAAAATAACCGTGCCTACACCTGAGACACTATACTTCTCATCATTACCCATCCCTATGAGTATCTGGAGATCTTTCTCCTCCAAAGTACTGAACAAACTTTTGTCACCGGTCATGTGGAAAGAAGCTCCACTGTCAAGAAACCAACCACTTCCCACCATGGATGAAACCATGCATGCGAAGAGTGTGAAGTCCAACTCAAACTGTGAAGCAAGTGAGGCTGCCTCACCTTCAAATCCTTCCCCGGATCCCTTCTTGGACTTCTTCTTTGGGCAATTAGTAGCATAATGACCCAACTCATGACAACGAAAGCATCTCACCTTCGCCTTGTCAACCTTCTTCCCATCATTGGAAGAATTGGATTCAGAAAGAGAAACCTTCCCCTTCCCCTTCTTCGCCTTACTCGCTAAGGCACAGTTCTCCTCATCCTGCATGGATGAAGAACCGTCTCTGGTGCTCCGTCTAATCTCCTCCTGCATCAAATCCGACCATAGTCGTTCCCAATTTGGCAGTTTCTCCCTTCCATTCACCGAGTCCTGGTAGCTATGCCAACTCTTAGGAAGGTCAAGGAGTGCTAGACTCACCAAATTCTCATTCGACAGTCACCCCCACACTTCCCAGCTCATCCCGGCATTGGGTGAACTTCGTGAGATACTGGGGCATACTGTCTCCATTCTCACACTGAATGTTTCTGAGTTTTATCTCTTGCTTTGGAATTAAATTCGAATTCCACCAGCTCAAAACTCAACCGCTTCCGATCTAGAATTCGTGAGAACAAAGTATTTCTTGTACAGAGATCGACTGTATGGGCATTCACCGGATATCTCACCTTCCAAAAGAAGGATGAATCCAGAGGCTACCTGGCCCAATCACAGACTCTGCCTAAAGAAATAAAATGTAAACACTTTCTAAATAATAGATCCAATGATCAATCCTCGCTTGATATCCTGTAAAAAATCTCTTCTACAAATCAAGCAGCTCTGATACCATGTAGAAACTTTTTCTACAAATCATCTAGCTCTGATACCATGTAGAAACTTTTTCTACAAATCAGCTAGCTCTGATACCATGTAGAAATTTTGAATAATATGACACATATTCACAGAGATTATCCTGATTATGCACTTATAAGCGGAACATGTATAATACATAATCTCCTCTACGGTGATCATCAACTTACAGAAGAAGAAACATTCACAGGCACACATAGAAGCATCAATCAAACTCATAAACACAGTATGTATCCCGGGGAAAGCATCTCGCTAAAACCCCAACTATCTGTATATTATATTGATTGAATCATGTAACATTACAAAGTACAATGCTTATCACAAGAAATCCAGTACCAGCTCCACCTGTTACACACAATACAACTTAGATCTGATCTCCAAATATATTCCACTGCTTGCCTACCTCCACTGCTCAATACCTGCTCAAGAACTGATGAGAATGACTTCCCAAACTCGTATTCACCTCAAAATAATCACTCACACTTTTTTGGACGTGAGCAAAGGCTACAATACTAGGAAAAT
This sequence comes from Pinus tabuliformis, assembly GCA_031772625.1. Classification (NCBI taxonomy): domain Eukaryota; kingdom Viridiplantae; phylum Streptophyta; class Pinopsida; order Pinales; family Pinaceae; genus Pinus; species Pinus tabuliformis. The sequence goes on along the minus strand of CM062804.1, from coordinate 486,068,794 downwards.
ACATGAGCAAACTCATTGGCATACTCAATCCCTTGATTGTGCAAGATCTGGTGCACAACTATAGTCACAACTGATAGCAATTTGATTCTCTAACACCTGTCCCTGCTGAAATGAACATGCACTGACATGCAACTGAGTTAACTGATGTATTCTATAGTTACATTATGAGTTAATAACTTGTGAATTAATTAATAACTAATTCACCCAACTCATCTCTAGTCTATTGATCAGTTAGACTAAATACAACCAGTTTAACAAAGCTAAACTGAACACAACTCCATCAACTACACCTCCAGTCCGCTAAACTCAACTCACTTGAGTTCTAACTGAAGTCCTGCATGCAAAAACTTAACTGACTCATAAGAAAAGTGTATTTCTTTCTGATAGCTGCATGTGCCACCTCTGTAGCTCAAACTGAAGTGCTCCAAGAGAATAAGATCAAGTTTATAGTCCAAATATTATTATGAGACAATAATATTTGACTTTTCTATTTTTGACAGCCAGTCTAAAAATAGACTTTTATCACTCACACTTTCATCAAAAATAGAAGTCCATCTATTTTTCCCAACTTGACCAATCATCCATAAACAACAACCTGCAATCCATAGACATGATCCATATGTCTAAAAATAGACATAGTCTAAAAATATACTTGCGCCAAAAATAGCCTGCGGGCCCACTTAGTGAAGGCGACTCTTTTCACTGAGCTCCATCATCTTGTTGCACTCTCAACAAGCATTTCTTGTTGCACACTTTTCAACACATTCCACCATAAAATTAAATTACACAGATACGAAATCTAGTGATTATCACTGAGGAATATTAACAAGGCAATCGACATTCGACTTGGCGGTCTCCTAACCAGTTGAGTCCCGACTTCCCTTCTTTTTAGGCTTCCAGATCCACTTGCGGAGTTTTCAAAACCGAATGGCGATCGACAATCCGCTTCCAATGATTTTTCTGTTGATAACACCAATGCACGCACCATTTTTCGGATCACCGATTCACTGGAGTGACATGCCGATGCCGTAATTTTTGGAATTGCATTCAATTCAGAACTGAACTTAACTCAACTTCGGTTCCCGTATTTACGCCTTTCGATCTTACCAGGTTCAACAACGCTTTTCTTCTATACTTCCTCCGCTAATTGCTCTAACCAACAGATAACACAATCCCCTGTTTTCTCACTCACGGTTACACTCATTTAATAGATCTTATCACTAAATCTTCAAACAAAACAACTGTATTTATTACAATAATAACAAACTATGAATCGACCTCCTCAGTAAAACTGAAATTGAACAAACAGGTAATAAAATTCACCCTGTCAAACCACAACATGTGGACAGTTTTCCACATTGCTGGTCAGTTCCGATGCTCTGCATGAGACTTCCGGAGAAGAAAAGATTGGTTCTTTAAACTTTTAGGATTTATGTCGTACTTCTGCAATTCAGTTGCTGTCAACCAACTGGAATCTTCCATTGGCTGTTCTTTCCACTTGACAAGATACTGAAAATACCTCTGTCCTCGAGTTTCCTTGGATATTCTTTGATCTAAAATAGCTTCAACTTCTTTCTTGGATGTTTTTGGTACCTGTTCTTCCCAATCCACAGTTTGAACTTCATCACCTGTAGCTTCAGTTTGCAACTCTGTTTCTATCTCTTTGAATGGATACAAGTCTGCAATATTAAAAATGGGGGATATTACCATCCCTTCCAGCAACTCAATTTCATAAGCATTGGCTGAAAATTTCCTCTTGATTTTACAGGGTCCTATCTTCTTCAGTTTCAACTTATTATAAGTCTTTGTAGGAAATCTTTCTTTCCTCAAATATGCCATGACCAAATCTTCTACCTAAAACTCTTTTTCTCTCCTTCTCAAATCTGCTCTCTGCTTGTATCTCTTGCTGCTTTCCTGTAGTTTACCTTTAACCTCTTCCTGTAGCTTCTGCATTTGTTCAACAAAATCTTCAGCACTTGCACTTCTAGTTTCTTGTTTCCCCAAGTCCCTTAGCTCATATACTCCTCTCGGGTGCATTCCAAAGACGATCTGGAATGGACTCATTCCTGTGCTTCGATTTGGTGTGTCATTGTAAGCAAATTCAGCTTGAGCTAATGCCAAATCCCACTGTTTGGGATTCTGATGTACCAGACTTCTTAGTATATTTCCCAAGCTTCTGTTCACAACTTCAGTTTGTCCATCTATTTGAGGATGGTAGGCTAAACTAAAACTGAGTTTAGTTCCCAGCTTCTTCCAAAGTGTCCTCTAGAAATGCCCTACAAATTTAGTATCTCGATCTGATACAATGCTCACAGGTAGACCATGTATACTTACAATCTCAGAAAATAATAAATTGGCTATGTGTGTGGCATCATTAGTCTTCTTACAAGCAATAAAATGGGCCATTTTAGAAAATCTGTCTACAACAACATAAATGGAATCGTTTCCTCTCTGAGTTCTTGGTAAACCCAGAACAAAATCCATACTCACCGCATCCCATGGTCGATCTGGTATGGGTAATGGCTGATACAGACCTGTATTCTGACTCCTTCCTTTGGCATACTGACATACCCTGCATTTCTCAACAAACTTTTTAATATCAGTTTGCATTTTAGGCCAATAATAAAAAGCATTCACATGAGCGAAAGTTTTGTCTTGTCCAAAATGGCCAGACAATCCTCCACTGTGATTCTCTTTAATGATGTTTTCTCTCATTGAACATTTAGGAACACATAATTTGTTGCTTTTAAATAACAGGCCTCCTTGGATAAGGTAATCCATCCATTGACTTCTGTTATGGCTTACCGGATTCTGCACTGTAGTGTAGATGTCTTTAAAATCCTCATCATCCTTGTACATTTCTATCATTTCATCAAAACCTACAACACCCACTTTAAATTCTTGCAAAAGAAAACTTACCCTGCTTAATGCATCCGCCACCTTATTAGACTTACCACTTTTATGCTTTATTACAAAAGTGAAACTTTGCAGAAATTCCACCCACTTAGCGTGCTTCTGATTTAGATTTGGCTGATTATTAATAAACTGCAAAGCGTGGTTGTCTGAATATAAGATGAACTCCTTCGGAAACAAATAATGCCTCCACTTTTTCAATGCCTACACAATAGCATAACATTCTTTGTCATAGGAAGAGTATTTTTTCTTTGCATCATTTAACTTCTCGTTGAAATATGCTATCGGCCTTTGCTCTTGGCTTAACATCGCACCAACTGCTTCTCCACTTGCATCGGTTTCCACTTGAAAGACTTTCTCGAAATTTGGTAATGCCAGAATAGGCTTTTCTGTTATCTTCTTTTTCAGCAAATTAAAATTCCTATTAGCTGCTTCTGTCCATCGAAATGGCTGATTGGCCTCCTTGATTGTCTCAAGGATTGGTGCACAAACTTGACTAAATCCCTTTATAAATTTTCGATATAAACTAGCAAGTCCATGGAAACTTCTTACCTTGAATACACTCCTAGGAGTAGGCCAGTTTCTGATTGCTTGTACCTTCTCCGGATCCATTTTCAAACCGTCTCTGGAAATCACAAATCCAAAATATACCAGCTCCTCTTTCATGAAACTACATTTCTTCAGATTGATTAGTAGTTTCTCTTTTTGCAAGGTTTTCAAAACTAACTTCAAGTGTTCCAAATGTTCCTCTTTACTTTTGCTGAAAACTAGAATGTCATCAAGGTAAACAGCAACAAATTTACCTGTATATTCTTTCAGAACCTCATTCATTAGTCTCATGAATGTGCTGGGTGCATTAGTGAGCCCAAAAGGCATCACTAACCACTCATACAGTCCACTGTTGGTTTTGAAAGTTGTTTTCCACTCATCGCCTTCCCGAATTCTGATCTGATGATACTCGCTTTTCAGATCTATCTTAGTAAAGTACCTGGATCCACTTAAACAATCCATTAAATCATCCATCCTGGGCAAAGGAAATCTATACCTGACTGTTATCTTGTTGATAGCTCTGGAATCGGTGCACATGTGCCATTCTCCTCCCTTTTTCGGACTAAGCACCGTTGGCACAGCACACAAACTCAAAGTTTCTCGAATCAACCCCTTGTCCATCAGCTCTTGAACCTGTCTTGCAACTTCTGCGTTTTCCTGAGGAGTTAATCTATATGCAACTTTATTAGGTAGACTTTCTCCTGGTATTAAGTCGATATGATGACTTATACTTCTAATCGGTGGTAATTCATTCGGCAATTCATCCACAATGATATCCATGTAACTATTTAACACAAATTGAATTTCTTCAGGCAAATCATTTAAATTTGTGGAGGTTAAAATTACCTTTGGCCTTCCCATGATAGCGAAATGCATCCCTTTGCTTTTATCAACCTCCTGTAGCAGTTCCTTACCACTCACCAACATGATACTATTTTCAGGGAGCTCTTTATTAGCATCATTCTTCACTGGCAGCAATGTATGCTTAACTCCATCCTTTTCTATGGTGTATGTATTTCTTCTTCCATCATGAATCGCCTTTCGGTCAAATTGCCATGGTCTCCCCAATAACAGGTGACATACATCCATGGGCATTATGTCACATAAAATCACATCTCTGTATGTGCCAATCTGCATTTCCACATTACATTGTTTTGTCACGATGACTTGATGACCCTTCTGAAGCCAAGATACTTTGTAAGGTGCAGGATGCGCTTTCCTTGTTAATCCAAGTTTTTCCACCATCTCTGTAGACACAAGATTGTCAGTACTCCCGCTATCAATTATCACCTTACAACACTTACCCTTTGATTTGCATGTAGTCCTGAACAAATTCTTTCTTTGCGCAGGTTCTCCAATCTCCTTTTCTGATCTCAACAAAGTTCTTCTAAGCAGCAATGATTCACCTTCCTCTGGTGGTTCTTCCTTCTCTACAAGTCGAGGTGGTTTCGGCTTTGCCTCAGCCACATTTGCACCCCTCTGGCTTGCTGATTTGTTATGAGGACAGTCCTGCGACATATGTCCCCATTCCCCACAGGTATAACACCTAACATCTCTTCCTCGCCCTCTTCCTCTAGGTGTGAATCTCCCTCTACTAGATTCACCCATCTGTGGTGATCTGCTGCTTGGACTTCCTGCTTCAAACTGATGTTGTGTTCCTCTGGATCTGGCTGATCCTCTACCTCTTGCTGGGCTCTTTCCTCTGTTTCTTTGACTCTGTTTCCACAATATCTTCTCCTCTGCTTTCAAACTTGCTTGATAAGCATCCTCAACAATTTTCAAACTTAACAGGCTAATCTCATCTTGGATCTCATACCTTAGCCCATTAACATATCTGGCTACTTTCTCCAAATCATCTTCTACATGCCCTGTTCTGATGCTTAACCTGTAAAATTCTTCAGTATATTCTTTGACAGACATTCATTTCTGCTTTAGATTTTGCATCTGCTTAAAGAGATTCAAATGATAGTCTTTAGGCAAAAACTTGGCTTTTAGTTTGCTTACCATTTTATCCCACTGCTTGATCTTAGATTTCCCCTTTCTCGTTCTTGATGTCTGTAACTCGTCCCACCAGATGGCTGCATGGCCCTTCAGTCTAGTGACCGCAAACTTCACCCTCTTATTCTCCTCAACCTCTTCATAATCGAAATACTGATCTATGGATCTGATCCAATCCATGAGCTCCTCTGCATTCAAACTCCCTTCATACATAGGAATTTCTATCTTGGGTTTGCTTCCAACTTTTGCCAGCATCTTGAGGACTTTGGCAGTTTCATTTTCTTCTCCTGCTTCCACCTCTTCATCAGATTCTTCTGAAGAACTCTCAGTTCTCTTATCAGGTGCTCTTCTCTGAGCTGTTTCCATTGTCTCCATTTGTTCACGCAGTCTTCGCACTTCTTCTATCAGGACTGCATTTGGTTCTGGTCTTCCTCTTCCAATTCCTCGCCTTGGCGGCATCTTTGCTGCAACACCTGTAACTGGCTCTGATACCAAAAAATGATGACCCTGAACTCCGATAGCACTCTTCTTTGTTTAAAAATGATGACCCTGAACTCCGATCGCACTGTTCTTTGTTTCGCAACAAGTAGCTGACAGTATAGTCTACAATTAAATCGTGCTTCTTCTAAAATATCAAAATACCGAAAGGGCAATCTGGTGTCAAATTAAAAAAAAAACCATAGGAACGGAACTAAACTTGGTTTTCCTTATAGGGCGCGGCCTTACAGTTCTTTTAAGATCATATACAAAGACAAACCATCTTTTAATGAGAAAAACATGTGCGCATACATACGATGATCATACACAGCAATTCACAAACAACAATTCAGTTCCCCTTTTATTTGTCTGCGCTAACACACCTTTCTTTTCTATACATCCACGCCAGAAACCTTTAACGTGACCTTGACACCATTTGCCACAGGGGAAAAGTTTTTTTTCACGCATAAGAGATCTGCGTATTTGTATTTTTTTACAAAGGCTGAGCAATCCGCGCTCTTTTTTTTCGACATAAAAACATTCCACCGTAAAATTAAATTACACAGATACGAAATCCAGTGATTATCACTGAGGAATATTAACAAGGCAATCGACATTCAACTTGGCGGTCTCCTAACTAGTTGAGTCCCGACTTCCCTTCTTTTTAGGCTTCCAGATCAACTTGCGGAGTTGTCAAAACCGAATGGCGATCAACAATCCGCTTCCAATGATTTTTCTGTTGATAACACCAATGCACGCACCATTTTTCGGATCGCCGATTCACTAGAGTGACATGCCGATGCCGTAATTTTTGGAATTGCATTCAATTCGGAACTGAACTTAACTCAACTCCGCTTCCCGTATTTACGCCTTTCGATCTTACTAGGTTCAACAACTCTTTTCTTCTATACTTCCTCCGCTAATTGCTCTAACCAATAGATAACACAATCCCCTGTTTTCTCACTCACGGTTACACTCATTTAATAAATCTTATCACTAAATCTTCAAACAAAACAACTGTATTTATTACAATAATAACAAAACTATGAATCGACCTCCTCAGTAAAACTGAAATTGAACAAACAGGTAATAAAATTCACCTTGTCAAACCACAACATGTGGACAGTTTTCCACATTGCTGGTCAATTCCGATGCTCTGCATCACTAAAGGTCAAACCCTAGCTTGCTTCTATCCTCTATTTCACATCATTGCAAAACCACAATCACTTGTCCCTTTTCCAAATTTCATTGCACTAAAACTACCCCTTGATTCTATTTTCCCTTTCCTTATTTTCCCTAAGAAACTAATCCCCTTCATCAAACCCTAAGTCCCTCATACATCAAAACCCTAGTTACCCAAATCCTTCCCTTCATTCCCCTACCTCACCTCATTACCATTGTTACATTTACAAAATATCTTCATACTCACCTTTTGTTCCCAGCTATTATCCATTATTTACCATATCATCACCATATCCATTATTCTCATACAAACAAGAGTAAAGAGGCTAAAAGCCAAACTAAGGAGAGCCTTGAGGGCCAATAAAGAACATGATAAAACCAAAATCTTGGTTGAAGCTTCATTAGCTCAATAAAGCACTTAATTAGGTTGCCTCTTACCAAATTTGAGGAAATTTTGGAAACTTTTTGTCATTTTGCAATTTTGAAAATAGAAACAAAGGAAATTCTGGCTGATGCGCAGCGCCACTGGCGCTGCACATTGAATTGGTGAATCCTCTTGAAAAATGGCTTATATATTTGGATTCAGCATCAAAAAATAAGCAAACCCAGAAAATTTCATCAATTTTGGAGAAGATCTTGGCCACCAAAAGGGCAAAAAACACTCAAAAATGCCCTCTTTGCCACTTTTTGGACCCACAGGAAGAAATCTTAAAAGTTTTCTAGAAATTAGATAGGCAGAGCTTTCCAACAAGCCATATTGGGCCTGATTTGGATGAGTGGAAGGCCTCCAAAAGCAACCTTGAAGCGGTGCTACGCATCAGGAAATTTTTTGTCAATTTTGCCTAAAAGTCAAAATTCGCCTAGTTTCTTTAGCAGTTTTCTTCTTCTTTTCTTGGTAAATTTTGCATGATAAATGATGTAATATGATGTAAATTTGATGTAAAATGACATGAGGGGGTAGATACATCAATGAAAAGTGGTTTAGAATTGAATGTATCAGTTTCCTTGGTTTTAGAGGCAAGCTGTTCCACTACCTATTTTCTTGTTCCCAATTTAGATATGGTTGAAACAGTCCCTTATCTCTTGGATTCAACCCTGATAGCTAGCATGAGTGGTTTCCTTGCCTATATTATGTAATTTCTTAGTCATTTGTAAAGGTTGGACTTTGGTAGAAGTGGTGGCACTCATTGAACATTTGTATCAAGAGTTTGGCAAGGAATAAAACCAGGTTCCACAACTATTTTTGTGGGATTCTTGTGACAGTGAGTTTATGTATATGTATCCAAATCCATATTTCTCTTCTAAAACTGAATGAATCTAGGTAAATGGACAAAATACACTTTTGTGCTTTGTCTTGGGAATTCATTTGGTTTTCAATGTTTTCAACTGTTTGAAGAGGATTCATAGTTTCTTTATGCCCTCCTCAACTCCTCAGATGTCTTAATATACCATCTTAATCCATTTCTAGTACATAAACCCTTGTCTACCTCGCCCCACAGAACATGACCGTATCCCTGAGTTGTTTTCCCAGACCCAATCTGCCTTCTCCAATTGACTTAGCAACCAAAACCTAAAAATCAAACCAGAAACCCTAAGCTACTATACCTAGCCTAAAATATACATTAAATTCAGTCATCTGAAGCCCTAATTGCCAATATCGTAATTGAGATTGACAAGGAGAGAGCCCTCTTCCGACCTGGTAGGGGTAGCTACCAGGTTAAGTGTGGTTTGATGTTACCCTAGACCTACCTTCCTTCAGCCTGAGGTAGATCCAGGCCCTAACATAGTGGCAACCATACTGGGGAACGTAGTTTTATGTTCCTCAACAAAATGTATCAAGTTCAGATTTGATTTTTGATGGTGGACAACGATCAGACATAGGAAGGCTGAAATCATTCACCTGGCGACTCCAAATCAGTTTCAAGATCAGATCCAAGGACTCCACTAGAGGATGAACCTGACCAGTAGAAACATGAAAGGACAATATGGAAAGATCAGGTATTCAAGTTGGAATTTCATCCAAGACATTATGTTCTTCATTATAAATTAATTTTTCTCTTTTCCTGAGAATGTCAAGAATGCTTTACAAAGTATATTGTATTCGAGGAAAGATCCTAGATATGAATTTGATTCTTTCCCTTTGAATATTGTGGATACAAAATATGCACATGCCTTTGATCTTGATCAAGACCCTTCTTCTGAATTTTATGATGATCGTCTTCAAACTGATGAGCCTCAAGAGACAAAGACTGATTCTACACCTTCTATACATATTCCTATACCTTGTAAAATTCCAGATAGATACAAGCCTCTAATTTTACCTCTTATATCCCATGCTTTCCCTAAAATCATTACCTATATCTACCAAGATTTGATGGTGAATGTGACAGCATCACTATTGAGAGACATGTACTGAATTTTGAGTCTTTTCTTGACCTTTTTGAAGTTGATGAAGAGGATGTCAGTATTAGGCTTTTTGCTCTTTCTTTGCAAGGAAAAGTCAAGAGTTGGTTCAAAACCCTGCCTAATGCGAGCATTTCAGATTCCCAGCAGTTCGCCAAAGTTTTCCTCGACAAGTGGGTGGTCAGACAAAACCCTTTCTTGATTATAGAAGAGTATAACCACCTGAAAAGATTGCTAGGGGAGACAATACAACAATTTTCTGCCAAGTTTAACCAAGTCTATTTTTTGATGCCGGTTAATATAAGACCTCCTCCTGGATCCGCTCTCTTGCACTACCCGGATGCCTTTGATTCAGAAATAGAGTTTTAGCTGAGAGAAAGGAACTTTTCTACACTTGAAGAGATGCAAAACAGTGCAATAGATGTAGAGGATAATTTGTTGATCAGAAGGGCAAAGTTGAAGGAAGAAGAGATGGAGAACATAGATCCAGAGGAATCGACATCTTTAGAGGTAAAGCTCGACATTTTGGCAAGTGCAGTGGAAGAGATGATGCAAAAGATCACTACAAGGAATGAGTATGATGTTCAAGATCATGGCTTGTTGATTGAAGAAGAACAAGTGGCTGATCCAAAACATTTTCCTTCTTATCCCAGTTGTCATAGATTTGATAATGATTGTTTTATAGATCATCTTGGAGAAGAGAGATCTGTTGATATGACATGTATGCTTGATGATGTGTTTTTTACTGATGATTTGCCTCAGTTTGATCAATATGATGATGATTATGTTCTCCAAACATAATCTAATCTTGCAGACAAATCAACAGCTAATGTGTGGAAGGAGGAAGTTCACTTTTAGCAGCTCAAATATAGTGATCAACCGTTGCATATCAGCTATGGAAGTGAGGAGGAAAGTGAAACAAATTTTGAAGTAAGTGAAGGATCTTTGCCTTTTTTTTTGCTTCGTTTCAGATCATTCAATCAGAAATCAACCATCGATAAGTTTTGATATGAACCATCTAAAGTGCAATGAGATCCTTGTTCAAGACTTCTCGTATCTAGATTTGCAGCCACCGAATGCCATTGATTGTCAAGTTGCAGATGAAGACTTGGAAGTTGGAACATATGATCAAATGATGCAAGATGATTCCATACCATTCTGTTTCGAATAATTTCAGTTTTTGAAGGGAAATTTGCATAGTATATCTTCAATAAAGGATGAGCAGCCTATAGAAATTCATGCCATCTCATTGGAACCAATCAAAAATGGGTTGCAATAGTATTTTCAAGTTTTTCACGATCCAATGGCTCATGTGTTGGATGATGTTTGCAATCAAAGTCCTCAACTAGCTAACTGTGAGATTGAAATAAGTATTGATACAAACTTGATCCGGTAGCCAGTTTCTTTGTCATTTTCAGCAGCAGTCTCGTCACAAAGCTCAAATAAAAGTTTGCATTCATGGTATGAGGAGGAGAAAAGTAATCCATCGGATGAGCTAAGTCCCAATGCACATGAATTTCAAGATCCTTATGCAGTACTTTCAGAGTCGAATAGAGCATCCATTTTATTCAATTTGGGAAAATTTGGATCTGTTTACAAGTTTTCATGGGAGTTGCCTTTCAGTAGTTTTCTCTTGTTGTTCATAAGCAAGCACTTGTGGAGAATGCAAACAGCAGCCACAATGCTTACTTGGTTGCATTGGTTGTTTCACTTCACTTGATTAGGTGATGACTGGAAGAGTTAGAGTAGATTTTATTGAATAAGCTCCGTTTTGAATATAGTTTCCAGTCTGTCAGTTATGTTTTAGTGTTGAGTCAATTTTTAGTTGAGTAAGAGTCAGTTTGTGTATTTGAGTTATCAGTGTTCGGTCAAGCATTTCAGTTAGATTTTTTGACTCCATGCCCAATGGATGAAGGCACTTGTCTGCTTTTCCAAAGATCTGTGGTTTTTGGCACCTCCAAGGAGTTACCATCCCCATGGGAGCCAATGTTAGTGTCAGTGTCTTCACACTTTCATCGGTGATCAAATTGCTCTTTTGCATGCATATTAGGTGTCTCATTTGATCAGCTGCATTCCATTAGGTCATGAATCAACTGATGGTAGTGGTTTCATGTTATTTTCCCTCATGACATCCACCTACTGACCTGTTTACACATTTTTTTTAGTCATTCACAGTCATCCTATTTCATTTCATGTATAACAACTAGTCCTAGGGTTTAGTTCTATTAGGTCTTAGGGTTTGTCAATCATGCTCAAATAAAAAGGTCAGCAGGCACATGAAGGTTCATAAAGTCATAAGTTTACTTCTGATATGCTCAAAAAACATTTTTCACCTCAAAACCCTGTTTAGAGGTGAAAACAGAGTTTTCCCATTTTTGTAAAATTTTCATGTAATTTAATTGTTTCTATATGTAATAAGCACTCGGCAGCTATTCCTGGTCACCTTGCCAACTCCTGCTACTGCAAAAATAAAAGCATCAAGACATCAGTCCATCAAATTGCCAAGAAATTGGATGAGTGGAAGGCGTCCAAAAGCAGACTTGAAGCGGCACTATGCATCAGGCTCAAGGCGCTGCGCATCAGGCAAATTTTTGTCAATTTTGCCTAAAAGTCAAAATTCGCCTAGTTTCTTCAGTAGTTGACTTCTTCTTCTTTTCTTAGTAAATTTTGCCTGGAAAATGATGTAATATGATGCAAATTTTATGTAAAATGACATGAGGGGTTAGATACATCAATGAAAAGTGGTTTAAAGCTGAATGTATCAGTTTCTTGGTTTTCAATGTTTTCAACTGTTTGAAGAGGATTCATAGTTTCTTTATGCCATCCTCAACTCCTCAGTTTTCTTAATCTACCATATTAATCCATTTCTAGTACATAAACCTTTGTCTATCTCTCCCAACATAATATGACTGTATCCCTGAGTTGATTTCCCGGACCCAACCTACCTTCTCCAATTGATCCAGCAACCAAAACCTAAAAATCAAAGCAGAACCCCTGAGCTACTATACCTAGCCTAAAATCTACATTAAATTTAGTCATTTGAAGCCCTAATTCCCAATATCCTAATTCAGATTGACAAGGAGAGAGCCCTCTCCCGACTTGGTAGGGCTAGCTACCAAGTTAAGCATGGTTTGATGTTACCCTAGACCTACCTTCCTTCAGCCTGAGGTAGATCTAGGCCCTAACAACACTAGTAATTAGGAAATGGATTAAATGATCAAATCAACCAAACAATGAGTAAAAGTATAATCTATAATCTACCCTAACTAAAATTTACGTGGTAGTTGAATAATGAGGAGGCCCTACCTCTGCAGACAAGGTATTGGTTAAAATCACAACAACACACATGCATTATTATCACATTGCACACTCAAAATGGAAATGGAACATGAACCAACATTATTAGTTAATAGTAATCAAAATGGAAGTACAACAACATTTTCCCCATTTACTACATTACTACCCTTGGCTTGAGTAGAGAGGGGTATTTATACAATGCTTTAGTCTCTCATTTGATCATGAAATCAAGTGACATCCATGGGAATTTTGTATTGTTGGGCTATTCTCCCTTTGTTACAACAACATAGCCAATAATATAGAAAATTTGTACATTTTCTAATTCACTCAGCCATCACAATAGGAAGGAGGTTGGTTCAAATCAATTTTGATCAAGTTCTCCACTTCGGATGACCAATCACCCTTGTGATTTCATTCATTGTGTAATCAAATGATTGATCCCTCTGTTGGGAAACTAGTAGCGATAGTTGTGCATTTGGTAGTTGACTTGCATTGTGTTGCTACAACCATCTATAGAGTTGCAACATCGCGAGTAAGGTGTTGCGGAAGTTGTTTCCAATGGAAAATGTGCCAAAGTGTTGTGGCATCATTACTGTAGATGTTTTATAGCATCAATAATCTAGACATGTTGAAGCATCAATATTTAGATGTATTAAACCATTGATACTCAGACGTGTTGCAACATTGATACTCCTGGACATGTTGCAACATCAGTAGGGTGTTGCAACAACAATGTGTTAGAGGTGTTGTGATAATATGTGCTAGAGATGTTGTAATAAAATGTGTTGGAGATGTTGTAGAAATGCAACTTGGAGTGTTTCAACAATGCAAGCTAGTGATGTTGTAGTAATGTAAAGATATTGCAGCGACAAAAACATGTTGCAGCAAGTAAACTTCTCCAATTCCTTTGTTGTCACCTCCAAGGGTACATGTATGAGTCTATCTAAAGCATTTCTCATTAGTAGCATAAAAAGGTGGGCAAGCTCTTTAAAAGTGACATAATGATGTAAATATTTTACCTTGGTCAAAAGCTCATTGTTATGAGAAAAATGAGTTAAAATATGTTATGGACATGGGAAAAATATATTTAAAAAGGTGGTGAATGGGTGTTGAAAGGATACCAATTTGGGCGCATATCTACTCCCCCTAGTTGAAAGTGTTGCATGTCCCCATGCAATTATATAGTTAGTCTTAATTAGAGTGAGAGTGACCCTAATCGAGGTTGTTGATGTTTTATTCAACCTCCCCTACATCACAGGCAAAGAAATAACCTTTTCTCCTCTCAATTTCCCTCTAACAAGCAACCTCCTCTTTATTATTCATACTATAATCAACTTGATATTTTGGGGTTGGTAGCCAAATCATGGGGTAGTGAAACTTGAGGCCTATCCTTTCATTCCCATGGCTCTCCATGCCTTAACATACATGAGTAATCTTTCCAAAACCATGACAAGGTTGTTGGGATTGAATGGATATTTTCGACACATATCTTTTGTGGCCTATTTCCACCTCTAAGCAAATCCCCCTATAACTACTTTGGAAAACACTTGCAATTTTGTCTTACAATGATCAATAGCTTCTGATATGTTGCGAGCCATGAACTCTACAATGGATAGGATTTCACTTAGCTTAAGTGTGCGATGATAACATCCTTGGATCTATAGTACTCTCCCCTTACCCACATATTACAATTGTAGTTGTTCTCAACTACTTGGGGAGAAATTATTCAGTCAACGCGATTATTCAGGCATGATACAAAGGCTCTCAATTGGACATCTCCTACAAAGTGGTTAGGGTTCCATTCAGGATCATGATGCAACAAAGTATTATGCTGCCATAATTTTCATAACAAGTTCTTTTATTTTTAAATGATTTAGTAGTAGGCCTCTAACATGGTAGTTGGAGAAGTTATATCGTAAGACTTACTAATTACCAATGCTTTCCTCTAAAACATGAGATACATTTCTTATAGATGCATGTTGTAGATAGGGGATGGTTCCTTGCAAGTGATTATAGACTCTACTAGTAAGCCAAGTTGTATTTTCTCAGTTTCCATTTATCAACATTTGTTCGCAACTTGGAAGATTTCTCTACTTCTTGTTTCATTTATTTCTTCCATTGGTCCCATTTAACCATATGGGCTTATAAGTGTTTTTTCCCACTTTTATATAAGGCTTTGTATAGCTCAAGGATTCTCTCCGATCATAAACATCCCCTCTTAATAGGTTTCCATTATCTTTGTCCATTTATCATCTTTGTTCTCCCCCGATACATCTTAGGTGTTTGTTTGAACAACGTTCTCATCTACCAATTTGACCTTTATTTGAGTGGTGGCCTCTTGTAACTCAAGTCTATCCTCTTCTATTTGGAAATATATTTCTTGGATATAGGTTCTCTCTATGTGTGCCTCTTCCTAAACTGGCTCCCTTTTCCTAAGAATTGGTTCATATTCATTCCTTGTGTCATTAAGGAGTGTACTGCTTGAGCAAGGTAGTCCAACCCCTCAAAAGATTGTTTAGACTTCATCTTAGATTATGGGTTTTAACCCTTGTTATAGCTCCTTATTGTTGTTTTCCAATATTTTATTTCTTCTAACGATAAATAAATTCAAAGGTTCAAAGGAAAGTGTACCTATAGAATTCTTCTTACTTTTGGCCTTATGTATTTTTCTCAGGGCTTGTGCAACAACACTAGTTTATTATGTTGCAATTGTGTGTTGTGTTTTTTCTCCTATTTTTGGTTTTACAACCTCTCCTTCCCTTATATTCTTCTTCCAATCATCTCCCTGTGTAGAAAATCCTTCTTTCATGTCTTCCCCTACTATTTCTTCTATAGTAATAGGGGTTTCCATATATTCTTCTACCACCCTTGCTAGTTCTTTTGTTTTAGTAGGGAATTCTATCTCTCCATCCATTATCCCTACTAGTTATTGTGTGTTAACAAGGGTTCCCACTTATTTTTTCACTACCCCTGCTAGCTCTTGTGTTTTACCATGGGTTTCCTCTTTTTCTTCCTGTTCAGTGTGTGTTATATTCTTTCCATGACTAGCAAGAGGGTCATGGGGGGTGGCAGCCCCCCTTGTCGAGTTGTTTGCAAGGGGGAGGTAGCACCCGAGCACATGGTCCAGGGTAGTTCCCCAGGAAAATTCTTTTTAGGTGGACCCAAAGATGGTGGGTGAACCTACCCATGGTTTTCTGCATGGGTTTTGCACATGATTTTGGGCATGATGGTTCTCTGCTCATGGTATTTTGTAGATCTGTCCAAGGGAACTATGGTTTTGTTTTAATCAAATGTTAATGGATTGGGGTTTATGAATGCTTCAGGATGTATATATGTATTATAACATTGAAAGGTTTATAATGAAAAATCATTCTGGTAGTCCCGGTTTTGGGATCCAGGGGAAAATCTTTGCGTATATTTGTTTTTGTTTTCACTATTGTTTATTTTATTTTTGAAGAATTCGTTTGTAGGTAATTTTTGTATAGGGTTAAAACCTACATCTGGTATCAAAGTTGTTTTGGCTTCAAGGGGATGCATTTGTTGCTGAGGAGTTTTTCTCGGGCTTATGGTAGACCTTATTCAGTGGGAGATTTGCGGGATCGATTCTTGCGGTGAAAGAAGATAGAGAACAGTGGAAAGATAAATATAGAGAAATTAAATGAACAAAGTTTTGATTTTTGGAAGCTCAAGATGGAGGATCTATTCATGGATAAAGATCGATGGATCATAGTATATATGAGAACTAAACCAACGGAAATGTCAATAGAATACTAGGCGAATTTGGATTGGAAGGGAAAGAACACAATACAGTTGTGTATCTCATATTCAATATTGTTGAATGTATCAAGGGAAGCTACAATGAAGGCTTTGTGGGAAAATTTAGGGACTTTGTACCAATCTAAGTCTTTGGTGAACAAACTGTACCTACGGAAAAAGTTGTATAACATGAGGATGAAGGATGGAGACTCAGCAACAGAGCATTTGAACACCTTTAATATTGTGGTAAGCTAGTTGTTATTTGTTGATATAAAATTTTCAGATGAATATAAGTGCATCATTTTGTTGTGTTATCTAACATATTCATGGGATAATTATTTTGTTGCTATAGGTAGAAATACAACTACCTTGAAGTTTGATGAAATAGTCTCCTCCTTGTTGTCAGAGGAGATGAGATAGAAAAATATGGAGAGCCAAGATGGAGATTCTTTGTTTGTACGAGACAATCCCAAAATAGAAACAAAGATAAGTCCTCGAGTGGGAGATCTATATCTAGAGGGATATATAAATTTCCAGGAAAACATGTAAAGGTGTGCTAAAAATGCGGAAAGTAAGGGCACTACAAAAAGGATTGTATATCTAAAGCTCATGAGAAAGTAAATGGATCTGATGATGCTCTTTCTGCAGAGGTGAAAAGTACCTCAGATGAAGTTGGGGATGTGTACTTGGCTTCTTCTTTAAGTAAACATGTAGATCATGAAGCATAGTTGATTGAATCAAGTGCATCCTTTCACTTCACTCCCCACAGGGTGTGGTTTTAAAAGTACGAGAAATATGATGCTGCTGATGTATTCTTAAGGGATGAAAGGAAGGCCAAAATCATCTGACGCAGAAAAGTCAAGTTGAAGTTACAAGGTGGAAGGATTAGAAAACTTCCTGGTGTTATGCATATTCCTGCATTGGCCAGAAATTTAATTTATGTAAGCAAGATGGATGATGCAGGTGTAAAAAATAGTGTTTGAGAAAGATACCTACAAGATGGTTTGAGGAGCACTGGTATTGATGTAGGGAGTTCAGATTAGAACTCTGTACAAGCTTATGGGTAGCATTTTTATTGATGGGTGCAACAGTTCTATGGTTCCTGAAAGTGGAGCAGAAAATCTAGTGGTCTTTGTAGAAAAAACCATGTTATGGCATCAAAGGCTTAGAAATATTGGAGAGAAAGGACTTTGAATACTGCATGGTAATGGTATGGTAGAAGGTATGTCTAATTTCTCTCTATATTTTGATTTATGTGAACATTGTGTATATGGGAAGTAGAATCGAGTGAATTTCCCCTATGGTGCTAAGAGGTTGAAAGGGATATTAGAGCTTGTGCACAGTGATGTGTTTGGACCTGTGTCAGTTCCATCACTGGGTAAGTCTATGTACTATGTATCATTTATAGATGACTTCTCAAGAAATAAATGGATATATTTCCTTGGGAATAAATCTAAAGTCTTTGATAGGATTAAAGAATTTAAGGCTCTGGTGGAAAATCAGATAGAGAAGAAGATCAAGGTGTTGAGGACATATAATGGTGGAGAGTTCTGCAAGAGGGAATTTGAAGAGTTATGTAAGAAGTGTGGCATAGAAAGGTAGAAGACTACTCCATACAACCTTAGAAAAATGGATTTGCAAAAAGAATAAATGGGACATTTATGGAAAAGGAAAGAAGTATGCTTAGTGGTGTCAGGTTAGGATAGGAATTCTAGCAGAGGGAGTGGATATTGCATGTTACCTGGTTAAAAGATCACATTCATTAGCGTTGGAGGATAAGACTCCACATGAGGTATGGATAATAAGGAAACCCTATCTTTCACATCTAAGGGTCTTTGGTTTTTATGCATATGTATACATTCCAAAGGAGAAAAGAACCAAGTTGGATAGTAAATCTGAAAGGTGCATCTTTATTAGGTATAAGGATGGTTTAAAAGGTTATAAGATTTGGAACCCAGAAACAAGGAAGGTTTTGTATAGCTGAGATGTGGTGTTTAGAGAGTTGAAAGATGTTATTAAATGTGTATTCCTACCAAAGGAACCTGAGAATATAGAGTTTGAGCTAAAGGAGGAAGAATGAGACTCTACAACAGAACAGGAATCAGAAGAGGAAGAGCCACAAACTCCAGTTTTGAGAAGATCATTTCGAGAGAGAAGGAAGCGAGAAAGTTATAGTCCATCTGCTTTCTATTCAAATTGTGCTTTATCTATTATTGATGATGATCCCAGAACTGTTAGGGAGGCAGTAGATTCAGAGTATGGAAAACTACAAAAAGAGGCAATGGTTAATGAAATGGCATATTTGGACAAAAATGAGGCTTGTGATTTGGTGGAGTTGTCAGCTGGAAGGAAACCCATTGGAAGAAAATGGGTGTTTAAGAAGAATATGAATGCATAAGGCAAGGTGGAGAAATACAAAGCTCAATTGGTAGGAAAAGGTTATTCCCATGTGTCGGGAATTGATTTTGGTGATATTTTTTCTCCTATTGCCAAGTCAGCTTATATTAGATTACTTTTATATGTTGTTTTTGCTTTTAATTTTGAGGTAGAACAGATGGATGTGAAGACAACGTTTCTTCACAGGGATCTAGAAGAAGAGATCTACATGAAGCAACATGAAGGCTTTGCAGTGAAGGGTAAGAAAGAACTAGTATGCAAGTTAAAAAAGTCTTTGTATGGGTTAAAAAAGTCACCAAGGATGTGGTATTAGAAATTTGATACATATATACAGAGACTTGGCTTCACAAGAAGCAAAGCAGATCACTGTGTGTATTTTAAATTAATTATTGATCGTGTTATTTATTTGGTCTTGAATGTGGATGATATGTTGTTGATTGGAAATGACAAAGAAATTATCCAAGACTTAAAGACCTAATTATCCTCCAAATTCGACATGAAGGATATTGGTTCTACAAACTATATTTTGGGCATGGAAATTAAGCGAGATTAGGCAAAGAGGAAGCTATGGTTAAACTAGAGGAGGTATGTTGAGACAATATTGCAGAGGTTTAATATGCAAGATAGTAAACTGGTAAAGGTTCCTATTCATGTAGGTGGAAATTTATCTATTGAACAGTGTACTAAGACATAAGAAGAGGAACATAACATGTCACATGCTCCACATGTGAGTGCAGTTGGTAGCCTGATGTATGCAATGGTTTGCACTAGATAATACATTTCATATGCCGTGGGAGTGTTGAGAAGTTTTATGTCGAAACCAGGGAATGAGCATAAGATAGAAGTGAATCGGGTTTTCAGGTATTTGTGTGGCACTAGTGATTATGGATTGTGCTACCAAGGAATACCAAGACTGTACAGAGTTTTGGAAATTCATGGCTTTGTTAATGCGGACTAGGCTGGAGATTTGGATCAAAGAAGATCTACAAGTGGGTATATGTTTAATCTATTTGGAGAAGCAGTTAGTTGGATGATTAAGAGGTAGTCTATAGTGGTACTTTCAACTATAAAGGTTTAATACATGGTAGCCACTCGTGCAAGAAAGGAAGCAATTTGGTTTTATATATTGTGTTCAAGTATGGGGTTGGTGCAGTGAGCTATAAGGATAGATTGTGATAGCCAAAGTGAAATTTTATTGGCTAAGAACCCTTCTTATCATCCAAATACAAAGAACATTGATGTTCAATATCACTTTGTGAGGGACATGGTTGAGGACAAATAGGTGTTGTTGGTAAAGGTTGACACTTTAAAGAATGTTGCAGATGCATTGACGAAGTCTGTGAGAACCGAGAAGTTTTCTTAGTGTAGATAAATAACTATTGTTACAAGGTTGGACCAATGACTAAGCTCTCTTGTGACCCCCTATGTGGAAAGAAAAAAACAAGTCGGAGAATTTTGTAGGGGGGCCCCTTGCACGGGTCAGAAGCAGCACCCCGAGAAGAAAACAATTATGCGAACCCAATAATAGTTGGGCGGACCTAAATATGGTGGGCAGAACTACCCATGATTTTGTGCATGGGTTTTGCACATGGTTTTGGACACAATGGTTTTCTGCCCATGGTATTTTATAGATCTGGTCAAGAGAACTATGGTTATGTTCTAATCTAGGGTTAGTGGATTGGGGTTTATGAATGCTTCGACATGTATATATATGGATTGTAACATTGAAAGGAATATAATGAAAAATAAATCTGGTAGTCCCAATTTTTGGATCCAGGGGAAAATATATGTTTATACTTGTGCTATGTTCTCACCATTGTTTATTTTTCTGTTTGAAGAATTCGTTTGCAGGTAATTTCTATACAGGGCTAAAACCTACACTTCCATCATCCTTGTCAGTCTTGTGTGTCAGCTAGAACCTCTATTTCTTCTTATTCTACCTTTTCTTCCATTATCCCTAATTTTTTTTTTGTTAGTATGGACCTTTGTTTCCTCTTCTTCTACTTTCTTACTATGTTGCACATGTTGGGTCAAGTCCTCCTTCTTCAAATACCTTTTTCTCCTCCTTTTGGGTATGGCCACATTTTAGGGTCTCTTAGTCATGCATAAAATTATTTTGGTTGGAGCAAAAACCCCAATAATAAGTCATGAATGTATCTAGCCTCTTCTTCTAGCTCTTGTAGTTTTGTCTATGCCTTAGGTGTTGTAGTAGTAACCACTATCATGGATGCTTTAGTTGTTGCAACATATACCCCACTCTATATGCTCTAGGTTTTGTAGAAAATACCCCTATTGTGGATTATTTGTGTTTCATCATCCTCATCTTCTAGTGTCGCAACAACTGGTTCCTTTAGTGTTGTAGTAGGTGTCTCTGCCAGGGGTGGTTCTATCTATGGTATCCTCACTAGGTATCTTGATGAGATAATGGTGCGAGAGGGAATCCTTGGGTTGGAAAAATTTTAAAACATTGGTGGCCATATATTAAACCGCCATCCAAAGGAAAAATGTCATATTTATCCATCTCTAATGCCTCAAATAGTCCAATTATTTCAAATGGTGCTAGAATATTATTATGCGGTGTCCCTCACAAGTAAAATACCTATGAATGAAGATTACTACATCGTCGTAGAATTCTAACAAGGAATTTTTGTTGAAGCGACAACCTTCTTTACTAGAAATTCACCGACCTACAATAAATGTTCCATCAACTTTGGTCGTGACTTCTTTTAGGAGTACAAATTTTCCCCCACCTATGGCAACCATGATATGACGTTTATGGTCTCTTCACTTACCATAACTAGTGTTCCTCCCATCAGTGTTCTATCATTTACTATATTTAGAGAGACTTGGAGTCTCAATCCATTTTGTAGCTTGGAATATGGCCCAAATGTGGTCATAGGCTTTCAATGGTATGGTTTTAGAGATTCTTGATGATTCAATGAGCCACCCATGATGCTTTCCTGAATTAAAATAGTCTATCAATCACAATGTGGATGTATAGCTCGTAGGGATAATTTCTAATTAAGGTAGTATTATCATAAAGTAATGGCATAGGTTGTGTCATAGGTTGTAGTTGTCATGGAGTGATGTGGACTTAGAAGGAAAATAATTCATGCAAACCATTCCAAGGTAGGTGTGATAATGCCAATTTAATGTTATTCATTATGTAAGGAAAGTCATACCTTTCAATTCCTATTGTAAGTTGGCAACGGAAGGCATGTCATGTGCCATAATTTTTCATAATGTTTTTAGTGAAATCATGAGTGATCATAGTTATTTTTTTGTGAAGGTGTTGCAACAATTACCCTAAACAAATGTTGCAACGATAAAATTGAGTAGTGTCATAGCAGCAGTCACTATGTTGGCCTAGTCGAAAGGTGTCACAACATAGTTTCCAAGTCAATTTCAACTTGAAAGAGTTGCAACACTATTTTGGTTTTGTCCATAGAAGGTGTTGTAACACTGCGTTGGTTATGTCCATGGAAGGTGGTTCAGCATTATGTCCGTTCTATCCACTGAAGGTGTTGCAACAACGATTTTATTTCCACATTATTATGGTGTTGCAACCATGTCATGTTGACGTTGAAGCAATAAGGTTGTACCCTTTCCCTATATCATGGAAAATTCTAGAGAGTGTTTATCAGTGGCAATAGAAAAAGCATCAAGAACCTACAAACAACATGGATACATGATTTTCAATATATTTTATTTCTTTCACCTTTCTGTTCCTTTATCTCCTTTTTTTAACATTTCAAGCGTTAGTTGAGTTCTCTATTATTGAATAATTGTTGTCTAATTTGTCATGCCAACGAGCTCTTTATTATTAAATAATTGTTTTCTGATGTAGATCATCTTGAAGAAGTTCATCTAACTCATTGATTTGGACAAGTCTTTGTTGTTGTGCCTTGGATAAGCTCATTGATTTTTCCATTTCATTTGATAGGCCCATAATCCTTCAGAATGTTTCCCTACCCAAAATTTGAAGGTGAATCTAAATGGTCTTTGTTATGATGGCCTCAATGATACTATTTGTCCTTTTCACCTACCCATTGGCCTAAAAATGATATGGCATTTCCACCTTGTGTTTGATATTATAGGTTTATGTTGAGGCAAATTAATTACCTATTATTTAATTGTCAAACCGGGGGTTTCATAAAACTTACGAAGCATGTGTGCACTGCATATGCTAGAAATTAACTTCCAATTTAGATAAACCTAACTACGAAACCAAATAACGACAAACCAAATTCACCTATTCTAATTCAACAATAAATTCAAAAGAAATTATAGTACAATTATAGTACATCGTGCAAAATTGAAATCTTAATCTTTCACACTTGTAGGAATTCAAGTCTTAATCTACCACACTTGCACGAATTGAAATCTTAATCTACGACACTTGCAGAAATGAAATTGCATGAAATAAAATCTACTCTAAGGGATCATGTGTGTATTATCAAATCAGGATCCTATGAAATGAATAATCAAAACCACATGATATGAAATGAAAGAAAAAACAATCATTCTTAACCTCTAGATATGAAAGAAAATAAAAACAATCAATATTAACCTCTTACACAGGAAAAGATATGAAATAAATAAATCTTAATATATGAAAGCAATAAATCTTAATCTATGAAAAACAATAAATCTCACACATTATAGGTGGCCAAACCAAAATTATGAGATGGCAAGTTGAGAAGCTCCCAAAGCAAGAATTACCAGAAAGAGGTGAACATCACTCATGAGCATGGTGCTAAATCTAAATTCCATTCATGAATTATATTAACTTAGACACCTGATGATCCAAGTGGATATTGGTGGCCACCCGCTAATTCCACTTGGACCCCCACCATTGCGTCTTTCAGTTTTTTAGTTTCCTTAATTGTAGCACAGTTTACTATTTTTAGGAGTTTTTTGGTTCCTAAACTTTCGGAGCCATTTTGAGGCCATATACGACGTTTTTTTGGAAATCTACTACCAACAATTTTCTGTTTAAAATCATCTTTTCTGTTGTAGTCCTTGGAGAGATCTTTCTAACCGGCTATCATGTGCATCAAACGAAGATAATATGACCAAGTCGCAACCCTAGGAAGTTGGTTGTCCAACTCACCCCAACGGGGCCCATAAACTCTTGGTGTTACATCTCCTCGGGTTAGGGTTTTGCTTGTTTAGGGTTTTCTCTTATTTCTCAATAATAAAAATGCTCTTAAGCCTCATTATAAGGTAGTACAGAGGCATGTAGCCGCCACATCTCTTCTTAGAGATAAGCTACCATCGCCCTAGCTGGTTTATTTCCATTCCTATTTGTAAGCATATTTCAGTATTTCACCATTAATGAAAAAAGTATTGTTTCTGCTACATATTTGTGTTTATGGTTATCTCTGTAATTTTTTCCATTCCTGTTTAAATTTGGATCAATGGTATCAGAGCGATCTTCTTTTTTTTCTCTGTTTTTCTTTGCATGTCCCCAACGAGGTCGAGATATAAGGAGTTAGGGCTTGAACTAGTCGAACCTTTGTAAGACCAGACTCGCAAATCCCAACGGCCTCCCATGGCAGATGAAAAGAAAGATGAGGGGGAAAGAGATCCTATCAAAATCTTGGTGAAGAAGCCCTCGAGCAAAAAAGGAACGTGATGATGGACAACTTTGCCCAGATCCTTCAACAGCTACCCAGGGGCAACACATTGGCTTCCAACAGCTACTCTAGAAACACCACACCATTTAAGGTACAAGTTAATTTTGAAATCCCCATATTCGAGGGTCAGATAGACACAAATGCCATTGATAAATGGTTAAATCTGCTAGAGGTTTATTTTTCTGTTCGTGATTTTTCCAGTTGGGAAAATATTATTTTCGCTCTTCTCAAAGCAGCCCCCCACGTCAAGGATTAGTGGGAAACCTACTACAAGCAGAAGGATGAAATTACAAGCTCACTATTTTCAGCCGCACCCGCTTGGAATTCATTCTAGGATGCCATCAAGGAGCGGTACTACCCTATCAGAAGCAATGAGGATCAATACATAAAGTGGACCACGTTGTGGTAGGGAAGAGACCAAGACGTGCCAGAGTTTACCAATATTTTCCATACCCTTTACACAAAGTTGGGTATCAAGGATATGGAGCAGAATTTGGTACTCAAATACTGTGGTTGGCTGCACAAGTACATCTAGGAAGAAATAGAATTCCTAAACATCTCCTCGCTCAGCATGACATACCGACACGTCGTCAAGGTTGAGCAAAATTTTAAACAAAAGTAGTGAGACTTTGGATCTATGAATCCGAAGCAAGGGAAAGGTGCCCCCAAACCGCAGAACAAAGGACAAAGCCAAGGCAGGGCGACCCAAGGAAATCCACCAAAGATGCAACCAAAGAACAACGCCGCGAAGCCGAAAACGGACACGGGAAAGTGGTGTGAGTTCCATAAGAGCTCCACTCACAACAAAAGTGAGTGTCGGGCCAAGAAATCATTGGTGGTCGAGCTAAAGGTTTCAGAATCAGATGCATGTCCCAACTCTGAGTCAGAACCCGACAAGGGGAATGACAAAGGGAAGCAAATTATCGATGTGGAGCCCAATGCCACCGTTGCCACCACAAAGATCCAGAAGGAGGAACCCAAAGATCCGGAGGAGGAGGAGCGTCTCTTCCACTCCCAAATTTAGGTAAAGGGCTCCTTGCTACAGTTCATTGTCGATAGCGGGAGCCAAAAGAACCTCATTTCGACAGAGGTCATGAAGCAGCTGGGCTTACCGACCACAACACATCCACAACCATACACCATCGAGTGGCTTCACCAAGGATGGGATCTTCACGTGAACCGGCAATGTCGCCTTCCATACAACATCAAGCCCTTCACGGATGAGGTATAGTGTGACATTGCTCCCCTTGAAGTTTGTGATGTATTATTAGGACAACCATACTTGTGGAAGCGACATGTTGTGTATGAATCAAGGCCACGTGTTGTTATTGTTACTTTGGGAAATAAGTTGTACAGGATACCAGAGCTAGCACCACCTACCACCATCTCTTTGGTTACTGCAAAACAATGTAGTAAGCTCATTTCCAAAACCAGGAAATTTGTTTTCCTGATGATACGTCCTCAAGGAAAGAAGAAGATGGTGGCCACGACCTCCAGACAGGCCCCTCCGCATGACAACTATAGATGGACAAGGTCGTGGAGGAGTACGAGGACATATTCACCTCCCCCGCAAGGGTTCCTTTGCACTATCAGGTCAAGCACTCCATCGATCTGACCCCAGGTGCGCCACTGCCTAATGGACCAATCTATCGGCGCTCCATTATGGAGAACGATGAAATCAAGAGGTAGATTCAGGAGCTGCTGCAAAAAGGTTACATTCGTCCGAGTTCATTTCCCTGTGGGAGCCCGATCGTGTTGGTACAAAAGAAGGATGGGACTTGGAGACTTTGTAGTGACTATCAAGCGCTGAACAAGATCATTGTTCGTAAGAGGTACCCAATCCCATGGATTAATGACCTCCTGGACCGACTGAAGGGGGGAAAATATTTCAGCAAGATCGATTTTAAGTTAGGATATCACCATGTACCAATTGAACCCTCTGATGTGTGGAAGACTGCCTTCAAAGCCAAGGAGGGCCTTTTCGAATGGTTGGTTATGCCTTTCAGATTGACGAATGCTCCTGCAACCTTCATGGGGCTATTGGATGACATCTTGCAGCCATTCACCAACTCATTTGTAGTGGTATACTTGGATGACATCCTGATCTTCAGCCAGAGTTGGGAAGAGCACCTCCACCACATCCGACAAGTTCTCCAAACACTGCGGAAACACAAGTTATGTGCCAATTTGGAGAAATGCACTTTTGGCATGACCCAGGTTTAGTATTTGGGATACATTATTGATGAACAGGGGGTGCATGTGGATCCATCCAAGATCTAAGTCATTCGAGATTGGCCATCTCCAACCACTCTAACAGAGCTTCGCAGCTTTCTAGGTCTTGCCAACTTCTACCGCAGGTTCGTGTTGGGATTTTCTCATATCACTTGGCCCTTGAGTCAAGTCACCAAGGGAGGAGCAAAAGAAAAATTCTTTTGGTTTGAATCTCAACAGAAGGCATTCACAGAGTTGAAAGATCACCTCTACATGGCACCAGTGCTCACATTACCAGATTTGCAACAACCATTTGAGGTCGAGACAGATGCCTCTAACTATGCTATTGGGGCAGTCCTTACTCAACACGGGCATCCAATGGCATATCACAGTGAGACACTTTCAGACACAGTCCAGAAGTATCCCACTTATGACAAAGAGATGTATTCCATTGTGCAGGCCTGCCGATAATGGAAGCATTACATTTTGGGGAAGGAAACGGTCATCCACACAGACCACTGACCCCTGCAGTTCATACAGACCCAAGGGAAATTGCAGAATGATCGCATCAGAAGTGGTCCACATAGATGAAACAATTCCATTTGAATATGAAGTATAAGAAGGGAAGAACCAATAATGTTACATATTGCCTTAGTTAACCATTGATCATGGCATTAACCACCATGCTCAACTCTTATGGGCACGAAACTTTTGATTGGCCACTTCTCTACAAAAGTGACCCAGAATTTGGCCACACATACCAGACACTCTTAGAGGGTCAGCATGTTCCAGATTTTCACCTCCAGGATGCCTTGTTATGCCACCTGAGTCACCTTTGTGTTCCTTCAAGCGAGCATGCTAAGATAATTTGGGAAGCACACTATAGTCGAGCTGCTGATCATTTCGGGATAAAGAAAATGGTGGCAGTACTGCAGAAGTATTTCTATTGGCTGAATCTTCGACAGGATGTCAGGAAGTACATCAGATCATGCACTGCCTGCACCATTGTCAAATTGACCATCAAGAAGCAAGGCCTCTATACCCCGCTACCTACCCCTAGTCGACCTTGGGAATCCATCTCCATGGATTAGATGTCAGGCCTCCCTTCCACTAAGCATGGAAATGACTATGTTTTTATAGTCGTCGACAGGTTCTCGAAGATGACCATTATGGTGGCCTGCAAGAAGAATATCACAACAGAAGCCACTACTAAACTCTTCATTGAACGAGTGTGGGTACACTTTGGGATCCCACAGTCTACCATCTCAAATTAGGACAGCAGGTTCCTTAGTACATTTTGGTCTAGTCTTTGGTCGATGTTGGACACTAAACTCACTAAGTCCACAGCCTTACATCCTCAAACTGATGGCCAGACAGAGGCTGTCAACAGGATGATCGTACACATTATGCACATGTACAACTCAAAGCATCCATGCACATGGGACGAGAGCCTCCCCTATGTTTAGCACAGCTACAACTGAGCTCTCCACAGCTCGACTGGCCACAACCCTTTTTAGGTGGGCTTGGGATCCCAACCACTATGTCCCATTGATTTGGCTCATGTCCAGTCCAAAACAGATAAGGCAAACAGCTTCATTGAGCACATCCAACATATTCGCCAGCAGGTCCATGACATTCTGGAGAAATCAAATTCCAAGTACAAGCAACGACATGATCAACATCGGGTGTCACACAAGTTTCAGGTGTGCAACAAAGTCTAGTTGCATTTGCAAAAGGAATACCTTACGGGAGCCTATCGAAAAATCAGACCACTCTGACATGGTCCTTACACCATTACCAAGGCTATGGGAGACAATGCATTTGAGCTCAACATTCCCCCATTCCTTGGCCTGCACCTAGTGTTTAATGTGGACTACCTTCGGCCATACTTTCCACCATTACTAGACACATCCGACATTGCAGAACAACTCACACCCATGGAGTTAAATCCAGATTGCATGGAACAAGCTGCAAATGATTGAATCATGGACACACAGGTCAATCACACTTGCTAGCAGAATATCCAACTGTATCGAGTTGTCAAAGCAGGCCAACTCCTTCACCAGGGCAAGTGGCTCACCCGGGACCAAGTTCAGCAGAAGTTCCCTCATCTCATGGAGGAACTCAACGCAATGGGGACCATTTCTTCCTAAGGGGGGAGGAATGATCTAGGTGGATATTGGTGGCCAACTACCAATTCCACTTGGACCCCCACCATTACATCTTTCAATTTTTCAGTTTCCTTAATTGTAGCACAGTTTACTTTTTTTAGCAGTTTCTCGGGTTCTAAACTTCTGGAGCCGTTTTGAGGCCCTAAACAACGTTTTTTTGAAATCTACCGCCACCAAGTTTTTGTTTAAAATTGTCTTTTTCATCATATTCCTTGGAGAGATCTTTCCAACAAGCTATCATGCATGTCAAACGGAGATAATATGACCAAGTCGCGACCTCGGGAATTTGGCTGTCCAACTCACCCCAACGGGGCCCATAAACTCTTGGTGTTACATCTCCTTGAGTTAGGGTTTTGGTTGTTTAGGGTTCACTCTTATTGTTCAATAATAAAAAGGCCCTTGAGCCTCATTGTAAGGCAGTTCAGAGGCATGTAGCCACCACATCTCTTCTCAGAGATAAGCTACCATCTCCCTAGCTAGTTTATTTCCATTCCGATTTTGTAAGCATATTTCAGTATTTCACCATTAATGAAATAAAGTATTATTTTCATTGCATCTTAGTGTTTATGGTTATCTCTGTAATTTGTTCCATTTCTGTTTAAATCCACATCAGTGGTATCATAGTAGTCTTCTTTTTTTTCTCTATTTTTATTTGCATGTCCCCAACGAGGTCGGCATATAAGGAGTTAGGGCTTGAACTGGTTAAACCTTTGCAAGACCAGCCTCGCAAATCCCGATGGCCTCACATGGCAGATGAAAAGAAATACAAGGGGGTAGGAGATTCGAGCAAAATCTTGCTCGAAGAAGCCCTCGAGTGACAAAGGAACGCGATGAAGGACAACTTTGCCCAGATCCTTCAGCGGCTACACAGGGGCAACGCATCGGCTTCCAATAGCTACTCTGGAAACGCCACACCATTTGAGGTACAAGTTAATTTTGAAATCCCCATATTCTAGAGTCAGATAGATGCAGATGTCATTGATAAATGGTTAAATCTGCTAGAGGGTTATTTTTATGTTCATGATTTTTCCAGTCAGGAAAATATTATTTTTGCTCTTCTCAAAGCAGCCCCCCACGTCAAGGATTGGTGGGAAACCTACTGCGAGGAGAAGGATGAAAGTACAGGCTCACTATTTTCAGCCGCACCCACTTGGAATTCATTCCGGGATGCCATCAAGGAGCAATACTACCCTGTCGGAAGCTATGAGGATCAATAAATAAAGTGGACCACGTTGTGGCAGGGAAGGGACCAAGACGTGTCAGAGTTTATAAATATTTTCCATACCCTTCGCACAAAGTTGGGTATCAAGGATACGGAGCAACATTTGGTACTCAAATATTGTGGCTGCCTGCACAAGTACATCGAGGAAGAAATATAATTCCTAAACATCTCCTCGCTCGGTACAGCATATCGATATGTCGTGAAGGTCAAGCAAAAGTTTAAACAGAAGAAGCGAGACTTTAGATTTGCGAATTCGAAGCAAGGGAAAGGTGCCCCTAAACCACAGAACAAAGGACAAAGCCAAGGCAGGGGGACCTAAGACAACCTGCCAAAGATGCAACCAAAGAACAGTGCCACAAAGCCAAAAAAGGACACGGGAAAGTGGTGTGAGTTCCATAAGAGCTCCACCCACAACACAAGTGAGTGTCGGGCCAAGCAGTCACTGGTGGCTTAGCTAAAGGTTTCAGAATCATATGCATGTTTCAACTCTGAGTCAGAACCCGACAAGGGGAATGAAAAAGGGAAGCAAATTATCGATGCGGAGCCCAATGCCACCGTTGCCACCACGAAGATCCAGAAGAAAGAACCCGAAGATCCAGAGGAGGAGGAGCATCTCTTCCACTCCCAGATATGGGTAAAGGGCTCCCCGCTACAGTTCATTGTCAATAGTGGGAGCCAAAAGAACTCATTTCGGCAGATATCGTGAGGCAGCTAGGCTTACCGACCACAACACATCCACAACCATACACCAATGGATGGCTTCACCAAGGACGGGATCTTCGCATGAGCTAGTAGTGCCACCTTCCATACAACATCAAGCCCTTCATGGATGAGGTATTGTGTGATATTGCTCCCCTTGAAGTTTGTGATGTATTATTAGGAAAACCATACCTATGGAAGCGACATGTTGTGTATGAATCAAGGCCCCGTGCTATTATTGTTACTTTGGGAAATAATTTTTACAGGATACCAGAGGTAGCACTGCCTACCGCTATCTCTTTGGTTACTGCAACTGGGAAATTTGTTTTCCTAATGGTATGCCCTCAAGGAAAGAAGAAGATGGTGGCCACGACCTCCAGACAAGGCCCCTCCACATGACAAATATAGATGGACAAAGGTCGTGGAGGAGTACGAGGACATCTTCACCTCCCCCGCAGGGGTTCCTCTGCACTGTCAAGTAAAGCACTCCATCGATCTGACACTAGGTGCACCACTGCCCAATGGACCAATCTATCAGCGCTCCACTCTGGAGAATGATGAAATCAAGAGGCAGATTCAGGAGCTGCTGCAAAAAGGTCACATTCGTCCGAGTTCATTGCCCCGTGGGAGCCCGATCGTGTTGGTACAAAAGAAGGATGGGACTTGGAGACTTTGTAGTGACTATCAGGCGCTGAACAAGATCATTGTTCATAATAGGTACCTGATCCCATGGATTGATGACATCCTGGACCAACTGAAGGGGGAAAAATATTTCAGCAAGATCAATTTGAAGTTAGGATATCACCAGGTACCAATCGAACCCTCCGATGTGTGGAAGACTGCCTTCAAAGCCAAGGAGGGCCTTTTCGAATGGTTGGTTATGCCTTTCGGATTGACGAACGCTCCTGCAACCTTCATGAGGATAATGGATGACATCTTGCAGCCATTCACCGACTCATTTGTAGTGGTATACTTGGATGACATCTTGATCTTCAGCCAAAGTTGGGAAGAGCACCTCCACCACATCCGACAGGTTCTCCAAGCACTGCGGCAACACAAGTTATGTGCCAATTTGGAGAAATGCACTTTTGGCATGACCCAAGTTCAGTATCTGGGATACATTATTGATGAACAGGGGGTGCATGTGGTTCCAGCCAAGATCCAAGTCATTCGGTATTGGCCATCTCCAACCACTATAACAGAGCTTCGCAGCTTTCTAGGTCTTGCCAACTTCTACCGCAGGTTCTTGTTGGGATTTTCTCATATCACTTGGCCCTTGAGTCAAGTCACCAAGGGAGGAGTGAAATAAAAATTCTTTTGGTCTAAATCTCAACAGAATGCATTCACATAGTTGAAAGATCACCTCTGCACAGCACTAGTGCTCGCATTACCAGACTTGCAACAACCATTTTAGGTCGAGACAGATGCCTCTGACTATGCTATTGGGGCAGTCCTTACTCAACATGGGCATCCAGTGGCATATCACAGTGAGACACTTTCAGACACAGCCTGGAAGTATCCCACTTATGACAAAGAGATGTATTCCATTGTGCAGGCCTGCCGACAATGGAAGCATTACATTTTGGGGAAGGAAATGGTCATCCACACAGACCACCGACCCCTGCAGTTCATACAGACCCAAGGTAAATTGCAGTATGATTGCCATCAGAAGTGGTCCACATAGATGAAACAATTCCATTTGAATATCAAGTATAAGAAGGGCAGCACCAATAATGTTGAAGATTGCCTCAGTTGACCACCGATCATGGCGTTAACCACCGTGCTCAACTCTTGTGGGAACAAGACTTCTGATTGGCCACTTCTCTACAAAGCGACCCAGAATTCAGCCACACATACTGGACACTCTTAAAGGGTCAGAATGTTCCAGATTTTCACCTCTAGGATGCCTTGTTATGCCACCTAGGTCACCTTTGTGTTCCTTCAAGCGAGCATGCCAAGATGATTTGGGAAGCACACTACAGTCAAGCTGTTGATCATTTCGGGGTCGAGAAAATGGTGGCAGTATTGCAGAAGTATTTCTGTTGGCTGAATCTTCGACAAGATGTCAGGAAGTACATCAGATCATGCACTGCCCGCGCCATTGCCAAACCGACCATCAAGAAGCAAGGCCTCTATACCTCGTTGCCTACCCATAGTCGACCTTGGGAATCCATCTCCATGGATTACATGTCAGGCCTCCCTTCCACTAATCATGGAAATGATTGTGTTTTTGTGGTCGTCGATAGGTTCTCGAAGATGACCATTGTGGCGGCATAAAATAAGAATATCACAACAGAAGTGACTACTAAACTCTTCTTTGAACGAGTGTGGGTACACTTTGGGATCCCACATTCTATCATCTCAGATTGGGACAGCAAGTTCCTCAATACATTTTGGTCCATTCTCTGGTCAATGCTGGACACCAAACTCACTAAGTTGACACCCTTCCATCCTCAAACTGATGGCCAGACAGAGGTTGTCAACAGGATGATTGTACACATTCTACGCATGTACAACTCAAAGCATCCACACACATGGGACGGGAGCCTCCCCTATGTTCATCACAGCTACAACCGGGCTCTTCACAGCTTGACTGGCCACAACCCTTTTCAGGTTGGCTTGGGATTCCAGCCACTATGTCCCATTAATGTGGCCATGCCATTTGTAGCTACTCACGCAGATTTGGCTCATGTCCAGTCCAAAACAGATAAGGCAAACAGCTTCAATGAGCACATCCAACATATTTCCAGCAGTTCCATGACATTCTGGAGAAATCAAATGCCAAGTACAAGCAGCGACATGATCAACATCGGGTGCCACGCAAGTTTTAGGTGGGCGACAAAGTTTGGTTGCATTTGCAAAAGGAACGCCTTACCGAAGCCTATCGAAAACTCAGACCACTTTGATATGGTCCTTACACCATTACTAAGGTTGTGGAAGACAATACATTTGAGCTCAGCATTCTCCCATTCCTTGGCCTGCACCCAGTGTTCAATGTGGACCACTTTCGGCCATACTTTCCACCATTACTAGACACATCCAACATTACAGAATAGCTCACACCCACAAAGTTAAATCCAGATTGCATGGAACAAGCTACAACTGATCGGATCATGGACACACAGGTCAATAACACTCACTAGCAGAATATCCAACTATATCGAGTTGTCAAAGCAAGCAAACTCCTTCACCAAGGCAAGTGGCTCACCAAGGACCAAGTTCAGCAGAAGTTCCCTCATCTCATGGAGGAACTCAACGCAATGGAGACCATTGCTTCCTAAGGTGGGAGGAATGATCCAGGTGGATATTGGTGACCCCCCGCCAATTCCACTTGGACCCCCACCATTGCATCTTTTAGTTTTTCAGTTTCCTTAATTGTAGCACAGTTTACTATTTTTAGCAATTTTTCGGATCCTAAACTTCCGGAGCCATTTTGAGGCCCTAAACGACATTTTTTTGGAAATCTATTGCCAATGATTTTCTATGTAAAATTGTCATTTCCGTCGTATTCCTCGTAGAGATCTTTCCAATGGGCTATCATGCGCATCCAACGGAGATAATATGACCAAGTCGCGACCCCGGGAATTTGGTTGTCCAACTCACCCCAACGGATACCATAAACTCTTGGTGTTACATCTCCTCGGGTCAGGGTTTTGGTTGTTTAGGGTTTGCTCTTATTGTTCAATAATAAAAATCCCCTTGAGCCTCATTGTAAGGCAGTTCATAGGCATGTAGCCGCCACATCTCTTCTCAGAGATAAGCCACCATCGCCCTAGCTGGTTTATTTCCATTTCTGTTTGTAAGCATATTTTAGTATTTCACCATTAATGGAATGAAGTATTATTTCCGCTACATCTTTGTGTTTATGGTTATCTCTGTAATTTGTTCTGTTCCTATTTAAATCCGTATCACCTGGGTATCTCCAACTTTTCACATGCCTTTGAAAGGAGGAGGCTTTTCACATGCCTTTGAAAGGAGGAGGCTCTCCTATTTATACAAAAACATAAGAAGCTACCTCATTAATGAAGGTCCATTATTCTCTCCCTAGATCCCTAGAAAATCTCATAGAGTTACAACTCAAATAGGTAATGATGAGACACATATTCTCTTTGACCTTTATCTAATTCTTCTTCCATATCTTGAAGGGAATTTGAGTTTGAGCATTCGAGGCCACATAAGGGTGCCTTGGAAGCTTCCAAATGACCTACACATGTCATGAAACTCAAGCCACTTTTAAGTATTAGCAAGTATATGTATTTTTCTAAGTTTTAACCATGTAATTCACTTATAATACTAGAAATCATTAGCTTTTTGGAAACACAAAGGTAACCCCATGTAATCATGAAAATGAAGGGTAATGAAAGATTATATGGCTATGGAGTTGCGACATGTGAGTGAAATGGTGGCGATAAATGTGAAAGTGGATGATATTTTGAATACATTTTGGAGACTCTACATACCCCCCAACTGACGTTATTGCATGTCCTCATGCAGTCTACTGCATTGTTTAATCATGATTTTCTTTTGAATGAGCTTGGCTTATATCAATTGTCCTTAAACGTTGCATTTGACTATTTCATTTCTTTTTGCAAAGTATTCCTTCTCATACATTGAATTGCAACATGTTTTATTGGTTCTTGTGTGACAACCAAATCTTAATTGGTATTGGTTCTTGTGTTTCAATACCTCTTTTCTTTTTGTTGCAGAAAGATTCATTGAACATATTTAAGAATGCATATTTGAATCATCCATATAATATGCTCATCATTTAGGCATTTATTTGCAAATCACATAACTTTTGAACCATAATGCAATCATAATTGATTAGGACAAGTATGTTAAGATGAAATGAAGTGAAATGGAATGAAGTGATATGTATGTGATAATAAATGGATGTCCCTCCTCCCCCCAACTAAAGGTGTTTACTGTTTTTTTTCAAATGAGAAAGGAAATATGGTGAAGTATTTTCCAAAAAATATAATTTCAGTACTCAAGGAATTCTATGATTAAAATCTAGAAAAGAACATACCTTTACTTACCTAGGAAGTGGACAAATTGTGCATATGTAGTGAAGTTGTAACTACTGTTGGATCATGGAATAGAATGTAGAATTTCATCTCCTTCTTGGTTGCATAAATGATGGATGAGGTTGTGAAAGTGGATTCTTTATTGTTGTTGCTAAAGCTGTTGTATCTGCTGCAAAATGCTGAAATGATATAGTCCTCACCTGCTATAAAACCCGATGGTACAATTCTAGTCATGTGAATATATGTGTTGTTGTCGAGCATGAAGAGAAGTCATTGGATTACTGACCATTGATGAATGTCGTTAACCAATGTGAGTAAAACTTGCCATTAATGTCAATGAGTGCCAAGATACCTAAGTACATCTTGCAAAGTGCAAATAGATGAGCTGATGTCGAGCCACTTGCAAGATCCAACAATCAAGGAACATTGATGTATTCCCATGATTGTTGGTGAGAGAACTTGTCATTAATGCATAGAATCCTCAAGGTACTAATAAGGACTCTAGCCCTGAACCTAGATAATTGTTGATGTTGATGGGATGCCTTAATGAATCCTCCATCATCTAACGCGAGCATAAAAAAATAATTTTGAAGGACTATGAATAAAAAAATTTGCAATGGATCAAGATTTATTTGACAAAGAGAAAAGGAAAATGGAATGAATCAGCTTTGTAGGGGAGCTTAATGGTTTTATTGTTGGGTTTAAAGGTTAGTGAAAGCGAGGCAGCAAAATGAGATGAAGATTTTATTGACTGAATAAGTAGGAATGCAATGGTAAGACTAGTATCTAAATGGCTTCCAAATGGTGTGATGGATCTGATTCGACATTATTTATCAAAAATCATGTGCTAATGCTTGCATATTTCATCTTTGATGTTGCTCTGATCATGTTCCTTTGAAAAAATGTGGTCCTTGAGAGACATTATTTGTTTGTGTCCATCTGTTTATCTTCCCAGAACTTGCAAAAAATTAGTACTTTTTCTGCAATGAAATGTAAGATTATCACAAGAGAGAGGTTCTCTCTATTTATGACATTTACACAAAAAACTGAGAATTGGTACTAATAAAATAAATTCACGAAAGAAAATCAAATAAATTTTTACCTGTTTTGAAACTAGTGCCTCAGGTTACATGTCATGTCTTTTCAGCAATTTCTTCATTCTTTCTTTGCTTCAAATTATGATAAAAGCTTTCTCATTGTGTATATCTCATCGATATCTTTCCGATGACATTTGAATCATCGAAACCTGATGTCGTATGAGAAACAGTGAAAATTGTCATGCTTTAAGTGTGGCATGGGAACATGATGCTGATGTGAAGGATGAAGTAGGAAAATTATATGGCACGCTACTCATGAATTTTGATTAGAATGTGTTGTCAGAAAATAAATCGTTGAATTAAATATAGAGCTATAGAATTGTTTTTCAGTTGCAGAATTGTTGTTCAGCTACAGAATTGCGCAATTTCTGTAGCTAACATACTGAACATACAGTTAAGTACACACAGTTATGCA
Source organism: Pinus tabuliformis (assembly GCA_031772625.1). Lineage (NCBI taxonomy): Eukaryota > Viridiplantae > Streptophyta > Pinopsida > Pinales > Pinaceae > Pinus > Pinus tabuliformis. Next base: position 486,031,341 of record CM062804.1, on the reverse strand, counting down.
TGTTGGTTATGAACAAATAACCAGTCCAATATTCAAATTAATCAATACCTCTTCCAGAAAAATTAGCAAATAGAACAATTTTTTTTAATTAAAAAGGCAAGGTAATTCTGATCTGCTTATTTTTACCTGTAAACCTTCTTTGGTTGAACAGTGGCAGAGAGATTTCTAGTTTGTTGATGTCGTAGCCTTGTTTGTTGTTCTTGTTTGTACTTGTATGCAGTGATTGTTATGAAGGTGTAAACCACGATTCTGGTAAAATACAAATAGCTGACAATAATGTAAAATTACCTAAAAGGGGTCAGTTTTGCCAAATTCCTAATTGCCTTCTTATCAATCTTGAATGCTTCATGGAGATTCTTGATCGACCAAACAATTGGAAGAATGATTGCACAACATCAGATAATATCTATAAGAAAAAATGCCTTACTATCTTCTTCTCCAATCTCGATGTTAATGAGACTATCAACACAACCATGAGCTTCTACACGAGTAGAAAAATGAACAAAACCGAAGTCTTTACGCTTGACAGAGGTTATGTTCTTTGATAATTAAACATTCTCAATTTGACCAAATTCCTTGAGTCCCTTTTTAACTCACTCTTCATCCCAAGGTGTAGGCAATTCATCAAGGAATACAGACTTAATCTATGTCATTCGTTCATCATCAGGTTGAATGGAAGACTCAACAAATGCAACCTTTGCACTCTTATTCACTTCTGACCTGCATCACAAACTAGTCATCCTTGAAGAATATCAAGTGTGGACAACACTCCATGTCTCTTGTAGGTTAGGGAGATTGGATATTGGTGCATATTCCTCATGAAGATCAGGGAAATCGGATCATGGCCGCAACTGTTTGTCCATGCATTTAATTCTTAAAACCGGTTTTCTCACGCAATTTAGCAAATAAGGCTCTAAAGAACCTAAAAAATCTCTCAAATGGTTATGAATTTTGAGGAAATCTCCCATGCTGAACATAATTTACCCCATTCTGAGAAAAACCCATGTTTTATATTTTTAAGTTTCATTTCCATTTGGTCACAAAATTCATTTTAAAAATGACGTTTTTAACCTCTATGTATTTGGCCTCTACTCAGGTAACTACTCGGTGAAATTCGTTTTTTATTGTCTGCAATTCAGAGTTGAATTGCTGGAACATAGTTCATGATCCAAACAATTCACAAGCTTTACAATCCATGCACAAAATACAATCTACTAAAAGAAATGGAGCACTATTTTACAAATGCATGATCAATAAGAATGGAATTTTCAGTCATTTACAGTAACAATTTCCAATCATTCTGAATCAGGGTTCAAAGCAAATGGCTTAATATGAGTTATTTTGTTATTATAGATGTCATGTGAAATACAATTCCATGCCAACCATGCAATATGGTTAAGTAGATATCGCACAACATGAAGCTACAAGTTCCAATTTGTTTTATGATTTGTATTTTAAATTAATTTTTTTTTTTTTTTTTTTTTGAATTTGTTTAAATAAACAAATTTATTTCTCTAAAATATTGTTATATATATATATATATATATATATATATATATATATATATATATATATATATATATATTTGCTTAAATAAACAAATCTAATTTATTTTTTTATATGTTCTATTTTTTTTTCAAATATATACATATATAAATTAAAGAGAAACACTTCATTGATATATTTATTTTTATTATATATATGTGTGTGTGTTTCAAATTATTAAATGCAAGGAAAAAAATATAATCTAAAAATTCCAAATTCTAAAAAAATGCAATCAAGCTTAAAAAAAATACAATCAAGCTTGATTTTATTTTTCCTAATTTATCTACTTGAATTTTTTTAATTTTTAAGTATATGAATGTTTCCAATGGAGCCATGTGTGTAACAAAATGATAGATATACTCATATGCAGGTTTGAAATATATTCTTTGATACATACCAGTGTATGAGAGACCAACTGCCTTGATTTGAATAATGTCAGAAGATACTAAAGAATGGAATCTTGAGATCCGATAACTGTCTTAAACCAAGATTCAATGTAATCTTGTCTTCCTTGGTTTTCTGATATCATGCCATGCAAGTCTTCAGAGATGTGATCTTCATTCATAGAATCGGGTGATAGACCTGCATGAAACTCAGGTTTCAACAACTTCTCTTCTTTAACATGCATCCATGATTCTTGGAAGTTACCTAAATATTTTTCCTCTTCTAATTGTTGTTCTTCAATGGAAATTGGTGCTTTATTTTGCAGTACCTCAACATTATGAGTGGATTGAGGTGTTTTATTGTTGGGGATTCCAAATGGTTGTGCAGGTAGTGGAGTGGAAACGGATCTTTGAGGTACTTGTGCATATGTTAATGGTTGAATTGAGGTCAATTGAGCATGAAATGGATGTTGTGGTGGAGGTGAATAGTATGAATAGCATTGAGCTTGGCATTGAGGATAGTGAGGAAAAGATTGAGGATACTGTGGATTTCTTCTGTAAGGCCCTAGCCAAACTTGTTTCCAATATTGGTTTTGAGGTTGGGATTGAGATGGCCAAGGTTGCCAAGGCAAAGGTGTTTTCCAATTACTTTGAGATTGTTGTTATTATCTTGAAATTGTGCACAAGGATATTGCATAATATTGGGTTTATGAGGCTGCCATGGTCCTCTTGGAGCTACATAACAGAGTTGCTCTTTTGCTTGATTCACTCAATTATCCTTTTGGTAAACTGCCTTTAACCCTGGTAATAATGGGAAATATTTAGTAGTATGTGATCCTGCACAAATTTTACAAAATTTAATGTTATCAAGTGGACATTCATGCAAAGCAACATTTTCAACCTTTTGCTTGTTTTGCATTCTTAGCATCTCAATTTGTTCATTTAAATGACCAAGAATGTTTAGCAAATTGTTAAGTTCAGTTTGACTTACCAGTCCTGTTGTCAACTTACTTTCCCTTGTCGTAACTAGGTCTTGAGGAGATCTTCCATACTTTGTTTTTCCTCTTGATATGTTTTTGCATAGGTCGCAAATCTCTTGAAATGAAAATTGATAAACATCTCCTTTTCCCACCAGGTTAAGAAGATCAATCAATTCATCCTTTATATCATTTAGTAGGAGTTTTAATATGTCTGATCCTAAATTATGCATTTTAGATCTGTTGATAT